>OX451217.1:143104666-143578139 GCA_949628195.1 Phasia obesa
TTAGGCATAATTACTTAGGTGTTACTTCTCTGTAATAAAAAAAGCTCTTGGAAAATTGTATTAACAGGACTTCTGCGAAGCCAGCCCCGGTAGCCTCATGAAGTGTTCCATAAATAGTCGAAGTATTTGCTACTTTTCATAAAGCCAAAACACACCAAAAGAAATTAGGTTTTGTTTTATTTATTTAGTTTTCAATAAGATTGTCTTTATACGAGTATGCCTTTCATTATATAAGACCCAATATTTATACCTTGGATATCGGGCTTTATGCTCTTTTTGGCTAACGTTTGAGAGACCATAAATTTTCCTCTGCTCGACTGGCGTATTTTAATAGCTTTAACCTACATACGGTATTCATGAGGCTTTTCGAATTGATGAAATAGATACTCTTGCATCTCATGTGATATCGTTGGAAATTGGACCATTTTTTGAGGACTCACTCAATTAGAATTTTAGACATCATCGCTGGAAATAATTTTCGATGAAATATTTTTTTGCTAAAACATGTTTGTTATTTGCACGTGCTATTGAAAGTTGGAAGGTCCCAACTAAAAGATTCTTTATATGTATATATGTTCATATCAATGGAAACATCTACATATTTTAATTATATTATTGTAATGTTAAAAATATACATAATAATCACAATATAATACATTTTTTATTATATTATGATCAAATTTTACTATTCTATCTTTATTCTTCAAAATAATTACGGTTATAATGTTAGTGTTAAATTAATACTTTTTATAATGTGATATAATATGTTGCATGAGAGTTATGGTTATATTAACCATGTGTTAGCTATGTTAATGTTAGTTAATAAACTTTGTTACGTATTTTATTCGAATGTATCATTTTGGGCCATCTGGCAATATTGATTTTTTTATAGCATACACGACATACTTAATATTAAAAACACACGTGTAACATTGTACTGATTCATTTGCGCTACATCTTTCGAGAACCATATTAATAATTTTCCTTTTTCTTATATATATTTAATTTAACTTTAAAATTGTAAAAAGAATTAATAAATGAATTAAAAACTAAACCCCTTGATAACACATGCTTCTTAGTTGTGATTTCAGTGATGATCTTTTTATAAACAAAAATTATTTTTACACTGAATATTGTATGAAACTCAAAGTTACTGAAGGAGTTTGCTAAAAAGACAGATTTATTTCAAAGGATTATACTTTTTTTGTAAAAGAGAACACTATCTCAGGATAGCTTTTTGCTTCGTCTGCAGAAAATACACAGTATTTGGCAGAAATTGAATCCGCAACCCCTAGACTGATAGACTAGAGCTCTAATAATCAGTCTATCGAGACGTATAGTAGTGTTTATTTTAATAAGCTGATAGGTTAAAGAAGGAAAGGCGGGTAAAGAAAGTAAATTTTTCAAGGTGCTGTAGCTTAAGTGGTTAGTACGTTGACTACTAAGCAATGGTCACGAGTTCTATACTCAGCCGTCGCAACATGAATTTTTCTGAAATGTATTAATTTCTTATTATGATAATGCATATCACAGCGCCCTCCTTCGCCGGTATTACCACATAGCACTAAATCGCCGGCGAAGTAAAATAATTATAAATTGGCTATGCTAGCTTCAAGCTAATTCGCCTGGCAACACTGTTCTAAAAATAATCATAACGTGCAATTGCAGTGTTGCCATAAACAAAGCTTTACTCTCACACTAACTAACCATCTGTCTTATTTACTACTATCCCTTTCCAAAGGATGTTACACAGTTAATATAGGTATTAATTGCCTGAGTGTTCCTTCTCTTAACAAAAATAGAGCCGAAGAGAGAAGAAGTTTAGCCTTTCTTGAACGTATTTTATGAGTATCATGCTGCTAGCATTCCTGACTTCGAAGCTACCTATTTTCTGGGATCACTTCCATTTAATTTTCCACTAAATTTCATACCAAGTAAGACAAAATTGGTTAACACTTTAAAATGGTTTATTGAAAGACTTCAAAGTTTTCAAATAATATTGATTTTTTCTGTATTCGACTGACATGTAGAAAAACAATTTTTCGATACGAATTCGGATTCGACGGGGCCTAGGACCAATCGATTATCCAGTTTACAGATTATCCAATTTACAAAAAAATCGGTTAACCTTTAGATCCCTTTCTCTGTACGCGGTTACACATGTTCCAAATTAAATAACAAGCTAGATTTAATTTTTTTCTTAACGAATTGAGGATTTAAATCTCTTCACTATATAATGCCGAATACCGTTGTTAAAAAATTTTTAACTGCTACAAGTAGCAGTGTTCTGTCTGCAAACCATCCCTCCTAGCAGCAACACAGACATAAAAAAATAGAAGAAAAAAGCCAAAACTTTGAAAGAAAAAAAATACAGAAAAATAAATGGAAATTAGAATAAGAAGCTTCAGCTTTAGCTTTGATAATTTCACTAAAAGCAGTGCTCTTACTTTGTCTTAAGCAAACAAGTAGCTGTATTGGTATTTCTTTTTTGTTATAACTGCAATTGTAGTGGTTATAGTATTGCCATTGTTTACCCAAGAGCTAAAAACATGTCAAAACAATACAAAAATTTAAGAAACATAGGAAACAGCTGTATAAACTACTTTCCGTTTATTTTTCTATTTTAAAGCAGGACACTCCAGCAGCCGAGATGTATAGTTTTCCTATTAAACAACACGAAAAAAAAATAATGATAAAAAAATTATATTCAAAACAGCAACGAAGAGAACAATAACAAAAGTTTTAAGTTTAACATCCACAACTAGAAATCCGAAAAAAGAATTTAAAAAAACTCTATGGAATAAATTCATTATATAAATAGTAAATGCCGCGTTTCCTTAGTAGTTGCCCATGGCTAAAGGGACTCAATTCGCTTCTCTTTATTACTGAATGCATTTATAAAAATTCAATGTTGGTGGAAAAATGGTTTTTGTTTTTATAATTAACACCCTACAGTCAATGCAGTTCATTTCAGGTAAAGAAAGTATTGTCTATATGGGGTTTTTTATTATGTGGCTTTGAAAGTAAGTTAAGCAAACTAATTCACCTTTATCTGACTAAAAATGGTCCCAACAAAGAGTTCAGTCTGGACATCAGGCCGTGCTTCCAAGTAGAAGGGTATGGCTGGCAGTAAATGAGTTTACTGTCCTGTCAGTATTTAAGAAAAAACCTCCTTGCTTTGGCGACCACTAACAGGCTTCTTGTTAGGCCTTGCCTCAGCTAGAAGGCTGAATAAATTAAGTAGAGCGAACTCTCGATAATTGTACTCCTCTGTTATTAATATCGACTTACTTGCGCATATTGGGCTCTACGCGAAAGGGCACTCTTGTTCTCGATTACTGAGAATTTTATGAATTCAAAATTTAGAAAAATCAAACAAAATTTTTTTTTTTATAAAGACAACACTGCCTGCGAAGCTTTTAGCTTGTCTGCAGAAACACCCAGAATCTTAGGCGCGAATCGAACCTGCAGTCCCTAGACTAGCACACTATCAATTGGTCTATCAAGGCAATCAAATAGAACAAATGGGCAAAATGTGGAGAGGTTGAACTCTGAAGCAAACCCATTTTGTTTTAATCGGCAAATATGGACAATAATACCTCGCAAGAGGTGGTCAGGTAGAAGGCTTAATTTCTAATGGTACACCTGATGCTATAGTCCCTTGACAGGAAGTTATGAAAGTTACTTACATAGAATTAAGTCACCCTCAGCTGGATAACAGCGTTAGTGACAGGTCATGGAAACTTCTAGTTTCATCTGCTCAAAATAAAATTAGAAGAAGATGAAAGTTACTGGCTATTGCTGGAAAACACAGCTAGTATCTGCCATGCACCGACAGATACTAGTCGACAGTTATTAGTCAACAGTTATTAGTCAACAGTTACCGTCGACAGTTACCAGTCGACAGTTACCAGTCGACAGTAACCTACTAGTCGACAGTTTCCAGTCGACAGTTACCTACATGTTGACAGTTACCTCTCGACAGTTACCTAAGAGTCGACAGTTACTAGTCGTGGGTTACCTACCTGTCGACAGTTACCTACCATTCGACAGTTACCTACCATTCGACAGTTACCCACCAGTCAGCAGTTACCTAGCAGTCGACAGTTACCTACCAGTCGACAGTTACGTAACAGTCGACAGTTACCTTACTAGTCGACAGTTACCTACCAGTCGACAGTTACCTACCAGTCGACAGTTACCTACCAGTCGACAGTTACCTACCAGTCGACAGTTACCTACCAGTCGACAGTTACCTACCAGTCGACAGTTACCTACCAGTCGACAGTTACCTACCAGTTAAAAGTAGCGTAGTCGGAATCTAACGATCGGGTACCAGAAGCCATTGAGGAATGAAGAGACTCTAAAAGGGACCCAACAAATTAATAGTAAACTTTGCTATCTCAATACAAATACCTGCTGTTATTAAGGATATCAAATTCTTGTTTGATGTCAAGTAAATAGTGTCGAAATAAATGTGAAAATGATCAAGAGCTATAATCTGACTTTGGATTTAATACAGATCATGGTCATTTGGAAATAAATTTCAATGACAAAGAAATGGTTATACTTTTTGAGCAGATAAACTGTAAGTAATACATTTTGTTTGTGACATTACTTTGCTGTTTATTGATGATTAGATAACTTTTTAAATTTCTAAATAAAATATTTAAATATTATTTATAAACTTACCAACAAATTTGTCAGCAAACTGTTCTATATGGCAGATTTAAGTCAACCTTATTCTTGCTTTTACAAAACTCCTTCCTTTTGCATAATTTTGTATTTAACAACTGAAATATATTTTTACATTTTTTTTTGTTTTGCTTAAAATATTTAAGCAATGCCAGTGTATAACAAGATAGACGAGTACAAAAAAAAAAAACAATAGTCTCCTTCTGCTTGACATTGGGCCGGCTTTTGTTACCCTTTGTAAGGTTGCTTTATTCAGTTTCTCTTTTCCGAAATTTTATCTGTTTCGTATTATTTATTTTTTTATTTATACATTCATTGTTTATTTATTAATATTAAAGAGAAAAAATAACTATGATTTCCTTAAAACAAAAACATAATTTTGTTAAATAATGAAAGATAGTGATGGTAGTGTTTTGTTTTTAATAAAAAGGAAAGGAAAAAAAATGTAGTAACAGGAAGGCTTAAAGACAATTGCTTGTAATAATGAAAAAGGATTTAAAATATTTTTTGTTGTTATTAAAACAAAGAATTATAACAAAATAATGAAAAAAAATTGTAAAAATATGCAAAAATGTGCAAAAAATTGAAGGCAGTTAAATTAAAGCATAATTTTAAATTAAGAATTGTAATTAAAATTTATTTTAATAAAAATTTTCCTTCTAAATTAAAATTATTTGGATTTTCTCAAACGCAATATTGCATATTCAATAGAGTTTTGTTCAAACTTTTTACATAATGGGATGCCTTTTTGATAAACACAATTCCCTCTCTCTCTCTCTCTCTCTCTCTCTGTAATACTGTAAATTCCAGGACTTAATCCCACTAAATAGTTCTACCCCCATTCTGCAGCATAAATATTTCTGAAAAAGTCATCAAGACTGTTCACTATAAGCTTGAAGAAGTCATCTATTATTTGCTCCAAGAAATTTGTGACGCAAATAATTAATTGCTAGCAATTCCCGCATGAGCTGAACGACCGTCTACTCTTTACTTCTTGTCCAGATTTTCTGCACCTGAGACATAAATAGTTATAATTAGTTTATTTAAAATTGGAGATGTAAGAAACAGTTTAATAAATACTAGCTGTGCCTCCCGCTGTTAAAAATATTAAAATTTGTATCACACTTATTGATTGTCAAAAAAGCTGAAACACGCTTTTTTTGCAATTAGCTTTTTTAAAGCTTGACAGTTTTTCCGAAAACTGCTATATTTTTAATTGATATTAATTTTAACATGATTCCGTTCCACACCTGCAATTTTTGTTTCTGCCACACATGTATTTGTTGCTGGGAGAGGTAATAAAACTGGTAGCAGTACACTGTTTCATGTACTTGAAATTCAGCTCCGACTCTATATAGTTTTTGTTGTTTGATTTTTTTCGACATGAGAAAAGTATACAGTCATCAAAATCACAATTTTTAAAGTATGGACACGAAGGCAACTTCAAAAGAGTATTTAAAAAATGTTTCCGAAACAAAAATCGCAAATGTGTAACGGGACTGACTATACAGTATGTCTTAATCCAGTAATTTAGAAGGGAAACAATTTCAAAAAATATCCATTCAGCTTGGTTCGATTTCTTAAAGACTTTTATATTCCTAACGTCTCTCATCTGCATTCAATTGTTTTGTTTAAGGCTTTTGTAATTTTTTTTTTGTTTAACTTTTATCAGGATTTCAGTTTAAGTATGAGGGTATTCATCACTAATTTATCTTTTTAAGAAGCTCCTAAGTGTACTCTACGGCGGGTTGTTCTTACGCCTCCCTCGCATATGTTGTTGTTTCTACAACAAGCAAGAAGTGGAGAGGTAATTCTATTTATTTATTTTTATTATTTTTTTCGTTCGTATCAATGGTTATACATCTAAGCGTATGTTTGCTATAGCGATAAAATTAACTAGAGTTAGTTTTTTTTCCATTTTTGTAAAATTTTCTTTTTAATGTATATCATTGCATACTCTACGGCTGAGCATAAAAGGTATGCAATTATAATATTGCTGCATATGCTTAAGGTGTCTGTTGCATTGAAATATTTTCAAAGCTGACAACCTTCTAAAGTTTCATAAGTATGTTTTTCTTTCTATTTTATTGCAGTTATTTTTTGCTACGAAAATAAAATATTATAAAGAAAATTCTATACAAAAAAAAAAAACAAAAAAAAAAAATAGAAAACTAAGCAAAAACTAAAGAAAACAACTAACAACATCTCCGGTACTAAACTAATGTAGAAAATATGCTTTTTATAATATTCTTCTTAGTTGTTGTTGTTAGTTTTTCTCTTATATTTTAATTTATGCTACAATATTATAGTTAAGTAGCTTTTTGATAGAAAATGTATAATATGAAATGCATAAAAAGGCAAACATATTTGAGAATATTATAATAACATTAAAATGATGCATTATGATGGAGAAAAAATTATTCTACTGAAGTTGAAAAAATGACTAAAGCAATTTTATTTTCTACTACGAAATGAATTTGAAAATTAAGAGTCTTTTGACAGCAAAGATTATTAAGTTATTGAAAGGTTTTTGTTTTCTTACTTTTTAAATAAATGAAAAGTAGGTTAAAGGACTATTAAAAAGTCTTTTGATATAAATTAAAATATATATTTTTAACTCATAATGATGGCAAATTAAATTTTATAATATTGCACAAAGTAATCTTACATTACAGCTTGTTTATAAAATATGTATATAAGTATCAATATAGTGCTCAAACTATTTTTATATATTTTGTATATATATATTTTTTAAAATTATACAAAAATGTATCATTAGAAGATATGAACTTTGAGTACTAGTGTTTCGAAGTAACGAGCGCCAATGTATCTCTTCTTAAATCTCTTAATTCTTTTGAGTTTAAAAATCAACAATTTTAATTAAATTTACCAACAGAAGATTCAAAGTAATAATTTAACCTTAAAAGAAAGTTAGACATATATTGCTTTACAAAAAAAAAAAATAATAAATAAATAAATAAATAAATAAATAAAAACAAAGAGTGCTCTATTCGTCCGTGCCGAATCTTATATACCCTTCAGCACTGTGATTTTATTTTTACAGACATAGTTACAAAATTGATTTAATTTAAAGTCCAGTATTCTGTTTATTTTTTTATGCGGAATACTGTCAAACTACATGTACAAAAAATTTGTATGAAAAAGTCATACAAAAATATTGCAGAAGTAGTACTCTGTTTTTATTGTGGAAAAACATTGAAATGTTTCTGACAACATTTTAACAAAGCTGTGAAATAGAGCAAATGGATATAATTTTATGTGGTATTTTTTGTTAAATTTTTGAGGAAAATTTTATAGCACAATGTGGTATATTTAAAAGCGTTCAAATCCTAAAATTCTTACAAATCACTAGATAGACACCACATTTTAAATGTCAAATTTTCAATTTGAATTAATAAATGTTGTTCAACATTTTTCACAAACTCGAGGCTTAGATAGAAACGCATTAAAAAAAAAAAACTGCGGTTTTTTCCACTAACCAGCAATATTTCGTATACCGTTTATATCGACACCTGAAATGCCTAACTATGTAAAAATTTTCTATAAAATTTATTTGTAATAATTTTATAAATTTTAAGAAATTATTTTTGTAAAATATTATAGAAATTTTTTTTAAATTTTGTAGAAAATTTTCTTGCAATAATTTTATAAAAAATTTTTTTTTTAAAAATTTTATAGCAATATTTAAAAAAAAAATTATTTTTTTTTAAATATTTTGTTTAAATTTGTTTAAAAAAAATATTTTTTTTTAAATATTTTGTGCTAAAGTATTTGTTGTAAACTTTTTGTAACTGTTTTGTTTTTTTGAAAATTTATTGTAATAATTTTTGGCAAGAATTTTTTTTTAAAAGTTGTGAATAAAATTTTTTGTAAAATTATTATTATTACTATTATTATTATTATTATTATTATTATTATTATTATTATTATTTTTATTATTATTATTATTATTATTATTATTATTATTATTATTATTATTATTAATATTCTCTATTAGATCCATAATAAATTATATATCTAATACAAAAAAATTTAAGGAGCACCAGCTGCTAAGGCTATCGGCTCTTGTAAAATTATTATAGAAAATATTTTTGTACAAATTTTATAAATAATTTTTTTCCTAAAATTTTTAGTAAAAAAAAATTAATGGAAAATTTTGTGTAAAAATTCTATTGAAAATTTTTTGTATTTAAACTAAAAATTTGTTTGAATTTTTTTTTTAATTTTTTTGTTAATTTTTCTTTAAAAAAAGTTATTTTTAAAATTTTTTTTACAATTCTTTTTTAAATTTTTGTAAAATTTAAATTGCGTTATAAAGTTCAAACAAAGCAAAAAATCCTTGAAAAAAATTCATCAACAGTGGGCACCCTGTGGATCTTTTCGCTACCTCTATGAGTATTGCATTCTATAATGGCCTTAAATACAATTCAAAGCAGAAAAACCCTACCCACACAAAAAAAGAGAATCATTAAATCCGAAAAAATAAAAAAAAAAAAAACGTTAAAAGATATAGTAGGCGTGGTTTTTGCCCGCAGCCTCGAATAGAATGTTGCTGAATTCCATTAGCGAAATTTTCGAAACTATGTCTGGCAGATCGGTGGGCTTAAATTTTCTGTATCTCTTCTGTGGTCGGATGAATGAATATTGTAGAATTTACCCTCCACCTGTAAAGGAGGGTATAAAAAATAATTTCCGCATTGGGTTTTATGTAGTTAAAAACACTTATTTTGTACCTAAATAAAGTTAAAGGTAACAACAGAAAACAACCTTTAGCAGAAACAACATAAAAGCAATGAGAATTTATTAACCGTTAGGTGGATATGACCCTTATAATTATAATGAAACAGTACCTTTTTTTCCTGTCTGTCTATCTGTCTGTGATCGCATCTCGTAAAAACTTCTGCATGTATTTTGTAATAATGTGTGCATAAAATTTTGTAAGGAGGTACCTTAGTACCATGGTTTAAAGAAAGGAACCTTTTTTCTACAAAAATATTTTATTTCCAAGAGAAAGTGGAGAAAAAGCAGTAAAAGTACGCAGTTATTTTACTAGGAATAAGACCCTTTATATCAAGTAAATACATAAACCATAATTAAAACACTCAAAACGTAAGGGTCTTTAGTGTGGATTGCTTTCAAAGCAAAATCGTCCAAAATATTGCAAGATCGCTAACGAAGTGGCAGGCACAGGTATTACAAAATAAAACAAAAAAAAACAGCCCTTAATATTATGATCCTCCTTGGAGAACAATTTAGAAAGCAAAGCTTTATAAGCATCATAATCCATAAAATAAAAATTCCAATAAATTTCGCTTTTTGAAGCCATTCGCGAGTACACTTTATATCCTAGAAGTCGCCATTTTCACGAATTTGATCATATCTTGTAATCGTTATGGACAGACACTTAATATTTGCACAGGGTAGGTAGTACTCTGATGGCTACAATTAAAGTATAAAAAATGATTAAAAGTTAAAGGGGTTCCTCAGCGAAAATGTGATTGTGACTTATATGAATTAAATTAAAATCTTGCACTTTTAAATTCCTATGTATATAATTGGCACTTGTGTGATTTATTAAATTTTTCGCTATGACATTTTTAAACTTTTCGTTTGATTGGAAAAAAAAACTCGAATTTTTAAATAAATTTTTATTTTTCCGTTTTTTTAACTTTAATCAGATATAACGATTTCTCAACTTTCTTAAAAACTTATAAACTCTTTCACTTCTGTATGGCTTATTTTCATATATATTAGAAATATATTTTTATAAAATAGTTATAAACACAAAATCAATTTAGAAACAAGTGTTTAGTTTAATACTCAATCACACCTATGAATTCATGTAAAACTTAAGACTTTTAATTACACAAGTAACACGTCTTGTACAAAACAAAAATTCCATTACATTCGATTTTCTAATTAAATCGATTTAATTACATAAACTGCTTGTATTAATAAACAGAATAGAAAATGTTTACATAAAATACTTTTTCATTTTAGTCGTATTTTAATTAAATATAAAGCTTCTTGTAAATGTTGCATGCAGCAAAATAATATTTATTAGAACTAAAACTAAAACCAGAGACAAGTTTTAAGTGAATAGTTGTAATAACTTTTTTGTTACAAAATAAATCAATTTGAAATTAGATTTGTTGAATTATGGCAAATATTTTTGTTTTCCTTTTATTTTTTTTTTTTTTATTTTTTTGTTAAGAGTTATTAGGTTTGAGAGGCTTTTTGTTTCCCGTCAGTATGAGGTTTTTTCTTCATTTTCAATAATGTGGCAACATTTGTTATAAAAAATTGGGTTTTTTTTACTTAAATATGTAGGCATGTTCACACGGCGGCGATTTCAAAAGTGCGCAAAAATAGCTTTATAACGAAGTAGCTGTGCCCGCCACGTCGTTGGCGTCCTGACAACATTTTGTTCGATTTTGCTTTGAAAGTATTCCACACCAATTGACTCTTATTTTTATAGTTCTTCAGTTGTGGTTTATATATTTAATTTATATAAAGGTACCCATACCTGGATAAAATTCTAGAATTTATAAAAAATTCTAAAAGTAATTGTAAAGCTCTGTAAGAGGTGTTTAAAACAAAGTAATTTCACAAAGTAAAAATACCAATTTTATTCAATTGGCGCCCATCTGTTGCGCAATTTTATTTAAAATATTCCACTTTCAAAAATAAAGCAACCGTGTTTAAAATATCCGAGTTTTTGCATATAAAAGGTGCGCAACCGTGTTTAAAATATCCATTTCATTTTAAGCCGAAAGTTTCAGTACCTTTACACCGGAAATTGCATACTTTTACTGCTTTTTCTCCACTTTCTCTTTTAAATATGATATGTTTTCGGAAAAAAAATATCCTATATTGGAGTCAGGATACTTAGGTATCTCCCCATTCAGCAGTTTTGACGTGATGCGAACTTAAACGAAAAGCAGACAGACAGACAGATGGAAATGAGTTACTATTTTATTATATGTATAGATGACAAAAGTAGTGTTAAATATCATATGACTGATTTCCAGTGTAACACGTAGAAATAAACATATCACCAAAGAAAATAATCAAAAGGCTTCAAATCGTATGAGCTTGAAGGCCAAGAATAATTAACGTTATGACTAAAATGATGAAAAAATGCTAGGAGTTAAGTAGAGAGAGCTCGGGGTACCTGAAGACCTTCAGTTTTTTTATTGTTGTCAATCGCCTTGAGTATGCCACAGCGATGGGCAAATAAATGTCGTTAGAGATGAATAGTTCAGTCTCTGAAGGAACTCTGGTTCCTCTCAAGCGTTCGTTAGATTAATCTTGAAAATCCTTTCCCAGATAAACGCCCCTCGGTACGACGCAAAGTGTCTTATGGATCAAAGTACTGGACTCAAAGATGATACTTACAGGCTATGCCTGTTAGAAACTGGTATGGTAGTGCACATATCGTATGAACATCCAGCAATGGCTTGAAACACAGCCAGATATATGTTAAATGTGGATGCCATAGGTGATTTAAGCGTTAAACAAGTGCTAGCAATTACAAGAGACTCTGTGATGAGCAGTAGAAAGCAGAAGGTCCAAACATTTTTGTTGTTTTATAGAAAAGCCCCCTAGAAATATTTACAATTTTCAAACCTGAAACAAATTTCTTAGACAATGAATAGATGAAAATGTCTATTGCTTGCTGATTCTGTATTATTGACGGTTCACATTAAAAAATTTTTTTTTATTGAATAAAGCTGTTTAAAAACTACATTGATTTTTTTCTTCTCAATCATATTTATATAATCTTATATGAGCCCTTAATTATGATAGTGGTATAAGTCATATATTTCTTGTTTCGAGATATTAAGGGGTTTGCACTTTAAAGGATTAGAAAATATTTTTGCATTATGGAATTAAATATTTTGACAAATATATATTGCCAACAAATAAGTATATATTATGAGTGTGAAATTTACAAAATTTTCGAAAGAAAATATGCTTTTGAAAGCTTCAAATGACTTATACCATTTTCAAAATAAACAGCATGACTTTATAAATGACTTAAACCATGAAGAAAATAAATTTTTTTTGTTAGAAATTAACATTTTATTCAAACTCATTACATTGTAACTAAGTAATTTATATTTTATTATTTAGAAAAATAAAGTGTTTGTGGAAAATTGGTGCGATATAGGGTAGTAAATCCATCTTATATTTACGTTTTTCTTCTATTATTGGTCTAATGGTTGTGTAAAATGAAAGCAAATCAATATTTGTGTATATTCTTGGGCTTGCTCCTTTAGGTGAAAGGTCTAACCCTTTGAATTCGAAATTGTCATCCAAAGAAGTTTTATAAAATATCTTATATGGAGCATTTTTTTGGAAATCTAATCCATTCTATTTTAGCCAAGACACAGCTTCTCCATTGGTGTTTATCTTTCTATTAGTCATTGATTCTCCTCGTTTATTCGTCGAAATAAAACGAAATCTTTCTGAGCCATTTGTTCTTATTTGTTTCCATTTCTTGGGAGCATTACTTATACTTCTTCTTCTCCGTATAATGTCTACAATTAAATATAAATAGTGCACTTTTACATTAATAGGATTACACGATCATATCTGAACCGCTATTTGAAGACATGACAAAATTACTAACAAATAGTATGACAAACTTTGAAAACAGACTGACTTATACCACTATCAAAATATACTCAATTTATCAACTTAATTGTCATGCCATACTGCGAATTACTTCAGATTATGTGAAGTAGTAGATTTGATATGAAGTAGCTGATAAGCAAGATTTTTAAAATTTTTGACTTATGCCACTTTCAAAATCAAGGGCTCGTATAATCTTGATAATATCCGCCATTTAATAAATTGATGTGGTTATGAAAACGAATTCCTGTCATGTTAGATTTTTTCATGACTTAAGAAAAAATACTGAAAAAAAAAAATCGGCATGGAAAAAAGATATTTGATGCCACTTCCTGTGCTCTGCAACAGGCAGAAAAAGGCCGATAAAGGTGTTAACGCCACTAAAGCTCTCTAAAGCTGGACTGTATATTTTTTTTAATCCTCAGCAACAGGCTTAAATGTTGTACTAGAATGTTTATCAATCAAAATCCCAAAAATTATTTGTATTTTTTCTCCAGGTCGGACAATTCATATAATCACCGGACATTATATCAGCGTCCTATTATCAAGTTTATTATTTTAAAATCCCGATTTCAATTTTTAAGCATTGTTTTAAAGCTTTTTTGTTGTTTGTTTTATAGTTTGAATAAAACTAAAAAGTTCTGAAAACATATCATTATAGAATTAAAAGCTTCAACTTGAACTTTTAGAATCCTGCAAAAACAAAATCAAAACCATCCGAATACTTTAGAAATTATGGGATCGCCTTCGCTTTTTTTTCCAAAGAAAAATCCTACTACCAATTTTTTAAGTAACATTGACTTGCAAGCATTTTTGCTGTTTGCCACTTTTGAATGCTGTTGCAACAATAACTGATGCAATTTGTTTAAAAAATTAACTTTGCTAAAAGTTCCAACAGCAATTTTTTTTTTTTTTTTTTTTTTGTTGCATTCCATAACAATAAATCACCATAAGAAATACGAGCTGTAACAACTAGAAACTTAACATTGTTGCAAATAGAATTGAAGTATATTTATAAATCGAAGTTCATATATTTTTAACAAGTAGACATGTGATGAAGACAAATAAGACTTGTAAAGAAAAATTTGTTTTTTAAATTTAATTCTATGAAATTTAGTATTAAATTTCCAAAAAGGCTTAAAGCATAAATAATATTTTAAAAGGGGTTGCACAAATATATTCTAAAAAAAAGATACAGTAAAAAATCGAAAAGAATTTTCAGTTGCAAAAAAAATGTTTTATTATTTAGACGTAGAACATAACCGAGGTAGTCTTTCATTTAACCCATTAACCGCCAAAATGAAAACAGAACCAAAAAGTTATTATTTTATTAATTGTATGCAAATCTAGTATAAAATCATAAAAAAGTTAAAATAAAAATAAATCTTTAGAGAAGAGAGAGTGTACTCAATTGAGTACAGCGGCGGGTAACATTTCTTGCATTGCCACCGAACTCTTGGATGAAATAAAACATCTTAATTTCTTTCCTACCTTTTGGGGGTAGTGACCTATAGCATCTTGGTTCCCCCCGGGGGTTCCAATTGTCACTGCAGGAATGGCAAATGCTTTGACGCGGTTCACTCGGGGAAAATTGGGGCACCAGACGCTAGGGTTCCTAGAGCATAAATCTGGAAGAAAAGGTCTGTGTGTTAAAACATACGGGTCCTTTTCGAGGCCCGACCAGTGCCCAAAGGACTGGTACCACGGGAATCGGTGGCTCCACTCTGTGACCGGTTATTGGTGAGGTCCCATTCAGGGGTACACGTGGTGGTTGTGGTTTAAGATTGATTGATGTAGGTATGGTGCACGGTCGATCAAGTGTGCTGCTGCACTCTCAACAGACGGAGTTTGGATAGTCTCCAAACCCCTAAGCAAGAGGCTATAATATGGATCTAGGCTTGCCTTGGATAAGGCCTGCCATATTATATAAATTGCTACACATTGTGACTGTATCACACACAAATTCCGATTGGTGGCGGTCGTAAAGGGTTGTTATACTACACAATGGGGGCGCTAGTCTACGCTAAAATATCACTCGGTGATAAGACCATCGTCGGGTGAGGGACAACACGGCCAGGTACTGACGTTAATCTGTATCACGAATAGCATCTTGGTTACCCCTAGTACTAATGAAGATGAAAGTCGAACTTTATTTTGGGCATTTTGGCGTTACTACTATCTTGCAACGGAATAAAAGCTGATCCATACTATCGCTATGGCTCATTACATATAACCGTCAAACGTTTGCAATGGCCACATGTTTCTTACCGCCCACCACCATTTCTTACCGCGAATTGCTATTCTATAAAGTGAAATAGACTGCTCCAATTTATCTTCTATTATTTTGAAGGCGATACCGAAGCAGACCACTGGTTCCCTTTTCAACCCCCTTCGCTCCTCAATGATTCTGGTATCCGACCAAAAATTTACGAATACCTTACTTTCATTGAGCTTCGTGCTGTCACTAGACTTTAACTATCGACTGTAGTGATTTCAGATTGGCAACTGATACATGTCGACATTTTTCCTCATCACTGAGTCTATGATAATTGCCAACATTTGCTTAAGGCTAAGCTCCCTACAACATCTCCAGACAGATAATAATAAATAATCTTCCAACCGTGGGCATTGAAGCAGTAATCAAACTTATATTTAAAACTAGCTGTGTCCGCCAAGTCGTGGGCGTCCTAACAATAGTTTGCTCGATTTGGCTTTGAAAGTAATCCACACCAATTGTTAGACTCTTACTTTTATAGTGCTTCAGTTATGGTTTATGTATTTACTTTATACAAAGGTACCCATGCCTGGATAAAATTCTAAAATTTATAAAAAATTCTGAAATCCTAAAAATTATTGTGACGAGGTGTTTAAAAAATTTTAATAACAATGTAATTCCAACAAAGTAAAAATACAAATCAAATACAAATTTTAATCAATTGGCGCCTAATGTTGCGCAATAGTTTTTAAAATATCCCACTTTCAAAAATAAAAAATAAAACCGAAAATTTTAGTACCTTTAA
Organism: Phasia obesa; assembly: GCA_949628195.1. Lineage (NCBI taxonomy): Eukaryota > Metazoa > Arthropoda > Insecta > Diptera > Tachinidae > Phasia > Phasia obesa. The sequence goes on from OX451217.1 coordinate 143,121,040, forward strand.
ACCGAAAATTGCGTTTTCTCAATGCTTTTTCTTTACTACCTCATGGAAATAAGTATCCTATGTTGGGACCAGGATACTAAGGTACCTCCTCACAATAATTTTGTTAATATCCATCCAGCAGTTTTTACGTGATACAAACACAAATGAAGAGCAGACAGACAGGCAGACACCACCACAGACAGACTATTTTATTATATGTATAGATTGATAGTTTTAATCCTAAAAATCGTTGTGCGGTTTAGACAAAACAAGTAACAAGACGCTGATGAAACTTTCCTACTCATTTAATTTTTAATGCCATCGTATGCTTTAAATTTAATTTCCCCTTAGGATGGATGGTTTCTAAGCCAGGAAAAGTAAACACGAAGGTAAAATTATATAGACCCATAAGTCTGTTATCAAATATTTCAAAACTATTTGAGGAAATATTAATTTCTAAGTTGAGCTTAATTGAAAGAGAATGGATGTATTGGAAATCATCAATGCGGATTTAGAAAACAGCAACTATTTTGATAGCTAAGATTGGTATCTGTATTAAATAGCTTTTGAAGAAAAAATTATTGTTCTGTATTTTTTATAGACGTGACTTAAGCAGTCGATAAGCCATGGTGTAAGGGCCCAATTTACAAGTTAAAACAAAACTTGTCCAAAAATTTCCTGGGGTTCCCCAAAGTAGATTTTGAAAACACATTGATATTTGCTGATGACACTGGGGTCTAGGTATCGCATTTTATATCGAGTAATATCTCTTTTAATTTTTGATTTTGGTATCATGGCATTCGATATCGAATAAAAATTATTGTAATTTCAATCGATACGACTGTGTCAATCGTATGCATATAAATTAAATTCTTTAAATATATTATTATTTTTTTTACAAGTTTAGTTTTATAGCCCATTCAGGCTGCCACGAAATTAAGTAATTTCGAGCTGAAATTACGATCGAAATCTAAAGTGTTCATACTGGGCTTTTTGACATTTGAGTTAATTTCGCAAACAGCTGATCACGTTTAGTTACATTTGTATTATTTAATTATCTCGAAAAAAGCTTTCGCACAACACTTTCGTATTGATTTAAAATATACATGAATATTAAAAACAACACTACAACAAAATTAATGTACAATTATGTATATATATCCTTTATTTCATTTTGCTTTTAAATTTTTTTCAAACAAAACGGACTTTCAAGGTTGTAAATCTGGTCATGGTTGCAAAAAAGGTAGCTTTTTCTACAAAACCAGCGTTGTCTATCGTAATTTCAAGTTAATTTCGACGAAATTAAGTAGAATGAGTTAATTTGGGCAATGGTAAAATGTATGCGAAATTACGTAATTTCAAGTTGATTTCGGCCGAAATCACGAAGTGACTTAATTTCGTGGCAGCCTGAACGGGCTATTACACAAAAATTATTATAAAAAAAATTATTTTATTTTTATATATTTTGTGTTTTAGGGAACCTATTTTAATATAAATTTTGTTGTGAACTTCTTAGTCTCGGCTTGAGGTCACCTCAATCTTGCTGGTTAAAACTTCCTTTTCGATGACTCCAATAAAAATTCTAAAGGGGGTCGCTGTTCGAACAAATAAATATAAAATAAAAACAAAATAAGTACAGGGTGGGCCAAAAGAAACCAAGGGCTCTCCAAAAATTTGTCTTAAAAGTGCCATTGTGTCTCGGGCAGTATGGGCAGTGGCTCCGTCCTGCTGAAACCACATACCAGGTCTGTTTTCAAGAGCAGGACGTAAAAAATTTTCTATCATAAACCGATACCGCTCTCCATTTACGGTTACAGCACTTCCATCTTCATTCTCGAAGAAGTAGGGCCCAATGACATTTTCAGATGTGATCCCACACCATACTGTACACCTGATGGGGTGCAATTGGCGTTGATGAATGGCTCTTGGATTTTCAGAACCCCAGAACCTACAGTTCTGCTTATTAACAAAGCCATTCAAATGAAAATGAGCTTCATCACTCATAATCAAATTTTCAATAATGTCGGCGATATGCTCTTTGCGTTAAAATAATTGATCTCTGGTTTAAATAATACAATTCCAAGTGTTGTCTATATAATCTGAAAGAAAAAATAAAAAAAAGTTAATAAACAAAAAAGTTATTAAACTTTTACACCCCTTGGTTTCTTTTGGCCCACCCTGTATATGGGTAATTCCACGTCAAAACAGCAAGACACTCAAAATGACTACTTCAGATTTTATTGAAACTTTTGTTACTTATATTCCTTGACTCTCTGAATCCAAATATAATTTAAAAAAAATTAATGTCTTATAGTTTTTGAACTATACAGTTATAAAAGTCGGAAAATATCGCTTTTTTGCATATGCGCTCGAGGATTAAATATATTCTAATTCCAGTCCTATAAGCCCTAGAAAATTGAGTAATAGCTCATTTTAAAGGGGATTTAATTTGATATCAATCATGAAAAAAAAAATTTATTTTTTAAATTTTTTTCTTATATTTTAAAAAAAAGTTTTATACAAATCTTTGAGATAGTGTCATTTAATTTTTTGAATTCATATATGTTTTTTAATGTGGCTTAGTGAATACACTATAAAAATTTCAGAGTGGGACCATGGTGGGATCAGAAATTATGTTAAAAAACTATATATTTTTCAGTTTTAAGGAATATTTCTTACCTTTATTACCCAATTTATTAAAAAATTTATATTTTTTCAGTTTGTAATGAGTCAAAATTAACATAACTTCTGATCCCACCATGGTCCCACTCTGAAATTATTATGGCGTACTCACTAAGCCACATTAAAAAAACATATGTATATGAATTTAAAAAAATTAGAAGACACCATCTCAAAGATTTTTATAAAACTTTTTTTTAAATATAAGAAAAAAATTTTTTAAAAATTTGTTTTTTTTTATGATTGATATCAAATTAAATCATACGCTTCCCATTTAAAATGATTTATTACTCAACTTCCTAGGGCTTATAGAACTGGATTTAGAATATATTTAATCCTCGAGCGCATATGCAAAACACCGATATTATCCGACTTTTAGAACTGCATAGCTAAAAAACTGTAAGAGATAGAATTTTTTGAAAATTATATTTAGCTTCAGATAGTCAAATAATATTAACAACAAAAGTTTGAATAAAATCGGAAGTGGTAAATTTGAAAACATTTTTTTTTTTTGTTGATTTGACATGGATTAACCCACATGTATGTCTTTTTGAACACTTTTGTACTAAAAGCTCAATTTAAAAAGACGTCTTGTTATAGGAAAGTTTCCTTTAAAAAAATGTGTAAAATAAACTAAACCCCTGGTAATTTTTATTGTTTGGCTTTTCCGCAAGAGAAATACGCAGCAAATCTTTGTTTTTTTCTTTTGCATTAAGCGAATTATTTTATGGTTTGTGTGACTTGAAGTTGTAATATAAGTTGGGTTACTTGCTGGTAACCAGCCGTACTTTAAACAGATGTAATGAATTATATTAAAAATAATAATAATAATAATATCACTTGTAGTCTATAACATAAACGATCTCACAGCAATGCGACTATTCTCAAAGCCTTGATGATTCTTCAATAATACATTAGTTTAGATTCCCCTTTGTTTGCTGCCCTAACTTAAAGTAGATAAAAAAAACTCTGCGTCCCTTCTAGCTCAATTGAACTGGCGGGTATTTCAAATATTTTTCTTTTTCATTGCTTTAATACACATTTTCCTGGCGGTGTTATTGCGCTGTTGACGACTGCAATAAAAGTTCAACATTGATTTACAACATTCCCATGCAACTTGTAAATGTTGTCGAATAAAAATAAAAAAAGTACATCTAATGTCATGCTGTTCCACGCTCTTTTCACTTTATCTTAAAAGGTTATATCCAACATAAATACTCGCACTGCAGTAAATTAAGTTTAGAATTGACATTGCTAACAATAGTCAAACAACGTGAACGTAAGGAGGGTGTGTCGATATATTAAATAAACTACAAAAAAAACTCAAGATTTTCTTTTAAGTAAATATTTTAAGAAATTAATATATTTAAAAATATTTTTTTTAAATCACAAATAAGGTTGTCTTGTAAGCATTTGGGGTACATTTCGAAATGTACCCCAAATTTTAAACTTTTAATATTTAAACTTTTATCTTTAAAGCAATTTAACATGGCAAAATCATCTATCTGTACATATAATAAAATAGTAAAACGTTTCAGTCTGTCTGTCTGTCTGTCTGTCTCTCTGTCTGCTTTGCATTTGTGTTCACATAACGTAAAAACTACTGGATGGATTTTAACAAAATTTTGTGAGAAGGTACCTTGGCAACCTGATTCCAATATAAAATACTTTTCCAAAAGAAAAGCCCTAGAACTATACAATAAAGTGCACCTTCATTACCATTTATTTTTCGAATGACCTCACTCTGCATCAAGTTCATACATTTTATTCAAAACAATAGCTGCCTTTCGAACAAGTTTAGACTTAATGAAAGATGAACACTTAAAATTATTTTCCAAGAAACAACAAATTGTCTATGTATTGGAATAACCATAAATAAAGTTAAAAATAATAAAAATCACTACTTTAACAAGTAACTAAAATAAACCACAGAAACCATAAATTTTAACAAATTTCTTCTTTAGTCTTGGATCATATAAGAGAAAACAATTTAAGAATAATTGCCTACAAAATCATACAAGCTTGTAATTTTAGTTGTCTATTGTACTGTGAAAGATTTATAGAATTCTATAGAATTTTATTAAATTAACCTCTCCATCAATAAACATGCAATATAAATTTAAAATCAAAAAATATAAAATTGTGAAAATACATAAACAAAATCCAAAGTAATTTGAAAACAATATAAATTACAGTAAATAAGAATGAATATAAAATTAACAATGGCATTGAAATTTATTATGATTGAAATTTTAAACAAAGCAACATAATAATCGTGTGGAAAAATGTCCAATAAGATAATAAAATTACAAATTACTATGCGCTACAATGGGTATTGCAGTTTTAAGGCATATTTTATATGCAAAAGTATTCCAGAAAATAAATAGAATCATAGAATATAATAGCTGTGCGCACGTTGTTTGTTTATCGTACAGTTTCCGCAAGAGCTATAGCAGTGATAGCGGCAATGACTCCAATAGACCTTCACATAATAGGACGAGGGAGGATATGGTCACCAAAACAAATCAACAGCACAGAGCTCAGAACAGAAGATCTAATTAGTCAGGAGATTCAAGAAAGGTGGACCGCAAGGCTCACCCTTGCGTAAGTAGAAGAAAAGGAAATTTTAATTACTATTTGACACAAATGTTGTCAGGCCATGGATATTTTCGAAAATACCATCATAGACGTGACGTGGAACAAGATTAACATGGGCACCTGCCGGTTTGGCCTAATTCCACTTTCCACCGAGTCAAATTTAAGCGTAGACTAGCGCCCCCATTGCGCTGTAAAGCAACACTCCACGATATGACATTGTCGCCAGTATCGCAATTTATGTGTGATACAGTCACAATGAGTAACAATTTATATAAAATGACAAGCCTAAAAGGCAAGCCTAGATTCCATATTATAGCCTCTTGCTTAGGGTCTGTTGTGTCTATTGACAGTGCAACAGCACACTTGATCGATCGTGCACCATACCTACATAAATCGATCTTAAACCACAACCACCACGTGTAACCCCGAAGAGGACCTCACCAACAACCGGTCACAGAGAGGATGGGCTCTATGTGGTGCTATCGATTCCAGTGATAACAGTCCTTTGGGCACTAGTCGGTTCTAGGAACCCTAGCATCTGGTGTCCCTATTTTCCCCGAGTGAACCGCGTCAAAGTATTTGCCATTTCCTGCAGTGACAATTGTAACCCACTGGGGGAACCATCATATAATGAATAAATCCTGCACTCACCCTTGCCTTTTGGAAAATGAAGACGTCACGGATGATGCAGAGCATACTATCTTAAAGTATGCCCGCTGGTCAAAAATTCAGCGAAATCAATTAATCAGCTCGCCAGCGTCGCGGAACCATTAATGACCGACAATATTATCGATAGTTTGATATCAGACGACAATTACTGGCGATCAAGTACTAAATATTGCAAAAAAAACTGGCTTACTAAGAAAACAGATCTGGACGCTGCAGAAAGACGGATAAACTCAGGACTGCTTTAGGACTGACCGTGGATTAAATCGAAAGTCGATATCGTTCTAAAGAAGAGCGGTGCCTGGACGCCTAGAACAACGGCCAGCGAAATACTCATGGATTGATCATTGGTGATGCATTCATATCATCATTAGATGATATAACACAAACCATTATTGGCAATATATTCCATCGTAGCATACGGATCACAAAACGATCTTAGCTAGAGGGATATTTTATATAAAACTGATAGAAGTTAAAGTAATATTTATCGCTTTCGCAAATGACAGCAGCACTTGCCATTCATATTCATTCAGTAATAGACCAAGCCAGTTAGAATTGGTAATTACGATTTCTTAAAAATCTCCGAAAGGAGTTGTGTTAATAAAGTAGATTTTAATGCACAGAAGTTTTTTCGAAAACTATAGTTCAACTGTTATTATGCGAAATATAGGTATTAGGGAGTCGGAAGCTAATGGAATAAACATATTTTTTATATTTCTAATGGTACAAAAGATACTTTACACTATACCATCATCGTACTATTAATACTACCTACATCCGGCCTTAAATAGTATATAAAGGTCATGTATGGCCGGCACCCTAAAGTCTGTAACTACTTGATCGCATATAGAAGGCGGCGAAGAAACTCTTTGGTGACAGTAGGAATACAACTCTATTCACGCACCGGAGCAAAGATACAATGTGAATTGTGTTTCGTTGTTTAATCGTTACTACAATGCCATGTGCTCAAGAGAACTTATTCTAGATACCCTCAAGTTTTTCGCATTTAAAACACTCTTTATTAAAAGCGCAAAAATTTGTCGTCAATTGGTTGCTTAAACACGATAGTCATATGTGAAATAAACTTCCTGCAGAGGACTTTCCTATCACTTTTTACATGGGTAATTTCATAACTCCCACATTACACAAGCTGATGTCCTAATATCCGCAAAATGCTCTACATAAGTAGGGGTCATGCCCTGAGTGCTGGTCGAAATGAAAAATATTAATAGGTCTCTTGAAGTACTCGAATGTAAGTATTTGCTTTTGTGACTATCTCTTCAATTGGTCAAAAGTTCTTGGCTCTGAACTGTTTTTTAAAATCGACTAAACCATTTAAAGACTACTAGTTCGAGGGTGAGATATAAATATATCTCCTACAATTGATATTTAGTATATTTTCTTTAAAGAAATTTCTTTAAAAGATAACCAAACCATACCAGACCTTCCACACTATGAAAAAACAAGAAAAATAAAAGTAAAAATTTTTTATTCTTTTATTATATTATCGACGACTACTAACTTGTCGTTTAAAGTTATTTACAATCGATCATAAAAATATTCATACATATGGATATGACTGGTTTGTCTATTGGCATGTTAAATAGCACGGTTATTTGCTTCATGTTGTGTGCGGCAGGTACATTTTTTTATTACTGCGACATTGTTGCTTCTTGTCTTAACAATAACGGCTGCATTATTTTATGAGTTCAAATTTTTATTTGTTTCAGTTGGCCTTTTTTTTTACTTCATCTTGTTTTAACACAGTATTGGCATATTTGAAGGCAGGATAAGGGTTGTAAAACATAGTTGCAACAAAATACCCATCAAGTTATGATGACTGTCGCTGTTATGAGACAACAAGGGCACATGTATATGGCTTTCTGTGCCCATCGTTAATATATATATGTATATGGGGAAGGGTAACCTTAAAAAAATTTATAAAAATTTTAAATTATGCTTTCTGTATGCCTTAATTAAACAAAACACAAAAACCTTCTGAATTGGGGTACTTGAGATTTTTGCAAGTACCCCTGTTTCCCTATATTTCGTAAAAATATCCAGGAGGTTACTTTCTCCTCTATCTCTTATAGTGCCACATACACACCAACTTATATTTAGATGTATAATAGTTGCTTTAGTCGTTGTTATGTTCCATCATACATAGTTGTAAATGTCATCAAGTAAATGTAATAAAATTTGCGGTAAACCTTATTGCGGTTAAATGTTTATAAAAAAAATTCCATACCAATACATTAAGACATTATGTTGTAACCTGTAGTTCTTGGAAGTGTCTGAAATTGGGGATGTTGGAAGAGCTTTTTATTCAACACTAAGTTTTCAAATAATATGGATCTAATTTATTGCGCAATTCTTTGTATTATTCCTATACTTTTATATAGACTATAGACATATACTTCATAGACATATACTTCAACCTCTAATATGCTCTCGCTACCGGTGAAGTATAGAGCCTTAATAAAACTTCACTATTATATAAATAAATCCTTTAAATTTCAATGACATTCTACGCACTGAAAGCACTTTCTCCCCTACTAGAAGTTTTCCCTGATTGCTGCGATAACTAAGCTAGGAAAATATTGCACAAAGTTAGAATCGTATAGACCAATAATGCAATCCAATTCTAAGAACGATACAATGATGTTATCGAAAGCCAACCGTACTCAACAAACAATCACTAGCGATAATCTTCCTCAAAGCTATAACAACAGCATTTTTGTTCTTTTCGGATTAATTAACCACAAAATTTTTAACGGTAGACTATCAGGGCGTATGACCATGTTAATATAAATCATACGTAACCATACACATTTTCTTGTGCATCGTAGTATTTTTAATACAAGTCGAAAATAAACTATAGTTTCATTACGTATTACTACTGGATTGTTTGGCCGTCTCGCACATCGTATTCTGTTGGTCCGCGCTGAAATAATTGGTACCAAAACGGTCAGATCTACGTAAGATAAAATTAAAAACGACCCCGTATTACTCTCGTGCAATCCATCCATATTGACTTAGAATGCTCAGACTAAAGGAAAAAATCTTTCAAAAAAATTTGCCCATATTGCCCCCGCCCCCCAAAGAGCCCATTGACCACACCTGGTTCTTAGTGGACGCTCAGTCTATTGGCTACATCTATGTTTATTGCTTTCTATTAAAGAATTTAATACAATCAAAGCAGAAAAAACTTGTTAAACTAGAAACAAACACAAAATCGTCTCTCCCAAGGGACTATTTCCACCCGAAATCTGTATACAATCCATTGGTCACCCTCTAATATTCAAAAAAAAGCAAACGAAAATCATTACAACCGAAAAAAATAAAAACAACTTGAAATTTTGCCCCAGCCTCGTAGGGAATGGTCTGATGTTGCTGGATTGCAATAGCAGAATTTTCGAAACTATGCCTGACAGATTGGTAGACTTAAATTGTCTGTATCTCTTCTGGTGTCTTGGCAAAGTAGATTTCAATTCGAGCACAGATGGACATTGCTAAATCAACATAAGGATCCAAAATATATACTTTATGGGATCGAAAATGTAGAAAGGCGTATAAGCCTAGAATATATAAGCATTTCCACCTGTGGTGAAGGGTATAAAAAGTACTAGATTTCAGATTTATTTTCTGCTAAATAAAATGCATTGAACTAAGGGACTTTTGCTTGTAAAAACACATCCGAGATCTACATGCAATCTATTAGTCGCCATCTATTATTAAAAAAAAAAGGAAAAAAAACCATCACAACCGAAAAAAATAATAGCTTGTGATGGTATTTTGCCCGCAGCCTCGTAGGGAATGGTCTCATGTTGCTGAATTGCAATAGCAAAATTATCGAAACTATACCTGACAGTTTGGTAGACTTTAATTTTCCGTAACTCTACTGGTGCCTAGGCAAAGTTGATTTCAACACCAGCAAAGACGGACAGGCGGATATCGCTAAGTCAACAAAAAATTAAATCTGTAGAAAGGCATATAAGCCTAGGGTATATAAGCCCTTCCATCTGTGGTGAAGGTTATAAAACGTACTAGATTTCGAATTAAATTTCGGTTAAATAAAATTCATTGTCGCTCAATGAACTAAGGGACTTTTGCTTGCAACAACTCTGCCTTATTCGTTTGTTGATTTAACAAGACACATTGCAAGCTAGCAGAAGTAAGTAACTAAACGAAAAAAAAAGAAATATTGATAGATTACTATATAAAAGCATTGTTGCGAGCAAGCTCTTTTAAAAAGTTTTAAAATTAAATGCGATAAGAAAATGTTTTTAAATACAGCCAATAAATCTTTAAGTTAAAGCGAAGAATAAAATTGACATTAAAAATGAAATTAAACCAACAATGTTTTACATTTGATTTCTATTGCTTTCAGTCTTGTTTTTAAGAGTTTAATTAATGTGATATGATGAAACCATTTTGTTGTTTTTTAATATCTATAATATCTCAGCATTTCCTTGGATCAGTTATGTTAAAAAAGCAATCGAAACGGGCTTATGCGTAACTGTGGACACAACATGTTACTACACACTAATTATTAAAGAAGAGTCACAACGTTAGGCTTCTTAACAGTGTCCTTTAGCTTTATATGAAAAAATTTATTTATATTAAAACACCAACTGCTTATCAAATATATAACTCTAAACTAGTTGGCAAATACTTTACTGTAAAGAACTTGTTTAGAAGTTTTTTTAAAAATAAGAACTTCACTAAAATCTAAAGATCTTTTTCTGTTCCTTTGTCATTTTCTGTACACACTAAAGAACTATTTACAAATTTTGTTTTGTATGAATATAATTGCATAACATTTGTCTGTCTATCACATTATGCAAAATACAAAAAATTTAATACAAACATGGTACAGATTTAAAAAGTCATGCTGCGAAAGCTAATGCTTTTCATTTGAAGACAAAAACACATATTTAATTATGAGACTAATTTGAACATAATAGCTGTAGATACCGGCAAGAAAGCAAATTATTTTGCAGACATTTAAACTTAAAAGTAAAGTAAAATATTTTTTTGTTTTCTTTCTAATTGTTTCTGAAAACAATAAACAGTTGAAAATTAACATCATTGCATTAACGCATATATGCATACACCTACCAAGTCATTTTAAGCATACCTATGTACTTACATAAGTATGTATATGTAATGTAAATAAACAATAGAGAAAACTTTGTAGAAGTGTTAGGGAAATGTGCATACTTTTAAACAATACAACCAGCAATCATAAAATGCATGCAATTTAAAAGAGCTACACCCAAACACAAAGACACCTAAGCTTACCCAGAGAACATTATTTTATGATATTTTTGCTGTAAAAAACAAAAATTTGAAAGCGTTATTCTGGCACTGAACGATTTACGATGACTGGCCAAACCTTGCTGAACAGAAATGGCCATACAGCCTGTCATTCACCGCTCTCAAACTGTTAATATGCGATAGTAAGGGGTGATCCATTTCGAGGTTTCCTACTTTTTTAAAGAAAAAAAAACCGAAAATACAAATTTAGTGGAGAATGTTTATTATGATTTTAAAGAACATTCTTTGGCATTTATTTTTTGAAGACTATGTCTGTCAAATGTTGGCCGTTGCTACATCGCAGATGCTCCATCAGTTGAGTCAAATTTTCGATGACTCGTTCGAGAAATTCAACTGGTAACTGGCGAATGACACGCGTCATGTTTTCCTCCAAGGCCTGAATCGAAGCGGGTTTGTCCGCATAAACTTTAGGCTTTGCATATCCCCAAAGGAAAAAGGCTGCCGGTGTGATATCACACGATCATGGTGGCCAATCGACCGGCCCAAAACGTGAAATTATGTGCTCACTGAAATGTTCTCTCAATAAATCCATTTATTGATGCGATGTGTGGGAAGTGGAGCCATCTTACTGAAACCAAATGTTGCCGAGATCATGAGCTCCAATTTCATGCATCAACTGGTCGGTTATTATGGCACGATTACGATCGCCAGTGACGGATACGTTCGCAACGGCCTAATTTTTAAGGAAATATAGACCGATGATTCCACCGGCCCACAAACTACACCAAACCGTTGTTTTTTCTGCACGAAGTGTTAGCTCTTGAATCTCTTCAGGTTGCTCTTCGTCCTAAATGCAGCAATTTTGTTTGTTTACACCACCCATTGAGCCAGAAATGGGCCTCATCGCTAAACAAAATTTGCCTCGAAAACGTCGGATCTTCTTGGAACTTTTCAAGAGCCAATAGAGCGAAGCGATTCAGCCGTAAGTCTTTCCGTTCTAAAATGCTAAACAATACTAAACAAAAATAACATGACACGACTCAAACGTGATCTGCCAAAAAAGCCTATTGAAAAAAGTACCTCGAAATGGATGACCCTTTACTTTCAATACAACAGTGACAGCGCAAACTTTCATCTACTACTAGATTACCCTTGAGGTTTGAGTAAGTAGCGTATATTGGTTTATTATTGACAGCCACTAAAAACAGACAACCTAATTAGTTTTCACGTCAAAATATAACTTTTACGTTAAAAACCCATTACCGAATTCAAAAAAAAGTGTTGATAAATAAGATAGAGACGCTAAGCCATCGATTTAAGAAGGGACTGAATTCCATTATAGACTTAGAAGCACAAATGGCGTCAGATGTTTAGCTCGCCTAAATGCGATCGCCACGCCAGAAATAACTCTCAAAGGAAGATGATTACTACATAAATTGTCCCACTGACTACGTCATTTCCTATTAAATGGACCTGTCAATTTAACAAGGCGATGGTCAATGATCTTGCTAAGATACGTCTTGATGATTCTACTGCCTCAATAGACCCATTGGTAGTGCGCTAGTGTATCAGTCTGGAGGTTGCGGGTTCGATTCCCGCCTTAAACTCTGGGTGTTTTCTGCACAAGGCAAGCAAAAAGCTTCGCGGAGGTAGTGCTGTCTTTAAAATAAAGAGAAAAAATCTAATCCATACATGCTTCTTACAATGCTACTTACTATAATACTATCCGGTTACTATGTAAATAAATTGTCTATTTTGAAAGCTTTTAAATCAGTTACATGATGTGTTCTCAACTCATCAATCATAATTCATAACATCTTATACCACTTTTAATTAGATAAGAGTCCGCAGGCAGTCGATAAAAGACATAGAATGATATTGAACGACAAGAGAAGGAAAAAGCTTCAGCTTTCTCTCTACATTTATCCCCTTGTTACTTCTTCCTATTTCCATCGAGGATTCCGTCCATATTAGCCACTTAATAGGTGACGATGGCTACGATGGTGTAAGTTCAATAATTTTTAAACCAAAACATGCAGACCTATCTATATAAACCAATGTTAGGTGACGATGGTGACGATGATGCAAGTTCAATAATATTTCTTAAACCAAAACATGCAGACCTATCTATAGAAACCAATGTTAGGTGACGATGATGCGAGTTCAATAATTTTTCCTTAACCAAAACGTGTAGACCTCTCTATAGAGACCAGCATTAGGGGACGATGGTGACGATAGTGACGATAGTGATAATGGTGACGACGGCTATGATTGTGACGATGATTCGAGTTCAATAATTTTTCTTAATACAAAAAGTGCTCAACGCGCCTAAAGAAGTTTTCACTTTAAACATTTTTTGGGTATTTAAATTTTGGTTTTAAAAGGTAAGAGTTACTAGAGGAAAAGAAATAGGCTTCGCTAAAGCGGTCTTAAGGAAACTAGAAATACTCTTCCAATTTATGTTTTGGCATTCATTAGAATTGTTATATATCAACTGGTAGAGTAATAAGACCTGTCACTTCCTTCTGTAGCTGAAGTGTTGGCTTGAGTGGTAGATCTCTCCTCACAACTACTTATTCAGGTGTCTATGCTCTACTTAATTGTTTTACAAGATATTCTTCAGGACAAGTTCCGCATTTTTCCTAAACAATCTTTTAAATTTTATCCGAAAATAAATTAGAAATAGCAGCAAAATTTCAAACAGTATGAAAATTTTCTAAAAATTTTTCAGATATTTATACGATATCAGTCAGACAGATCAAAAGGTCTCTTAGTACTATCTCAGCATATACTCCCCTACAATTCTTTATGAATTTAGTCCAACAAATCTGAAAAGTTTCAATAAGTTGTCGAACATAGAACTTACATGAAATTGTCTATATATTCCATCCATCCAGTATTCATAACCAAATGTTCATTGGGTATCGTCAACACGAGCATGACTATGTTTCTGTTAATTGCCAAAGATGGTAGTAATAACTACAACAACAAAAACTAAAAATATTTAAAAAAAAAATAAATTTAATTCTTAAAAAGTGGCTGCACATGCATACATGCACCAAAGGGAACTCATGCATAAACGATCATATGCTCAAGCTTAAGTGGCAGAAATACAGTTTGTAAAGGAAAAGCAGAAAAAAAAATATTTTTCAAAAGTTTACGACATTGTGTGTGCATTTATAAGAAAAACAAATACAAAATCTTTAGGCATTGAAATGTGCATAAAAAAACGAAAACAAACAAATTTACAAGTCAAATGTTGCAGCTGCTGCCAAAGCAACTTCAAGTAATGCCAGAAATTGCTTGAAAAAATACACATACATACATACATACATACATACATACATACATACATACATACATACATACATACATACATACATACATACATACATACATACATACATACATACATACATACATACATACATACATACATACATACATACATACATACATACATACATACATACATATATAAAACATACATTTGAATATATAAATTGAGAAAATTGTTGAAAATTACACGCCCACTTATAAACTCATAATATAATACATATCAACTGAAATATGACAAAAATGGCAGCATTAAACAAATGGCAGCTTGTAAGAAGCTTTTTCAAATGTTTAAAAAATATAGCACATACTGGCATAGTGCTTTAAAAAAATGCTTTTGTTTGCAAAATATTCCCAGCAAAAAATTTCAAAAAAATGGTAATCGAATGTGGAATTAAGGATTTGTGGTGGAAGTACTTCCTAACTGGATTACCACCTTAATGATTTTAGAACATACATATGTGAACGTTACACAAAAAAATGTAATGCAAATACTTTTTTCTTGGTTTTAAATAATTAAGAAGGTAACTTAGAAATTTGAAAAATTTATTTGAAATAATGACTTGTTTTTTAAATATTTTCAAGGCTTCTCTCTTAAAATATAAGAATTAGATTAATTACAAATTATTTTTTTTTTAAGTTTAATGTAATGAGCTTTGTAATCGAGTAACAGAATTTGGTAATCCTAAAAGTAAGTCATTATGTACCTAGTACTTCTTTTGGTAAGGCCCAATTTTGTGCTGGGTTATCCATTCATTTAAAGATTTACTTCTTCTAAAACGACACTAAGAAGTTCTCCGATATTTTTTTTTACGAAAATCTCCTAAATACGATAAAGATTGCGTGTAAACGTTCACATATGTTCACATATGTTCACATATGTTCTGAACTACGCTAAGAACGGCTTTTAGTTTAAGGTAAAGTAGTTCATATTACCTTCTTATATGCCTTATATATTTGGCCATGAGAAGTAGCAGATAAAAGTCAAGCATTATGTTTCCACTCATATGTGGAACAATTCTAGCAAGATAAGGCACTGCTCAACTACACCACTAAATGCCACTCGCTTTATTATCTACGGTGGAAAATCTTTCCAAACGATATTATGTTATTCAGGGCCTTCTTAGTCTAATTGGTAGTGCGCCAGTTTATTAGACTTTGGGCTGCGGCTTTGATTCCTGCCAAAGACTCTGGCTGTTTTGTCTGCTTTTAGTATTTCCTTAAAAAGGCATCTATACATATAATAAATTAGTATCTCATTTCCGTCTGTCTGTCTGCCTTTCATTTGTGTTCGCATCACGTAAAAACTACTAAATGAATTTTAACATAATTTTGTGAGGAGGTACTATAGCATCCTGATTCCAATAGAGGGTACTTTTTTCCTCATTTAAATATCTAATTTCAAGAGAAAAAGGAGAAAAAAGCAGTGAAAAATGCAATTTCCGGTTTAAAGATACTGAAATTTTTGTTTTAAAACTGGGATATTTTCAACTCGGTTGCTCGCCTTTTATTTTTGAAAGTGGGATATTTTCAACAATATTGCACTGAGCTACAATTGAATAAAATTTGTATTCGGTTTGTATTTCTACTTTGTGGAATTACATTGTTATTTATATATTTTAAATACCTTTTGCAGAGGTTTACAATAATTGTTAGAATTTTATATAAATTTTAGAATTTTATCCAAGGCTGGTTAGCTTTGTGTAAAGAAAATATTTATCTGGATGGATTTTAATAAAATTTTTTGAGGAGGTACTTTATCATCCTGATTCCAATAAAGAATACTTTTGCCTTATTTCCAAGAGATAATAAAGCGAAAAAGCAGTAAAAGTACGCCGACTATTTAAGGTACCGCCTACTTTAAGGCATCTTTAATCTTTGAAAGCGGGATGTTTTAAGCACGATTGCTCAACAGATGGCGCTGTATTAAAATAATGAAAAAATATTAATTACTTACAGCCAAATAGACAATTGAACAAAATTTGTATTTGATTTGTATTTTTACTTTGTGGAATTACAATGTTATTAAAATATTTGAAACACCTTTTACCGAGCTTTAAGATAATTTTTAGAATTTTTTATAAATTTTAGTAATTTCATCCAGGGAAGGGTAGCTTTGTGTAAAGTAACTACATAAACCATAAGTGAAGCACTATAAAAATAAGAGTCTTACAATTGGTGTGGAATATTTTCAAAGCAAAATCGAGCAAAATATTGTCAGGATGCTCACGACGTGGCGGGCACAGCTAGTATTTAATTAATAGGTACAAAAAATAAAACTTCTACGACTCAGATATTAATACCAATTAATATACAAGGTTGTCAATTTAACGCAATTTTTAGGTAGTGATCAAGGTATATTTATCTTACTAGGTAGTGTCGTCCACCCAGCTGATTTAGTAGTTCGACATGTCAAAAGTTGTATGTGTTTAGAAATTTTATAGTGCAGAAGTGAGAAAGCAATAAAATACATACACGCTTTCTCAATTTTCTTTTATGATTTTTGACAATTTGTTCTTGTATTGTTGTATTTGTTGTAGGGACGCCACTACCTAGTAAGATAAATATACCTTGGTATAGATTATACGTTAACAATAAGTACTTTTTTGAAACAGGATTAACGTACGTGTCGAGCATCTGACTCATCTGATTCACTAACTTTAGCATTTATTAAAATTTATATTTTAGTTTGGAAATATATTCACATTATGTTTTAAATTTAATAGCTTTGCTAAAGTGCTCATTTCATTGCTTCCGTCTAACTTACTCATTCCAGATTATTTCTCATAACCTTTTTTATAATTTTATGTCCCAGCGTCCTTAATTCTCTTGGGCTATTAGCCTTTATTTTTAAGGGTAGTTCTTGGCTCACTGACATTCACCCTAACATTTAGCTAACCTCAAAGAAAGAAATCGGGAGCCTTTAAATCGGAGAATACAGTGGCCTATTAAAATCAGTAAAACATGATATTCTTCGATCGCCAAAACTTACGGGAAGAAGAGTCATAGTCGGATAAGCTATGTGAGCTGTGACTCCATCTTGTTAGAACCATATTTGTGGATTGTTCTCTGGCCTTTAAAACATTTCAATCATTTGCTGGTATTGAATGTCTTTCGCATAAACCGCAACTTGTTTCTCGTTTTCAAACACATATACACCACACTATACCACCATACTGTGCATCTAAGCAGACTTCAGAAATTATTTTGTGTAATTTAAGATTCTCTGCAAAGACCCCTGACCACGTCATCTGGTGGAACTTCCGTTAATTTTCTTAATTCTTGCTCACGTCAGAACAATGCTTTGAACTATGCCAGATTCTTCCAGAATGCGAAAGATCACAGACATATCCTTATCGGATCTCATGGTGCACTAGTATTTGTGTGGAAGTAGTCGAATGATGGCTTAACAAATTTGGGTCTCTATTCTGTTCTGAAGTATTCCATCAAAAATTTTCAAAAAAATTATTCATAAATTATATTATAACCCGGTCGCAATAAATTAATCAGTCGAATCTATAAAAACTGAAGAAATAAAAAATAAATAAAAAACTGCCTTGCTAATGCAACTCTACAAGAATGATGTGCCATATTTTTACTCTTACCTGTTTAAATATGACAATATATATACAGCCTTTTAAGTGAGCATTAAATAACTACACACGAGTACATATAAAAATCTAAGAAGTAAAAAAAAACAACTTCAAAATGTATTCGTTGTTTGTGGAAAAAATAAAAGACGAAAATCTTAGGAGTAAAAAATCAAGAAAAAATAAAAATCCCTCTAAGGTTTACATCAACATTCCGCCTAACAAACATGACAATAGTTTTGAAAATGGTATAAAAAATATAACAAGGATTCTAATATGAAAAGACATTATAGCAGTAGAAAGACAAAAAAGTTTAAGTAAAATAATCAAGAAAGGAGTGCATTGATATTCTATTTGTCATAAAACAAATGTAGCTTTATGACACAGTAGTATCAAGTGCAAATATTATTTTTTACACAAGATGTAGTTACGTTGGAATTAAAAAATCCAAGTTGAATGATATAAAAAGAACTTGCGTCATAGGCAATGCCTTCAGCTAAGATTGTTAATTTCTTCCGTACAAGTCTCGATTCACAAACCGAAATTGTGTTATAGAATTTAATTAGATGGGGCTCTACCTCATCTAGCAATATAGAAAAAGCGATAAAAGAAGATTCCACAAATGATCACAGTTTCTCCCAAGCTCGTATATAAAAAAAACTACAACATTCTTAAAGACCTAAACGAGCCAACAGTTAAAACAGAAATAGCGAAACCTTAAGTAACATATTCGTTGGCGTAGGAGGACATATTTTCTAGGGAGGCAAAATCACTTTAGTTGCAAAATAATATTATGAAAATAAATATATTGTATAATTTTTAAAAATTCTGGGAGGGAGCAAGTTTGGAAGTAGCACTGCATACCGTAGAGGAAGAAGTTCGACAGCTACCAGTCAACAGTCAGAAATTACTACAGGCTAGTGACAGCACAAGATTCAGGATACCTGATACCAGGGCATTCTTCTAGATAACAATAATAATAATAATAATCACTCTTATTCTATTTGTCGTCGTCAACATTGTCGTCACTTCTGAGTCGACACCACATGGTCATTAATTCAATTGTAATTTTGTATTCTCTAGCAGGCATATACCATCAACGGTTTATCGACAATTGTAGCCAAATAAAATGCACATTACTAATATTTATTTACAATTTCTTGAAAATATTTGGCTAAAATAAATAAATAAATTTATTAAAATAAAATAGATAAGAAGATAAGCCTCTGACGTGTATTTTCTTTAAGTAGTAATTGAATTTTTTTTCTTCCATATTCCTTTTTATACCCTTCATCGCAGATAGAAAAATGGTATATATAAATTTGTCATTCCATGTGTAATTTCTAGAATATTAATTTCCGACCCCATAAAATATAATGGGTGATTTTTTTGAGGTTAGGATTTGCATGCATTAGTATTTGACAGATCACGTGAGATTTCAGATATGGTGCCAAAGAGAAAGATGCTCAGTATGCTTTGACATTTCATCATGAATAGACTTACTAACGAGCAACGCTTGCAAATCATTGAATTTTATTACCAAAATCAGTGTTCGGTTCGAAATGTTCAAATGTGACAAATTTTGTTCAGCGATGAGGCTCATTTCTGGTTGAATGGCTACGTAAATAAGCAAAATTGCCGCATTTGGAGTGAAGAGCAACCAGAAGCCGTTCAAGAACTGCCCATGCATCCCGAAAAATGCACTGTTTGGTGTGGTTTGTACGCTGGTGGAATCATTGGACCGTATTTTTTCAAAGATGCTGTTGGACGCAACGTTACGGTGAATGGCGATCGCTATCGTTCGATGCTAACAAACTTTGTGTTGCCAAAAATGGAACAACTGAACTTGGTTGACATGTGGTTTCAACAAGATGGCGCTACATGCCACACAGCTCGCGATTCTATGGCCATTTTGAGGGAAAACTTCGGAGAACAATTCATCTCAAGAAATGGACCGGTAAGTTGGCCACCAAGATCATGCGATTTGACGCCTTTAGACTATTTTTTGTGGGGCTACGTCAAGTCTAAAGTCTACAGAAATAAGCCAGCAACTATTCCAGCTTTGGAAGACAACATTTCCGAAGAAATTCGGGCTATTCCGGCCGAAATGCTCGAAAAAGTTGCCCAAAATTGGACTTTCCGAATGGACCACCTAAGACGCAGCCGCGGTCAACATTTAAATGAAATTATCTTCAAAAAGTAAATGTCATGGACCAATCTAACGTTTCAAATAAAGAACCGATGAGATTTTGCAAATTTTATGCGTTTTTTTTAAAAAAAAAGTTCTCAAGCTCTTAAAAAATCACTCGTTATATATATATTCCTTATATATATTAATTTAACAATTTTATTTAAGCTTTAGGTCTTTAAATAATTTTTACTTTTTCGATATTTCGCTACTCCTTTGTGTAGCATCATCAGGAAAAATTAACAAATTAACGTTATGAAAAATTACAATTAAAAAAGTATTGAAAGAATTTTCTTCAAAGTAACATATTTCAAAAAAAAAATTTTTGTCATAAACTTATTAAAAAGTTTTTAAACAAGTACAAACAATAATTAAATTATTTCTTATTTACTAAATGTCTGTAAATTTGAGCTACATTATCTGTGTCTGCCTTAAAATTAATTCTCTGTGTGTTTGGTGTATTAATAATTTGTAACATTTCTAATATGTAACGACGTTTATAATTGTTTTCTGAATTTAGTACTGAAACATTATCAAAATTGGGATAGTGATTTAATTCAGCACAATGAGAAGATAATGCTGTTTTTTGCGAATTAATATTCCTATATTTTTGGTCTGATTTATGTCCTGCTATTCTAGTTTTAAGTTTATTTTTCGTTGTGCCTACATATACTTTATTACAATTTTCATTTTCATTACCGTTACAAGGTATTTTATATACTATATTTGACAATTCTAATTTTTGGATTCTATCTTTAGTTTTACTGAATAATTTGTTTAGAGTATTTTGAGTCTTAAAAGCCATTTTATATTTAGTATTATCAAAGATTTTAGATTTTTCTAAACGTTCAGATATTTCTGGTACATATATTAAAGATTTATAAATTTTTTGTTCTATAATATCTCTTGTATTTTGATTACTTCTTCTCCCATATTGATTTATTAATCTATTTGTTAATTGTTTTGGAAAATTATTATCATTTAAAATATTTCTTATTTTTTCCTTATTATTTTTATGGAATTCTTTATTACTAATTGTCAGAACCCTGTCTATTAAATTTTTAGCTGCGTTAACTATTATTCGTTTACAATGTTTCGAATAATAGTTAATAATTCTTCCGGAAGACGTTGGTTTTTGATACCAATCTATAAATATGTCATTGCCTCTCCTTATGAGTAATGTATCTAAATACGGAAGTCTAAAATCAGACTCTATCTCAACTGTAAATTTAATGTTAGGATTAAATTTATTAAATGTCGTTAGTAAATTGTCAATTGCCCTATCGGATATTATACAAAATAAATCATCTACATATTTAGTCAATATTATTGGTTTAATACTTAACTTTTCAATACTTGTGTCTAGTAATTTCTCCATAACAATATCTGCTACAATTGGGGAAGCAGGAGATCCCATAGGTAGTCCTTTCTCTTGTTTATAAATTTTATTATCGTATTTAAAATATCTGTTATCTTCAATACAAAATTTTAAGATACGTAAAAACAAACTTTTTTCTATACTTGTGTGTCTTTCTATGATATCCCACTTTTCTTCAATAGTACTAATTGCTAAATCAACAGGTATACTAGGAAATAATGAAACTACATCTAACGATATCAACCTTTCGTCATCTTTTATTTTTTGATTTACTATTTTATCTTTAAATTCTGGAGAGTTTTTAATGTTATATTTTGAATGTTCCGTTATCTTTTTTAAAATGTTTGTAATATATTTACATAATTCGTAAGAAGGAGTATTGACACATGAGCAAATAGGTCTTAAAGGAAATCCTTCTTTATGAATTTTTGGTAGTCCATACAATCTAGGTGCATTAGATATATTTGTTTTCAATTTATTTTTGTCTAAAGTTGAAATAATTTTTAATCTGAAGAGTTCTTCAACAAAACCGTTATTTATATTTTGTAATTTGTTAGTGGGATCTCTATTTAATATTTGATAATTTGTTCTATCTTCTAAAATATTATTAATACGTATACTATAATCCTGTTTACTTATTGCTACAGAAGCGTTACCTTTATATATAGATAAATTGATTTAGCGATATCCGTCTAGCCCTCTGTGTTCAGGTTGAAATCTACTTTGCCAAGGCACCCGAAGAGATACTCAAAATTTAAACACACCAATCTGCCAGGCATAATTTCGAAAATGTCGTTAATGAAATTCACCAACATCCGACCACTCAATTTGAGGCAGCGGGCAAAAAACCATGCCTAAATATATTTTTTTTAATTTGTTCAAGCTGTTTTTATTTTTTTTTTCGGTTTTAATGATTCTATTTTAATTTTATTAGACCATGCCTAGTAGATCGCATGGACTGCACACAGATCTCGGGGTATCATTATACCCCTGCGAGGGGCGATTTTAATTTTTTTAGGTTGTTATAGAAAGAAATACAGATAGAGATAGCCAATGGATCCACGGGGTACCCACTCGTAACCAGGAGCAGTTAAAAGCCACATGAGGGTCAATATGAGGAATTTTTTTAACATTTTGACAACTATCCGCACCAGCAAAAAATTTTTCCAAAAATAATTCATGTACAATTTTTTTTTTTTTGTAGATGTGTTGCAGTTGTAAATGTAACCAACCAAACGAGCGGCTTAAGTTTACATCAGTTAAAGTTTGAGTTGAGTTTGTTGTTTGATTTATGCGCATACTTTTGCAGTAGAAACGTGCCAAAACATTAACGGAAATAATGCGATTTTCATGAACTACAAACATACCACACACTCGCACACTGATTCATTTTGAACATAAACAAAATACTAAATGTGTAGATGTGTGTTTGGGGTTGTTTGTGTGTAACAACATGTAACAACGTTTTTTGCAACGATTTCCATCATTTTGCTTTTGCTTTCTTCACCCAACAACTTATAGTTTCAATTCAATGATATTCTATTTAACACTTCTGTATTGCTCTGGTCTAAAGAAGGTTTTTTATTTTTCTTCTTATTTTTCTCAATGGTGCAACATTTTTTATTTGAAACTTATTTTTGTTTATGCTTTTTTTTTGTCTTATAAGTTTGTGCCTTTTGTTTTCTAAAGGGTTTTTAAAATTGCTTACAATTCTTTAACATTTTTCAATATTATTTTTTATAATCCTTTTATATTGATTTATTTTGAATTCCTTGTAAGTTTTTGTGCCGCAAACTTTCGTGGTGATTATTATTATCATTTTTGAGTTTAAAAACAAGTTTTGATAAATAATATTTAATGTATGGTTTTTTTTATTATACTTTTATATGTAAAGTATATGTATACTCTAATAGCTTCTTATATCAAATGTAAGTGAAAAAATTTTCAAAACGATGTGACATAAAACGAAAGTATTGAGCGGAATATAGATTTACCACCTACTGTTTAAATCCTTATATTTTAACACACATGCCAAGAGTATATTTATTAAGTTATCAATTTTAGCAGCAAATACAATAAATTATTTGCGTCAGGAAGACACATATGTATGTTGAGTTGACAATAATACTGTTTTTTATGGCGAGTATAAAATGAATCATTAAAAGTGAGGTGTATTAAATGGCAAGTAATATTGCTATGCGTGATGTTTTACGATATCATCTTTCATTTATAGGGTTTTATGTTATCTCTAATTGCATGTATGTATATATTTAAAGTATAGGTAAAAACCGTATTGGTTTGTTAGACTAAGTCAGTAAGGCTCGAGGCAGATTCATAAACGGAGGATTCTCTACTACGTTAAATAAAGTAAAATATTATATTTTTCAGGTCTTTTATGTGCTACTGAATATCTTTTAATTTTATGGTTTTATTACTTATTTCTTAAAATTTCAAGTGTATGTTATCTACAAACAGGAAACACCCTTTTACTTTTTATTATTTTTTAAACTTTTTATAATAGCGAGCAATTACTTTTTTTGTAGAGGCGATACTAGAGCCGACCACTAACTTCATTGATCCCTCTTCGACCACCTCAGTTCCTCTATGATTTGTGGTATCCGATTGGAAATTTACGAATACCTTACTTTCATTGCGTCTCCTGCTTTCACGAGCCTTTTATTTTCGACTGTATTGATTTCAGACTGGTGACTGATGTATGTTGGCATTTTTCCTCATCATAGAGTCTATGGTAATTGCTAAAATTTGCATAAGGATAGGTCTTCACATTCTCTCCACATGATATGTGTCTGCTCGTGGTCCAAAACCTTTTTTTATGTTAGTCTGCAAATATCATCTTACTGCGATTTTTAACTTGGCCAGATAATACTGGAGAGTCCGTGACCTCTACTAAAGCAGTTAAGCATTTGTAGGCACCCAGATTATATTCAAGCTCCTTCTTGGTCTTCTTTCCAACTTGTAGTGAAAATTTCCAGAGTTTTTGGTGGGCGTCGAACCCACAACACCGGACTGATAGACTAGCACATTACCCTGCTTCTGCTCCATATTTGGGCCTCCACTGGTTCCTTTAAAATATTTCTGGTTTTGGGCGGTCTTCTTTCAGACATACTTTTTTTTTTTTTTTGATCACACCATACCTGAAAAACGTTTGGAAGTTTGAAAATTATTTTATAACATTAAGGACAATTTTCATATCAATCTCACCTTCCTCCACGCCGAAACACTTTTTTGGTGGTGGCCCTGCTGACTTCAACTCCACCATCAAGTTACTCCAAAACCGTTTAATTCCGTCCTTACTTCCTTTGAACATTGCAGAAGCAATATCTGGGTTGGCTTGCATTTGGTTAATGAGAATCTCCAATTGCTTTTTTATTTTTGTTTTGGATCTGAAAATAAGGAATGTATTCATAGTTATGTATAAGAAACTACTGATTTTTATTTTTTTTTTTTTACCAAAAACTAAAATATTTACATTTTTAAACAAATCTTCCTTTCAATTTTTTTTCACAATTATTTCCAATATTTGTCATCGCATTCTTCCTGTAATTGACATTCGTAATACCTACTTTTTCCCGGGGAAGAGTTTCACGCATTCGAATAAAGAAAAAGGTAAGAGAGAAAAATTTAGAATACGGGCGCAAGAAAAAAGGGAAAAAATTCCCATCAAATTCCTATTCATAATCGGACTGATAATTTGCTTAAATTTGAAGAAAACCAAGTCGCAAAACCCAGTAATTTGTATTAGTTATTAATTATACCTCCTGTGATAATTTCATGAATCTTAAATTTTTAGGGTTCAAAAATAAGGTCAAATACCTAAGAATTATCCTGCCATCGGGGAAACCTGTTTATACTTCAAGTGTGTAAATTTCATGTTTCTGCTTTTTGCGGTTCAAAATATAAAGATATTTATGTGAAATATGCGTCACTATCGGAACACCCTGTAATTTTTAGTAATTGTTGTTATAGCAGCCATAGTATAAACTCTGTGTGAAAATTTCAAGAGGTTACCTACATATTACGGTTCATAAATCAAGCCATATAACAACATTTTCCAGCACATC
Source organism: Phasia obesa (assembly GCA_949628195.1). NCBI lineage: Eukaryota > Metazoa > Arthropoda > Insecta > Diptera > Tachinidae > Phasia > Phasia obesa. Next base: position 143,146,819 of record OX451217.1, read on the forward strand.
ACTATCGGGACGCCCTTTAACTTTTATTTTAACTTTCTATACTTGTTGGCGAACACAGTTTTAATTAAAGTGTGTACATTTGAAGTTTCTGCCTTTTGCGGTGCAATAAAAGCAGAATATATACATAATAACTATGTCACTATCGGAAAACTTTAGAATTTTAGTTTTCTTGTTATATCGACTATTACCGCATAACTATCGGGGCACCCTTTAATTGTTAAATTAACCTTTTCTACTTGTTGGCCAACATAGTTTTAATTAAAGTGTTTAAGTTTCATTTTTTGTCTTTTATGGTTAAAAAAATAAGAATAAATACATAAAAACTACGTCACTATCGGAACACCCTGTAATTTTATGTGATTCTTGTTAGTAATACATGTTTTGTTAAAATTTGAAGAATCTACAACTCTACAGATAGAGGGTGCTGACAGATGAGGTCAGGCGGACGGACAACCTAACGACCCTTCGAGAGTTGAAGGTTATCCTATGGGTACTGCACCCTAACCAGTAAACAAGTTAGTAAATATACATACTCGTATGTACTTTATAAAAGTAAATATGTTATTTAGGTGGTACATATTACATTTCAGTTAACGATATTAGATAATTTTTTTCTAAGATCCTTTTAGCTGTTACACCTCCTGCCAATTAAAACTACTTGTTTTAATGGAAAAAGGATCTGCCTTGTTTTTTTTTTTTGTTTGTTTTTGTTACAGAAAAGTGGTCGTCTGTGTTCCAATAGGGAAACAACCACATTTAACGAATACTGCGTTTATTGACACAACTTAATTGTATTGATGTTACAAAGCAGCAGTGTGCGGTAGTAGTGATTCAATAATACAAATGTACGAGTATATGTAAATTACTATATAGATGCAATTTTATGTTATCACAGGTTGTTGTTTATTTACTCTCTACAAATGCATACAGGAGTAGTAAATGCATGTGTGTGTATATGTGTTTTTTTATAATTGTGTTTTTTTTTTCTCAGTAATTGTAACAAATTGCATTGTAACTTTAATAGATTGCACTTGTATTTTAAACCATTTGTTACATTTACAAATGTTGTTGATGTTGTTTTTTTGTTTTTTTTGTGTCATTTTGTACTGCCGTTGTTGTTGTTGTTGTTGTTGTTGTTGCTCGTCTATTTTATAATGCACAATTGCCGATATGCTATGCAAGTGATTCTAATTTCATTGGTTATGCATGATAGAAATTGAGGCAGGCATTTAGGCATGACAACAAATACTGTGTACATTTACTGTTACTTGTAGTCTCACAACAGCAATAGAATAAATAAAAGTTTAAATAAAATTAAATTACTAAATATATGTTGTAAAATAAACAGTGATGTTCAACGGGAAATATAAAATGCACTCTATAGTTGTGGCAAAAAATTGAATTAAGAGAATCAGAAAGCTCTAGTAAGTGGAAAAAAAGTTATAAGAAATAAAATATGAAAAATAATCTTAAACTTTAAAAGGTTTTATTAGTTAACCTCTGTCTTTCTAATGTAATTGCAAACAAAATTATCAATAGCTGTGCCCAAACACGAGTATCAATTTAAGTCATATCACGCACTAAATCATAAACAATTACAACTTAAAACACAAAAATCTTTTTATCTTTATTTTGTTTTTATAAACCACTACGAATCGTAATTTACTTTGTGCATAGAGGCTTATGCCCTCTTAATTGAAGTTATAATCAAATAATTCCTCAATTCCCGCAGGTCAAATAACGTAGCAGTATAAATAAATACCCTTTGGTTAAATTGCAAAATTCTAGATTATAATCAAATAGATTTTCAGCCTAAATGTTGGAAACAAATTCAAAGGCAACAAATAAAGATTCGGCGAATGAACACAGATTTAATAGCTGTGCCGATACACCTTGTGTGCATCCTGACAATATTTTCTTCGATTTTGCTTTAAAAGTAATCCACACCAAATTTTAAGACTCTTACGTATTTACTTTGTACAAGGGTACCCATTCCTGGATAAAATTCTAAAATTTATATAAAATTCTAGAATTCTAAAAATTATTGTAAAGCTCTGTAAAAGACAGACAGGAAATGAGTTACTCATTATTTTTAAAAACAACGCCATCTGTTGAGCAACACTGTTGCTTAAAATAGACTGCTTTCAAAAATAAAACACGCCTTAAATTAATCGCTCTTCTGGGGACAGATAAGTTATCCACTGATGACAAACACTTTCTGTACATCCAATATTTCTTTCTGACAGGACTACGTAGAAAGTTAAGTGCTTCATACAAACTTTATAATCTCTTAAAAACGAATGTTGGGTGAAAACAAATAAACAAAATGTAGCTTTCATTGCTAATCGAAGGTTGGCTGAAGCAACAACAAATATAAGGTGGTAATAATTAAAAAAAAAAAAAATATTAAACAAGAGGGAAGCTTTAGGTAGTGATAGAATTCGTTCTCACCAACTGCCTATAGATGATTGAAAGCGATTTTTTTCGTATTCCTTTATCTGAGTTTGGTTGGTTAATCAGATGATGTTTACAACTTAACACTACTCAAAGTTGATAGATACGATGAGTGCTGATGACGCCCTAGCTGTCTAGAAAATGCATTCCATTCCGCTAGTGTCTAAAATTAAATTTTCACAATTTTTCACCTAATATGTAATTTAAAATTATTCTTTCTTAGAGAGAATAAAACGAACTTAAGCTTAACTTCAAATTACATCTGTATGTAAAATAAATAGTTCGTTACTTACATTCACGAATCGAAATGTCACGAGAGATTCACGATAGCATTTTTCCCTACGAGGAAAACAAAAATTTCACGGGATAAAAATTACATTTGTTATTTACGATAGCGGTATTTAATGTAAGGAGGATAGGGGACTAGATCGCTTCCGTCCTCAATATGGGCAACTGACTTGTAATTTACGGAAACCTTACCTTCATTGAGCCACGTGCTACCACCAGCCTTTACTCTTGACTTTAGTGATTTCAGACTGCCTACTGATAACTGTCGTCTTTATTTCTCATCACGTGGAGTCTCTAGTAATTGCTAGCGTTTTTAAAAGATTTAGATCCCCCATGTCATCCACATTCAACAAGTTTCTGTCAGCGGTCGTAAGTCTTATGCTAGCCAGTCCTGGACATTCACATACAGTGTGCGTTACCGCAGGCACATTCTGCAAGTATCATCTTCTTTAATTTTCATCACAAAATGATAATTATTAAAAGTTTCCATGACCAGACATTAACACTGTTATCCAGCTTAAAGTAGAAGTACTTATATTTGATCACGTTACTGGCCTTCCTGACAAGGGGCTTTTTGAGCACCATTCGAACCTATCTGCATGTAGTAGCCTCCATCTACCTTTCGGGTTTAGTAAGTTTACTTATTGTAGGATCTTCACTTGCAATAGGCCATTTCCCATTGCTTCTATGGATTCTGGTGCACAGAAATTCACAGCAGATCACCTTTTTGCAAGTTGTTCTCCGTTGCTTCATTTTCAACTGTGCATATGTCTCCTTTAAATCACATCAAAGTTACCTCATTAACCAAGGCACATCTGTTAACTTTAAGCAATAGTTTGAAGTACACGTTCACTTGCCTCACTTCGTTTTATAACCAATTTGTTGTCATGTGAAATGAGAACGGTTCTGTTATGCATGCGACTTTCCAGCAGGTGATGCAACGCATATACCAAACTAAGCAACTCTGGTTAAGAGAGTTAACAGACTGGTAAACAGAGATATGCTCCCCTAAAAGCGGACTACAGGACAGCTACAGCTCAGATGACTATAGATCTGTTGCTGCTCTACCGTTCGTAAGAGAAACATCAGTAGAAATGCTAGTGATAATTCTTTGCATTCCTGTCGAGTGTTCTTCTTCTGTTGGCATACTCTCCCGACTTCAATTAGTCTCAAAGAAAACACTTTGGAATGGTTAAATTGAGTGATCTTGCTGGCCATGCCAAATCACCAAAACGCGAGATTACGCAACCAGAAATTGCTTCATTGCGGGCACAGCTATGTGTTCTTCTGCACCGTCTTATTGAAACCACATGTTCACCAAAGCGCCTCTCGTTAAATTCCTGTGGTAAGAAGTCGTTAATCATGCCCTTATAGCGTCGCCCGTAAGAGTAACCGTACTGGCGATGGAGTCGGCAAAAAAATTCTGCTTAATCACTCCTCCCCTTTGAACACCATAGCATAAAGTGCCTTTAAGTGGATTTATCGGCTTTTTGTGCATCACTTTCTTATTTTTATAGCCCCCGAAATGAAGATTTTGTTTATTGACAGAAGAGTTCAAATGAAAATGAGCCTCTTTGCTCATGATGATTCACAATATAAGATTACAATATTCATTGATTGGCTCCTGCTCTGTGTTAGGTTGCACTATCTTGTTAAAACCACATGTCCTTTATCTTGGCCCTAAAGCATTCGTTAGTAACAGTTACCGTATTGTCGATGACGGCCTCAATCACCTCTTCCGTCGCATCTTACAGTGGCTTTTCATGCATCATAAAGATTTTATTTATTAACGTAACAACTTAATTGAAATTGCATCTCACCGCTCATTATAATTTTCAACTCAAAATCGTCCAACCCTTGTTAAAAATAGTTTGCAAGCAATACGAAAATATCTGTTATTAGATTTGATGCGTTATTCAAATTTTAAATAAATTTAACAATTTTATTTTTTAAAAATACCTCAGCCAACTCTGCTTACGGTAGGGCGCCAAAAACAAAAACACATTGGGAGGGGGGTGAATTGTAATTGTTTTTAATGACAATTGCAATTAGATATTCAATATATTTAAAATTTGAGCGCGCTAATGCATGATTGACATGATTTGACAATATAAATTGAAGGGTTTAACAACAGCACAACACAACACTATACAATATAACAAAAACTAAAAAAAAAACTAAATAAAAACCAAAACTTTTAGCAATGAATCACTTAAATTTTTATTGTAAACTCAGTCATATCATATTCGTTCATAGAAACCCTAACGATGAAATATTCATTAGTTATAAATTATTTAAATTAAGTTTTTTTGTTTTCTCTATTTAATGCAACTAATGCATTTCAGTGTAAATAGATTTTAGTCGAAATTAGCAAATAATGACATTTAATTTCATAAAAAAAATTTTAAATTTTATTTTATTTCAAAATTTTGTACAACAAATTCCAGCTACAAACTTTACACGTCCTGAAGCAACTATTAGTGTAGTCGTTGAACAGCTTTATTAGCTACGTATATGGGTAATATTATTCAAAATGGTTTAAAATGTAATCTTTAATATTGCAGACAGTATCTAACAAACCGTCAACTTTCTAAGGATTGAATTAAACATAATTTACAATGTCATTTTTATGAGCCATGCAAAAAATATATACCAGCCTTAATAGAAACTTACTTATACTGTCTTGGGGAACTTCGAATTCAATTAGCAAAATCGGACAAAATATTGTCAGGAGACCCACAACCTATCTGGGCACAGCTAGTTCATTATTTTTGGTTTTTTAGGGTTCCGTACCCAAAGGGTAAAAAGGTAACCCCATTGTTTTCGCTACAATGTCTGTCCGTCCGTCTGCCGTAATAGATAAACTCTTGAAGATGTATAACTGTTGCCACAAAAGATTTATAACTGTTGCCGCTATAAAAAAAATATTAAAAATTGTGGGGTTTTCCGATAGAGACGTGCTATACACGTATATGTGTTTGTTTCTTGAACTGTAGGAGACATACACTTAAAATTTACAAACAGCAATTAAAACTTAGTTCGCTATATAAGCAAGTATAAAAAAATCAACCTAAAAATTAAAGGGTGTTCCGACAGCGACATGATTTAAATGTATATCGCCTAAGTTTTGAACCGTAATAGGTAAACTCTTGAAATTTTTACAGAAGGTGTATAATTATGGCCGCTAAAGCAGCAAATACTATAATTTATAGGGTTTCCCGAAAGCGACGTGTTATTTACTTTTGTGTCTTTATTTCTTGAGCTGTAGAAGGCAGCAACTTAAAATTAGCAGACAGTTATTTAAACTATGTTCGCTTTATAAACAAATATACAAAATTAAACCCAAAAATTAAAGAGTGTCCCGATAGTGACGTGATTTGCATGTATATGGCCTAAGTCTTAAACGATAATAGGTAGACTCTTGAAGTTTTTACAGGAGGCGTATTACTATGGCCACTATAAAAAATAGTACGAATTAAAGGGTGTACCGGGAGTGACGTGAATTGAATACATAGACTCTCGTAATTTTCACAAATGGTGTATTACTATGACCCCTAAAAAAACAGTACAAATTAAAGTGACGTGACAGTGACGTGATGTGCATGTATAACGCCTTAGTTTTTGAACCGAACTCTTTCATTTTGCATAGAAGATGTTTTGCCACGACCGCTATGGAAATTACTAAAAATTAAAGGGTGTTCCGACAGTGACATGTTTTCACGTATATTGACTTATTTTTACTTTACCATACGTAGTATAAGATAAAGTGTAGTAATCATGAAAAAATTCGAGGTCGGGATTTTGACGGATTTATACGTTTTGAGGTCTCCCGAATCCATTTTGACTATTTTTGAGATGATGACTGTTGTGTATGCCACTATTTTTGTGGAGTTTGTACAGGTCATACCGTTTGACATATCAAACAGAAATTTAGTACGTGCCGTTGGTATATGGTGATGAAGAGCTGTATAGTTTTTGGGCATATTCGGGATAGGGCAAGGGGTAGTTTTCTAACCCTCAAATTTTGTGAACGCTCTACTGGTCATACCGTACGATATATTAAAACGAAATTTAGTATGTGCCTTTGGTATATGGAGATAAAGAGTTGTGTAAATTTTGGGTATAATCGGGAAGGGGAAAGGGGTAGTTTACTTACTCCAAAATTTTGTAAACGCTCTATAGGTCATACCGTATGACATATCAAAATGAAATTCAGTATGTCCCTTTGGTTTATGGAGATGAAGAGCTGTATAAATTTTGGGCATAATCGGGAAGGGGCAAGGGGTAGTTTACTTAACATCCCAAACCAAAAATAATCAATTTTTCGATTCGAAAATACTTTGAACTTTTATTATTTATGTAATATATCCATAAAAATATCTGTTTCCATTGGGTATAGTAAAGTTGAGTGTAGGCCACTCCAGTTTTATTTTAATCGTAATAGGTAGACTCTTGATATATTAATAGAAAGAGAATTGACATGGCCGCTATAAAAAATAACAAAATTAAAGGGTGCTCCGACAGAAACATGATTTGTACGTAAATAGCCTTTTTTTGAACCGTAATTGATAGCCTTTTAAAGTTTGCAGTAGTGGTTGTACTTCGGTTGCTGTAACAATTACTAATATCTAAAGGGTGTGCCATCAGTGACATATTTTTCACGTATATAACCTTATTTTTTGAACATGACTTTAGTTTTAAAATTAAAGGGTGACCCGAACATAACACATGAAAAAATTAAAAGCTTGAAGCTTGAGCACTACGTGTATTAGTCTAACTCGCACTTGACTGATTTATTTAAATTTATTTTACAAGCCTGCCAACAAACGCTTATAACTTAATAAATTAAACTTAAGATTGAACGTAATATAGCCGAAAATGTTAAGTAAATCAGTTATTATAACGTTCAAGTAATAAGCTGGAAGAAATGTATCCTGCGACTTTATTATTATAAAATAAAAGCAGTCTAATACTCTTCAGAAACCCAGAAATTTTAGAATGCAAATTTCCATGCTGTATTACAACTCCCTATATATATTTAAACCCTTATGCCAAAGAAATAAAGTCTACTTGAAGTGTACTTTAAGATAAACATAACATATAAAATATGCTTTAAAGTAGACTTAACATACATTTTATTTTTTTGCATTAAGGCATTAATATTTTATCTAAAGTTTATAAGATTTTTTTGATTTCATTTTATATTTTTAATAAATAATTTTTTGCATGTTTATAAAAAAACATACACACACATCAGTGTCAAATAAATAAATTCCACTTAATAAATATTAAACGCATTTGGCCAAAAACAAGAATCCTTGTTATTCATTTATGAAAATTATATTAAAAATAAACTTTGCTAATTCATTATTTTAGTGTTTCTGTGAACAAAGTGGAAAGTTTTTGCTATTGCATATGAAAAAGTGAAAATAAAAACCCCAACTCTCGAAGCGATCCACATGCAGAAACAGTGAAAGCCAACAAAAATAGACGAATATTCGAAATATCATAATTCTTAAAAAAAAAATGCCATATAGAATCCTCGTTTTATATATTCTACTGCTAGAGTTCTTAATAGAATTAGGCTGACATGTCATGACCACAAAGGAAAAACTGAAATGCAAAAAAAAATAAAAAATAACCAACAACATCAACTTAAGCTTAATTAAAACCAAAAGTTTTAAAAAATGCACAGGCTAAAATATAACGAAACATTTTAGTAACAAAAAAAATAAGTTTTATAATAGAAACAATCAGCCAACAAACTGACACTGACTAAGTCAACATGGTTATAATTTCAAACAACATACAAAAACAACAAAAAAAAAACGACATCTGAAAAGAAAAAATTATAGTGTTGTTTATAACTGACATTTATGAGCGCTCAGAAAGTTTTGAGACGCCTTTAATCTAGATGTGATTGTTACATAATGAATAAACATTTTAATAAAACTAAATAAGCGTTATTAATACATTCTGTCAACCATATAAAAACAAACTCATTTGGACGTAATTGTGTTATATATGTATGTATATTTAATAAGCAATTTTTACAGCACACTTTTAGGTGGCCAGAAAATGAGGCACAAGTGTCTTTTGTTTTGCAATTTTTTATTAAATATATTAAATGTCAATAATTAGCACTGACATTTACAATCTTTATGTATTATTTTGTTTCTATTTTATTTTTAACTAGATGTACCCACACACGTTGTGTGCGTTCTGACAATATTTTCAAATTTTAAGACTTTTACGTATTTACTTCAACAATCCCTGGATAAAATTTAAAATTTATGTAAAATTCTACAAATTATTGCAAAGCTCTGTAAAAGGTGTTTAAAATATTTTAACAACAGTGTAATTCCAAAAAGTAAAAATACAAATTTTATTCAATTGACTATTTGGCAGTAAATAAATCATATTTTATCATTATTTTAAAACAGCGCCATCTATTGCGCAACCATGATTAAAATACCCAGCTTTAAAAAACAAAATATGCCTTAAAGTATGCAGTACCTTTAAATCCATAAAAAATCGGCTAACTATCAATGATTTTTCTCCACTGTCTCTTGAAAATAAGATATTTTTGCGGAAAAAAAAACTATAAATTATTGGAATGGGGATACTAAGGTACCTCCTCACAAAATTAAAAAATTTGTTAAAATTCTTTCAGTAGCTTTTACGTAAAGCAAAAAACTACATTAGTAAATGTAGTTAAAAAGATCTTTGAGGAAATAAAATAACGTTCAGCCCGTTTCATAGATGTGGTTTAATGTACAAGTGACCTAAATTTTCCTTATAACTTCTACTCTTCTTAGAAAGTTATTTAACTAATCGAAAATTTATAGTGAAAGAAGGAGACTTTTCAAGTTCACCTCAGCTAGTTGACGCCGAAGTTTCCCAAAGTAGTATATTGCGACCCATTTTATACCTCGGAACCAATTTTTGTCAGTTTTTAGTCGGTATCCTGATGTTATATAAGTGTTTAATGCATCTTGGTGAATTGGTTTTAAAACAGAGATCTCGTCTATTTAAGAATCAAACACATTTAAAGAAACGTGTTACTCTCTATATATGTATACATATTCTTAATATGCATTAAAGAAATATAGAATTTTTTTTAAATATTTCGAAAATCGTTTGTAAAAGTTTTGCAAAAATTTTTTGTACAAATATTTTTTTTTAATTTTTTTCTAAAATTTGTTTTGAAATCTTTTTCGAAAATTTTTCTGCGCAAAAATGTTTTTAAATTTTTTGTTTAATATTTTTTAAAAAAATTTTTTAACAAATTTTTTTTTTTAATATTTTGAAAATCGTTTGTAAAAGTTTTGCAAAAATTTTTTGTAAAATTATTTTTTTTAATTTTTTTTGAAATTTTTTTCGAAAATTTTTCTATACAAAAATGTTTTTTAATTTTTTTTAATATTTTTTAAAAAAATTTTTTAACAAATTTTTTTAAAAGCTTTTTTGAAAATTTTTTTGGAATTTTTTTTTACTAGTCGCGGTTTAATATCTATTTACCAAATAATCAAAAGAGAATCATTACAGGAAAAAATGTTAAAAAAATATAAGTAGGCGTGGTTTTTTGCCTGCTGCCTCCAACTGATATAGTCTGATGTTGCTGAATTTCAATAGTGACATTTTCGAAACTATGCCTGGCAGATTGGTGTGCTTAAATTTCTCTTCGGGTGGCTCGGCAAACTTGATTTTAACCCGAATGTACAGACGGAAATCGCTAAATCAATAAATCTATTTAGAAGGATCCACAATATATATACTTTATAAGGTCAGAAATTAATTATTATTAATAATAATTGTAGAAATTACACATGGAATGACAAACTTGTGATGAAGGGTATAATGAATTTGTGTCTTGCAGTAGGTAATTGAAAACAGTAAGTATTTGAGTTAGCCTTGCTGCAAAAAAACTTACACAATAAGAATCAGTCATTACGCATTACTGGTGTTTAATAAATATTTCATTATTTTGTGTTTTGACTTAAAAATTATGGTCGCCATATTTAGACATCGTCAGATCGTACTATACAATTAATTTCAAGTCTCGAGCCCTCTGGAGTGGGTTGCTTACTCACCCCCCTTCTAAACGAAACGATTTTGTAATGTTTGTTTATTGTATAGGGAGATAAACTTTTCTTCATTCTGCAAACTTTTGTTTATTTAACAAACTGTCAGTAGTGACATTTTTAATTTGTTTCTCTTATTCGAACACCTTCATGTAAACTCGGATAAAATCTAGATTCTACAACCAAAAAAAAAAAAAAAAATATCAAAAAAGTTGATACATATTTGAATAAAGGCCACAATTTAATTTTATGCCATTTTAAACATGAACAAAAAATGTATTCATTCACATAACATGAATAAATAAAATACTATATGCAACTGCTATTGTCTCTAAAATATGCAACATATAAATTATAAAAGCACTTTAAAAGTATGCAATGAATTTTAATATAACTTACATGTGTGTATGTGTGTGTGTGTAAGATAGTTCATTGGTACACCATTCACCAACAAATATAAACAATAGAAACAATAAGGGAGTGGATAAAAAAAGAGGTGTAGAATAAAGTAAATATAATGCTTACATACGAGGGTGATTACAAAATTTACTAAAATAAAATTTATAGTACTGGCAATAAAAAGAAACAGATAAAATTAGCAAAAATAAGACACATTAGGTCAAGCGCAAGTTCGTGATAAGGTATCCCTCAGTAAGTTAGAATAGAATAGGATTATAATGTATACATATATATAATCAAATAGTATCTCATTTCCAGTCTGTCTGACTTTCTTTATTTATGTTCGCATTACGTAAAAACTACTGGATAGATTTTAACAAAATTTTGTGAGGAGGTACCTAACTATCCTGGTCCCAATATAGGATACTCTTTTTTTTAGCAAAAACATCTTATTTTCCAGAGAAAGTGGAGAAAAAGCAGTGCAAGTAAGCCAATATTTTTTTTACCGATTTAAAATAATTGTATACTTTAAGGCATCTTTTATTTTTAAAAACAGTATTTTTAAACACGGTTGCGCTACATATTGCGCTGTTTTGCAATAATAAAAAAAGGGAATTGAAAGCGGTATATTTTAAACACGGTTGCGCAATAGATGGCGCTGTTTTAAAATAATCACAAAATATTATTTACTTACTGTCAAATAGCCAATTGGAGAAAATTTATATTTGATTTGTATTTTTACTTTGTGGAATTATTGTAAAGCTCTACAGAGTTTTACAAAAATTTTTAGAATTTTATGTAAATTTTAAAAATATTCCTAGGGATGGGTACTTTTATATAAAGAAAATACGAAAAAGTCTTAAAATTTGGTGTGGATTACTTTTAAAGAAAAATCCAACAAAATATTGTCTAGTTTTGAATAAAACAAGAAAGCTTTGATATGTCAATTTAATTCTTAAATCAATAAAACTGTATCAGATACTATCTAAAACCTTCGACTGGTGCGTAATTTTTTTTTTTTTTCTATTTAGCAGCCAAAAACACTATTTGCTTTCAGGGTTATTAACCACTGCTATCTGTTTTACCTGAAATTTTTCATATTTTCATAAAATTCTTTCCCTTATTATAATAGTTTTCCTTATTCGATTTAGGAAATCCTGGGATCATCCTTATACCACTTTTGACTGCTATGCGGACAATAAGAGATCCAAAAAATGGCATGAAAAACATGAAAATTAAAAAAATATATATTTTATTAACACATACTAAACATACTCTTACCACTACGAAATGCAAATTCCGGTCTGAGAAAAAAGTAAAATAAAAATCATTGCAGTATTTAAATCTCATTTCGATTCACTCGAAACCAACAAGAACTTTTGCATATATTTGTTGGAATAATATAAACAATAGTAAGAAAAATATTTTTCTAAAGGACATTGACTGCTTGAAAAAGAAGAAAGGGGAAATAACCAAATGACAAGCCAACATTAAAGATGTGAGAAATACAAGTTAAATATTATGTGTGCGTTAAGGTGGTTCGTTCTATGTGTTGACTCAAGGTGTATTTAAGTGACCAAGGACATGACATAATAGTTGGTCATATGCAAATCGTTTGATTTAAAACAATAAGGCAAAAATACAAAAGGAATACCATAGCCGAAAGTAAGATGGAAATTTTTAAGAATAAATAAATTAAATTCTAAAGGAAGCTTTACTTAAAAAGGGTATGAATATAAAAATGTATTAATTTTTATACAAATTATGATAAAATCAAAATAAATAAAATTATATTTAAAAAAAAATATTATATATTTTTTTTTTTTGATTTGTGTGTTATTATTTATTTACTAACTGTGTCAGCCATATCGTGGGCGTCCTGACAATATACTACTCGATTTTGCTTTGAAAATATTCCACACCAATTGTAGGACTTTTACTTTTACAGTGCTTCAGTTATGGATAATCCCTGGATAAAACTCTAAAATTTATAAAAAATTCTAAAAATTATTGTAAAGCTCTGCAAAAGGTATTTAAAATATTTTAATAACATTGTAATTTCACAAAGTAAAAATACAAATCAAATACAAATTTTATTCAGTTGGCTATTTGGCAATGGGTAATTAATATTTTGTCATTATTTAAAAACAGCGACATCTTTTTCACAACCGTGTTTAAAATATCCCGCTTTCAAAAATAAAATAAGATGAATAATATTTAACATTTAAATATATTAGTCCAAATGTTTATTACCAAACAAATGAATTGTTAAATCAGGCTTATTTACGTTTTTTAAAAACGTACTTAAATTGAAGGTGATGTTGCGTATGATCAATAATTAATAAATTAGTCAAGTGCCAGTCAGACTCACACACATAGAGTTCCGCGCTGTCTTCAGCACGACTTTAAAAATGCAACTTGTTAATTTTTTTAAGCCTTATGGCTTCAAGTTATTTTTCAATATTTTTTGGACTAGAGCATATTACTACATACCCTGGGTAAATATCATGTGTATCCCTATATCGTTCAGAAGTGAATGTCAAATTCTTCAAATTCACGAATACTCCAGGGAATACCCTTTTATTTTTATTAAATTTATTTTCGTTGCTTGTTGTGACAATATCTATTGTAAAGTACTACAATTGATATTGTATCTATTACTGTTTAAATATAAGGACTTTCTATAAATATAAAAATCAGAATCCTTCCTATTGGGCTTCAAAAGGCAATATAAGTGAATAACATATTATTGCGGAAACCCCTTTAATTGTTATAGCGGGGTTGTTTCAAAAAATAAGGCTTTATATGTGCAAATCACAATACTATCGAAATAGCCTTTTTACTATTTATTGTAAAGGTCAAATTAATATACCTTCTTTGAAAATTTTAAGAGTCTACATATTATCGTTCAAAACTTAGACCATATACATACAAATCAAGTCACTATGGGAATCAATTCACTATGTTTATAAAGCGAACATAGTTTTCATTACTGTCTGCAAATTTTAAGAGGTTGCCTTCTATAGCTTAAGAAATAAAGACATAAACGCAAATAACACATTACTTTCGAAACACCCTATATGTTTTAGTATTTGTTGCTATAGTGGCAACAGTTATACACCTTCTACCTATTACGGTTCCAGAGATAAAAGGCGCTGACAGATATTGTAGCGAAAACAAAAGGTTTACGTTTTTACCCTTTGGGTACGGAACCCTAAAAACGTGAAAAAATATAGGTGGGCGTGGTTTTTGGCCCGCAGCCTCCAAAGTAATGATCCGATGATGCTGAATTGCAATCCAAAAATTTTCGAAACTGTACCTGACAGATTGGTGTGCATAAATTTTTTGTATCTCTTCTGGTGCCTTGGCAAATGACATTGCTAAACGAACACGGACAGACAGACATCGCTTAATCAACTTCTGTATGTATAAGGACGCATATATATATATATACTTTATGGAGTCGGAAATGATTATTATAGAAATTACACACGGAATGACAAACATATACATACCCTTTTCACCTGTGGGGAAGAGTATACACCGAGTTCTGTTTATACACGGTTATTTTTAAAAAGGTTTTGATTTAAAACGGTTTGAAAATAAAAAAAATTATTATTTGTACACGATTTTATTTCATTTTCATATCAAAAATTTTGAGGAATTCCCTTTTTGTCAATACAAGCATTTTTACTTCTGAAAGCAATTGAAATGTGCTAATATTTTGTGAACTATCAATGCATCTCTAAAAGAAGACGTCGAAAATTTCAAATAAAAAACTACAACGTAAAGCCATTTCTTTAAAAAACAAAATTTAAATTTTAGATCGCCTTAGATTCTTGGCAAAACGTTCGGTTTAAACGAAGTCACAGTAAGAACTATAAAAAACTAAAATTCAATTAGGCAATCATTGATTTCTTGAACGAAACTATCTATTAAGTCTTCATTATACACTAAAGATGCAAATAAACGGTGCATATACATACTATATGTACATGCATATATGAGTATGTGTAAAAATATACATGATTTCTTGTTATTAAAAAAAAAACTCTATTTCTTCACTAATTTTAATAGGTTTTAGAGATAAGGAACCAATCACCTATTTTTGTATATGATCAATGTCTTTTTTTATACGGTTTTTTCTTTACACGGATTTTTCTGGAACCAATCTACCATGTAAAAACAGAATTAGGTGTAATAAACGTGATATTGCGTATGATCAATAATTAAAAATTAAGTATACGACACAGCCTCATGGCAGATACTAGTGCATACTGACATGTTCAAATATGAGGTCGATGTTATGAAATTATTTTATTGTGTTCGGCTGTTGAGCACATGTGAGTGGAATTTATTCTATACATTTATTCTATACATCAAGTATAAGAAGTATAGGAAAATCAGCACTTTCTTTTTCTCACACCGCTGCTATATTGATTGGAAGGAAAATAAATAATTGTTTCTTAACTATATAAAACTTCGTTTTTTTTTTTTATTTTAATAATCAGTATACATACTGGTATATTTTACTTTCTTTAATACTTTTATTGTCACTGTAATAATTGAAATATTTGTTTGATAAAAATTAATCTATCAAAAAAAATAATAATATTAATAAAAATCATAAAATATGGACAACTGAAAACAGCTGACTACCTTAAGTTGCACAATCAGAATAACATATAAAGCAAATTTTAAAGTGTTTTAATAATATTTTATTAACAAGTTTTTAACTATTTTTATGCCTTTTTGTTCAAACACATCAATCTTTTAATTGATACTGTATTGCAATAAATTTTGTTAGTTTTTAGTTTTTTTTTTTTTTTGGAGCAGGATATTGCTTTACTTAATTGGATTGCATGTTAGATTTAATACCACCAGCTTGGAATGTCTAAAAGTAAATATTTTTTTTTTTATTTTCAATTTTATGTCTGTATTTAAAGCACAAATAACAAAAAATAAAAAAAGAAAAGATAAAATTGTTTGTTTAGATGTGATAGAAAAAAACAAAAACAAAATTCAAACATACATGTGTCGAGGTTTCAAGCTGCTGCTTCTTTCCTGTTTGGCTGATGTTGATGATGAAAAGCTTATGTTAACAAAAACTAAAATCAATTGTTTTTGAGAACTAAAAATGATGTTAAAAAAAACACATAGTGATAGTAAAAACAAAAAGGGATTTTGTACGTTAGCGAGCTTAATTTGAAAAAGGGAGAGCTTAACGAAAAAAGCAACATAGTTTACAAAATGTAGGCAACATAAAATTAAATTTCGTCAAAGAATATTCAATAGAAGCAGGACAAAGGAATTTTTTTCCAAAGTAATTTAAAATAATTAAAATTGAACAGCAGGTTTTCGGGAAAAATCCAATTGATGAATTAAACTAAAAGCTATTTTATGTGTCTTTTTTTAAAGCTAACAAAAAAAACTAATGTATAAAATGACAGCACTCTGACTCTAAAGTACCCAGCAAAAAGTAATAGAGTTTTTGTAAGAAGAATATGCTTTTTCTGTCAAAAGTTTTTAATAGCAAGCACATATGTGAATGCGCACAGAGATAGTTTAGATCCCTTTGTGTTGTATTTAGGTTGACCGATATATTTTTAGTAGGTATAACATTTACTGGATCATCGCATGGTAGTGGTTCCATAACCCGCTGAAGCCGAATTCAGGTCGACAATTTAGTTTTTCTGTCGAGTACAGAAAACATCATAAAATGTAACATTTTTTTTAAATCACAAAGTATTTCAGTGTACCGTTTTATAGGTTAAACCACTATTTTTATTATGATAGAATTTAGTGAGAAATTAAAAAAAAACGATGAAATTAAGGGTAAGCTTTAAACGGCTCTCCAGGAAAATTTAATTGTTTACCATTACGTCCCATTTTAATTATTAGCGCGGTCACAAATGAGTACAAGTTTGTACTTTGAGCACATTTTATGTCATAGAAATAAATGTAATAAAGCAAACTAATTTTTTTGTTTGTGGTTTATTTAGTGGAATTAGGTACTTAACAAGACAGAGTAAAATTCAAAACTAAAAGTATCAATTTCAAAGAAAAAAAAAATAAAGAAATCAAAAACAACAATTTTGAAGCGTTGAAAAATCTTGCGGAATACGAATATTTTTAATACTTAGTCCAAAGCCATTTATTTTTTAAGACATTATTTACTCGATTTGGCATGCTCTCCACCAATTTCTGTACAATTTCTTTTGGAATATTTTTACATTCATTTTGGATCCGCTAACAAAACTCATTCAAATTGATAGGGGCTGATTGGTACTGTCCCAATCGTCTCTTCACGATTGACCACAGATACTCAACCGGATTGAGGTCAAGACTTTGTGCTGGCCACTGCACTAATTGAAAGTTATGCTCACCAAGCAATTCTTTCACGATTTTGGAGGTGTGTTTTGGATCACCATCCTGCTGAAAAATTACTTCTTCTGCAGGATAGGTGCTTTTATCTACATAATCGGGAGGATGAGTCTGCTAAATCCTCAAATAGTCTTCTTTCTTCAGTATATTATCAATTTTTTCCAGTGGTCCAAGCTCCCAACACATAAAGCAACCCCATACCATGACGTTTCTTCCACCGTGTTTCACAGTTTGCTTCACATGGCGCCTTTGAATCTTATCACTAGGGCGGCGCCAGCAATATTGTTTACCGTCGGACTGAAACGCTTTAATTTGGATTCGTCTGACCAGATCACATGTTTCCAGTTGTGCACTGTCCAAGTTTTGTGCTCTTTGGCAAATTTTAACCGTGCCTTTACATTTATTCTGGAATCTAAACAATGTCCCGAAGGGCTCTATATGCCGTCCACCGACTAACGGGTTTTCCGATTGCTAACGAAGTATCTTTTGTTGTTAAAAACTTATCTCTTTTTATTTATCTTATCATTAGTGGTGCGACCGCATTAGTTAGAAGTTTTTTACGACCTCTAACTTAAGGCTTGGGAAAATCGGAACACCGTTGTTGTACCATTATGACCACTGATTGACTCAGTTTAAGTTCTTTTGCTATTTCCCGGGTAGAACAGCCTCTTTCAGTCATGCTCTCAGATGCTCTTCTCGGTGGATTTTGAAAGTTTCTTCATTATTTATTATTGTTAGGTATTTATTTGATTTTTGTTCAAAAATTTGCACAATGTTTTTACCACACGCGATTTAAGCTGGATTCACCCATTTTGTCCGGACAAAATTTTTGTGAGAATAAATATTTTTTTCTGAGAGTTTTCTAAAGCACGATGAGTACATAAGTAAAAAAGTCATATTAATTTTACAACACGGCAACAAAGCAGCAAGTGATTAAAAATAAAATCTAGGTGTGAAATTGCATATTTTTTATTATTTTGACATTTTGATTATTAAAACATGTATTAAAGCAAATTGGTGCTATTAACTGCTGTTAAAACCAAAAAAAAAATCCAAAAAAGAATTGCAGTAAAAGAAATATGAAAGCAAGGAACAGCAATCACGCATTGGTTCCTGAGATGCGCCTAAATGATGTAAAATCATTTGTTAATTGTCATCGTATGGACTACCCACTATGTTTGCTTACGTTCAAGTCTAATGGCATTAGCTATTATCGTTCAAATGCTCTGCTTTGCATGATTATTTGTATATAAGCTATTCCTCATATCGTACATGCATTCTCTTCTGGGCTTGAGGGCAATTGCTTCACTGAACTTCATTTTCATAAAATAATTTTTTATTGAAAAATATTTCTTTGTTGGTAATCAATACAAACAAAATAAATGCCAAAATTTCATACTGTGCAAGCACTTTCTATATAATGGCAACTCAATTCAGTTTTTTCTGAAAAAAAATTTTTAATGGCAACTCATTTCAATTTTGTCCGGACAAAAATTAAAATTAAACCAAACCAAGCTGAGAGTTGTCTGGAAAAAAATCACTTCTCTCACTCTCTGGGAAAAATGTGAAACTACGTATAAAAAATATGTTGTCCGAACAAAAATATTGTCCAGACAAAATTTCACCCATTTTGTCTGGACAATATTTTGTTTTGCTTTTAATAATGTCGAGGTTATGTCTTCTTAAAAAACTATTAGTTTTTTAAGAAGACATAAACCTCGCAAAAAAATGAAAAATAAGGGTACTTTTTCATTTTATTTCTTCAAATTCTTTATAAAATGCAGAGGTGGAAAATTGAGTACATAAGAATTGTTTTGGATTTTTTCATTTTTTTTTTCTTGGTGCTTGATGTAATTTGTTACAGATTTTATATAATTTTAATAGCTATCCCCGTGCGCTTCGCTACACTTATCCACAAAAAACACAATAAACACTTGCAAGAAAAGTATGACCAAATTTTAACGCGAAAAAGCACGCTATTCTCAAGTCAAAAATGTTCCCATCCAACCTGTTTTTTGCTAGACTATACGTATTAACACGATAACAATTTTTTAATTTTAATGGTATGTGCCACTCCCAGTATTCTTATCCAGTCTGTATTTTGCTAGACTAATCACATTAGTATGAGGGTTACTTGTGCAAAGTTTCTTCGTTCTCTAGTTAAGCGATAATAATTTTTTATATTGTTTCGGAGGTAGCACGCCGTCCATTCAAATTCAGTCTGTGTTTCTCTACACAATGTACTTTAATATAAGGGTTACTGATGCAAAACTCCAAGGCACTACCTATTGCAGTTCTCTAGATAATAATAATTTTTTAGTTTGTATGGGGGGTACCACGCTCACCGTCCCATTTCAGCCTATGTTTTTCTAGAGTATCCGCATGGATATGGAAATTACCTGTACCCACTTTGAAGACCATACCTATTATAGTTCTCTATATACACAATAATCATTTTTCACTTTGTATGGGAGGTACCACGTCCACAGTCCCAATTCATTCTTTATTTTGGCAAACTTTGCGCCTTAGCACAAAGGCTACTCTTACAAAGTTTCAATGCACTATCTATTGCAGTTCGCCAGGTACACGATAATAATTTTTCAATTTGTATGGGCGTTACCACGCCAACTATTCCGGCTATAACTGATGAACCAATACATATACAGAGACCGTTTGTACATAAAAACCTTGGTATTGACGTCACCTTTCATATAAACTTTGCAGAAACAAAATCGGTTCACGCATTCCAGAGAACATCAATTTCTAACACAATGCAACTTTTTTTGATATATATAGATTAAGTACTAGATACTTAATAAACGACAATAAAAAATTTTAGATTTGCTTTATTACTTTTATATTTATGAAACAAAAAGTGCTCAAAGTACAAACATGTACTCATTTGTGCACCTCACTGTAAATGTATAGATTCGTAGGCTTATAACTAAATGCTTTTCAACATTTTTTATAAATTCAGAGCAAATTATTTCTAAAATTTGAAATAATTTAATTTTATTTATTTTGGTAAAAAAATAATAATAAAAAAATATATTTTTTTTTTCTTATAAGTTTTGTTCTTATAAAACCTTTAATTAAAAAATATCTACTGCATATAATAAACCGGAGAGCCAATATTTATTTTCCGATATATTTTTTGTCCATAGGCTTTGATCATAATTAATTTATTCTTTATACCCTCTAATTATTTTCCAAAACCTCCAACATAAAATTAAAACATTCAATTTTATTTAACTCCAATTCAAATATTTCATTTAATGCTCCAACCTTTCATTACGGTTTGCCATCATCATTCACGATATTATTCTGTGATGTTTCTTTTATGTGACAAAAACAAACATGTTACTTTGTTATTATTTACTTTTAATGTCTGGATTTTTTCACACACCTCAAACTTAAATTTACAACCAAAAAAATATAAAAATGCAAAGTAAAATTGAAAAAATAAACAAAATAACTCAAGCAATTTATCTAACGTCCATGTCATGTTCACATATAAAGAGCCATGCAAATCAATTGTATTACAACAATCGTTTTTACTACAACAACACAGAGCAAAGAAGAAGAAGAAGAAGAAAGAAAAAAAAACAACATCATAGTCATCATTGCCATCAACATTACCATATTGTCAGTCATCAAAATTCTAGAGCTACCATTGTATGAAAATGTATATTTTTTTGCACTCGCAAGAAAAAGAGAAACATTTTGTTAGTGCGTGTATTTTTTATACACGTACACCTCAAACTCTTTTAACGCAGATCGGAGTAATACATAAAGGTTTTTCATTACTCACTTCCTATTTTTAAATTTATATAAAACAAAGTGCACGAAATATCTAATATTCTGTGAATCTAACACCTAAATCAGGTTGAATTCGACCAATAGCATGGGTTAAATTGGCTGTGTGGGCCACTGTAATTTCTATCTTACTCGCGAGGACCTGCTAAACACTTACAAGAAAACTCTAACGAATTCAAATCGCACGATCTCGGCGGTCAGTTCTCATTACCTCTACGTGAAATGATCATGCATTCAAATCTCTCGTGCGAAATAACCAATGTGGCATTAGCCGTGTAGCAAGTAGCCGTTCTTTTGAAACTACATGCCCTGGATGTCCATATCATATAAGACAGTCCATAAAAAGTTGGTTATCCTCGACCTATAGCGGTGGACGTTGACGACGTAGGCCTTGCTAAGAAGGTTGAAATAGAAAGAAATATTAACTGATGGCTTCCCTAAATGAAACGGTTTGCAGATTATCTCTGATACCCACTTTTAATTTGCCCAAAATCATTTGGAGCTCACTGGACAAATAAAGGACGAAGCACCTGGACTGTTCAGGGATATGAAGCTGATTAGCCTAATAGATTTTTCGTGAATGACCAGATACTGGAGTTCCATAGTGAACTGAGGGCGTGTAATAATGGGGCTCAATAACCCCCGATTGAACTGGCTTTGTGCGGGCGACCATTTGAAGCAAAGATAACGCAAGTTAGCGGAGACAATTGTGCCACATTAAGTTAAACTATACCACTTGCGCATTGTGAGGAGCAGCAAATAACAAAACTTAATTGTACAAATAAATACATATAATTAAACAGTAACTTTTTCCTGTCTATCTGTATGTCTGTCTATCTGTGGTTGAATTTAAATGAAATTGTGTGAGAAAGTACTCTAGTATCCTTATTCGAATATAGTATAATTTTGTTCCGTAAAAATATCTTATTTCAAAGATAAATTGTAGAGAAAGTATGCAATTTAACTGGTATGCATACTTTAAGGCGCCTTATATTTTTGAAAGCAGGATATTTTAGTAGGGATGAGAACCTTTATATAAAGTTAATTCATAAACCATAACTGAAGCATTATAAAGGTAAGGGTCTGTCGTGTCAAAGCAAAATTGAAAAAAAAAACAATTGTAAGGAGGCTGCTGAAGTGGAATAATTTTTGATGGCAACATTAACTCCGCTAGATCTTAGATTAAAAAATCCATCAACACTGTCTGCGCTTATAAGCGACTTAAGAAGAGAAATGGTTGAAAGCAATCGACTAGATTTCATTATTGAAAGCTATATCCATATCTTAAAATTATATTGATATGAATTCTGATATGAGCTCACAACTCTTTAATTCATAAGCGAAAAAGAAAGGATTGATTCATAAGCGAAAAAGAAAGGCTCTACTAATACCCAAGATAGTCTAAGATCCGTTTTCGTTGTGCTTTAGGTCTCAACCTAAAACGAGATTAGGTAACCGCATTGAATCAATTAAAAACTATATACCAAAACGTTAAACCATTGCACCAAAACAATGTTTTCTGATTGCAACTTGCGTATCATTAGAGCGCTCAGAACACTGTTTCTTGAACTAAGACTTTCCCAGATCAAAGTTTCTTAAATTTTTTAAATTACATAAAGCATAAAATTGTTTAGGGTGGAAAACAAGAGTCAGGTGAATAATCATAATACATATTCATTGATTACCTTGTGTTATTACAAAGGTTTTTATTTTACAAATCTGGCCAAATAATAATGAACGAGTACAGCATAATTTGAACACAAAATGGCGTTAATTTAACTGATTTAATAAAACATGTGTTGAGAAGGCAATTGGCCGAGCCAGCGATTTCCACGGGATTTTGAATAAAATGCACCAACTTACTGATTAGTGCTTATTAGTGCTTATCCGCAAATTGTTACCCCTCTGGTGGCTCTTTGGTCAGCTCTTGCTGACTTGCAAATGCCCTAAGGGTAATAGTAATTTTTTTTGGAAATTTATTATAGCAAAAGCATATATTTTTTAGTTTAGCTTGAAATATAACAATTGAATTTGAAATCTCGTCAGTCTATACGGTGTTCAGCTCTTCTACTGGCTTATTAAATATTACTTCCATTCGTTCACAATATTGTGACCACATCCTTTTAAAATTTGTTTTATGTTTGATGTTTCTTTTTTGTTCTTTTTTTTTTTTTGTTTTTCTTTAAAGTAAAAAAAATTGTTAAAAAAATATCTAACAGTCTTTTGTTTGGCAATGAATTTAATTGATGTTGGCATATGGTGTTTTGTTGTTATTGCTTTTGCTTTGTATTCGAAATTGTACTTCTGCGAAAAGCGAATAAAATAAGTATGTATTATGTTTGAGCTGGTAGTAGAAGAGGTGGTAATGGCGTTAACTATAGTGTTGTTGGATTAAAATGATTGTGCCCTTTGTTGCTAAACGGGTTTGAGTGGCGTTACATATCGCCATGTTACAAATCAATTTATAGTTAGAGTTATGGCAGGAGAAAAAATAACAGTTGTAAAACGTTTTTAATGTGCTTATGGTGATTTCAAAGAGTAGCTTAAATAAACAAGGTCTGTACGTATGATTAATATGATAAAAAAATTTTAAAATATATTTTTGCTTTTATCTGAACGCAATTTAGATTGCAGGATGGTCCGAATTTTTACAAAAAAAAAAAATAAAATACAAAAAATTAAAAAATAAATTTACAAAAATATTTCAAAAATTTTAACCAAAAATTTACAAAAACAAATTTTATAAAAAAATTTTAAAATAATTTTCCAAAAAATTTAAAAAAAATCTAATTAGTTTCTAAAAATAATTTACAAAAAATATTCAAAAAAATTTCCATAACACATTCTATAAAATTTTTACAAAAAACTTTTAATAAAACTTTTTTTATTATTAATTTAACTATTTTCTTTAAGCTTTAGGTCTTTAAATAATTTTAATTTTTATTTTTTCGATATTTCGCTACTCCTTTGTGTAGCATCATCAGGAAAAAAGGTCAAATAAACTATATAAAATAAAACTTTTTTTATTAAAAATTTTATAAAGATTTTCTACAAAAAATTTCAATAAAATTTTTGCAAAAAATTTTCGATAGAATTTTTACACCAAATTGAAATTTTACAAAAAATTTAAAAAATGGCAAACAAATTTTAAAACTAATATTAAAAAGAAAAGTTTACCAAAAATTTTTATAAAATTATTACAAAATTAAAAAAAAATTATTTTAAAACAAATAATAAAAAAAAGTTTACCAAAAATTTTTATAAAATTTTTACAAAATTAAAAAAAATCTATAAAATTTAAAAAAAACTGTCAAATTTAAAAAAAAAATAGAAAATTTTTACAAAAAAATAAATAGTAAATTTAAATAAATAAAAAAAATTAATACAATTTTAAGACTGTAATAAAATTGAAATGTTGAAAAAACCATAACAAAAATATTTTTACAAAAAAATTTTACAAAAAATTTAAAAAAAGCAAAAAATATTTTAAAACAAATATGTATTAAAAAAAGTTTACCAAAAAATTTTTTTTAAAATATTTACAAAATTAAAAAAAAATTCTATAAAATTTAAAAAA
This sequence comes from Phasia obesa, assembly GCA_949628195.1. Lineage (NCBI taxonomy): Eukaryota > Metazoa > Arthropoda > Insecta > Diptera > Tachinidae > Phasia > Phasia obesa. Next base: position 143,171,821 of record OX451217.1, read on the forward strand.
AACTATCAAATTTAAAAATGAATTAGAAAAATTTTACAAAAAAATAAATAGTAAATTTAAATAAATAAAAAAAATAATAAAATTTTAAGACTGTAATAGAATTAAAATTTATTTACTTGTTACTTATACTTTCCGATGGTAGTAAAACTTTTGCTATCAAAAGTTTATTTTTAAAAATATGGCCTGCTAATAACAGAAATTTAAGTGTTTCTAATCATCTGATCAAGAGTATAAGAATCAACATACATACGTTTATATAACTTCAACGAATATATTATAATGTGAGAAAGTACAAACCAAACTAATTAACTTCTATTTTTATAATTCAAACAGTCATATACAGATATATAATGCCATTCATAGACTTATGTTTATTAATATGAATGTAGTATTTGTATCTCATTTACATACCCTTCTTCATACATTTTCAAGGTAACACTTGACTGTTTGTTTGATTACGACAACAAGTAACCAAAACTGAATGTATTTGTAAATAAATAATTGGTTTTCCAAAAATATATTAATAATATCATCACAATGCCAAAGGTTAAATAACACAATATTGTAATACATTTCAGCAACATACAGGTTCTTGATTGAAAATAATGAGGTTTTTGTTGCAATAAGTGACCTTGTATTGCCTTGAGTTATACTAGAATTGATTTCTTTTATCGGCTTTGCTAACTAACCATGTTGTATTAATGGTGCACAGTAGTTTGAAATTTTTTTTTTTAGAAATAATTCGAAATCTATGAAATGTGATGCGGGCCTAGTAGGGACTTGGAGTCGTTCTTCGAGGGGATGGCTTTCTATTGGCGCCTAATTTTGCGCAATAGTGTTTATCCACTGGGTTTAAAATAACCGGAAATTGCGTTTTTCATTGCTTTTGGCAAGTATATATTTTTGCAAAAAAAAAAAATATCCCATATTGGAATCAGGTTGCTAAGGTACGTCTTTGCAAAATTTTGTTAAAATCCATGCAGTAGTTTTTAGATGATGCGAACGCAAAAAAGAAGCAGACAGACAGACGGAAATGAGTTACTATTTTATTATATGTATAGATATATAGATTTTTTTGGAGATGGTTTTAGCCGTCGCGATAGAAATGCAACTGGTTAGAAAAGATGTTGTTAAAAGCCTAGTTACAATAAAATATTTTTGACCATAACTTATCGTGCACTAAGAGTTTAAGGAATGATAGTTAAAAACAAGACCTGTTAGCAAAATGTTAACAATCAAAAACTTTTAAGATGACTACCATTCAGGTTGCTACTGCAACATATTCAAGTCTCCTTTTCTTATTATTTTCATATTGCAGTCAACAGTTTTAAGATTGTACCTTCATGTCAGGTATAAAGTGACATCGGTGAGAATATTTCATTATTTGAAAGTCAAAACAATTTGTTACGATATTTGTATATTAATTAAAGATTGATGTATTTTTGTACCGAATAAGACAAAACACATATTCACGTTTATGTTCGTACGTGCATGACAAAACTGTTGTGTAAAAGAAAAATTTATTTTCTATTTATTTTAATACAAAAATGAATAACAGTTAACGTTCATTAATATTAAAAAGCTGTAATTAGAAACGTGTTACAAAAGATATTTAATTTTCGTATTGATTAAAACTAAAAGATGCCCTAAAGTATGCAGTACCTTTAAATCGGCAAAAAATCGTCGTGCTTTTGGCTTTTGCTTCTCCACTTGCTTTTGGAAATAAAACATTTTGGCGGAAAAAGAGTATGCTATATTGGAACCAGGATACTAGGGTTCCTCCACACAAAATTTTGTTAAAATCCATTCATTAGTTTTTACGTGATGCGCACACAAGTAAGGAAAATAGATAGACAAACAGGAAATGAGTTACTCTTTTATTATAAATAAAAATATATAAATTTTATTAGCCGAACTATATATTAACATATAAGTTTTTCAAATAAGATTTCAGTTCGTTTTATTCTCTTTAAATTAAAAGAATATTTTTTACAGATCATGTAATAAATTATAAATAAAAAATAATTTAAAAAAATAAAAATGGGAAACAAAATTTGTTAAACACTTTCAGAATGTAAGTCAATTTCTGGATCGTTACATATTTCTTTAGTATTCTTCGCATCTGTCTACTTTGGGTGTTGTTTATTTGTAAGCATCATCTATTTAATCAACCCCAGTACTTTAACTCTCCAAAACTCGCGTCATAATGAATGACATATTTCCTTCAAAAAATTTTTAGTTAATAAAATATATGATCAGGAAAAAAGCTTCCAGCTTCCAAAATATTAAAAATTATAATCAAATATAATTGGCAACATTGGGTTTTTTAGTTTAAAATTGGTTTGGCGATAACTATGATATGATTTCGCCTAAAAACATAAACAAATCTAAATTATTTTTCAAAGCATATATATATTTTATATATACACTTTACATAATTTAACCAGTTGTAAGATTTTTTTAAAGCAAACATCTTGTTTCTTTTAAAGAAAAGAGCAAATAAAAATATGCCACTAACTGCTTAAAGGCTGTTTGTTATTTAATTTTCTAATCAAATATTTAACCGTACGAAATAAGTTAAATAAAATTTCTAAGCAATATATTACGAGTACATTGCTTAATATTTGTTCCTTAAACAAACACTACATCATTTTGTAGAAGTTCTATTCCTCATATTGTCCAATGTTGCTTTATCTTTTCTTTCACAACATTATGCAAACAGCAGCTTTTAGTACTAAAGATGTACGAGGTTAGTGCTAGAATGACATTGCCTCGAAAAAAAGATTCAAAGAACTCAGGGCATTCAACTTTTTCTGCATACAAGTCGGACAACAAATTTGGACAAAAGGTTAGCTTTTCTGACTAGGAACCTTTTAAATTCGGCGGCTATGTCGGCGCATTTGGGTATCAGATAATCTGCGCATCATTGTCGAGAAGCTGATACCGATCCATTTATATTAGAAAATCCTGAAAAAACGCAATTTGATTCAACAGAACCATAGACATTTTGTGAACAGAAGTGAAAGTTATGATCTTGTAAAAGTTATTATTAATTTTTCGAAGGGATACCGGAGAAGACTATTAATTTTATGGTATCCTTTCTGATTATCTTTGCTCCTCAACGTTGCTAGCTATAGCTAGCCAATTGGTAATTTACGACTACTTTACTTTTATTAATAAGTCCCGCGCTGTTACTAGTGTTGTACTTGCGACTGTTGTGATTTTAGACTGAAGACTGATAAATATCGAACTTTTTCCCTCATCACAGGGTCTCTCGTAATTGCTAGCTTTTGTTTAAAACTAAGGTCCCTATAGCAACTACATGTTATTATGTGTCTGCCCGTGGTCCAAAGCCTAATGTAAGTCAGTGCGCTGGACATGCACACAGAATGTACGCTATCATATCAGTCTGTAAATATCGTTTCATCTCGATTTTCATCTTGGAGAGATGATACTTGCAGTTTCCATGACCTAACAGTAATGCCCTGTCAGGTGCCCAGATTAAATTTAAGCAGCTTTCTGGCATTCCTGGCAATTAAGAGTGAGCATTTTGTTTGATGTCGAACCCACTATCACATACTGAAAGATGGTAGCACTCTACCTTCTAGCTCACTGGGTCACCCTATGAACTTAGATAATCTTTCATTTCAGAAGGATTGTGCCCCACATCATAAGGTTCATCAAACAATCGATGTTTTATGCACTAAATTCGGTTATCGTGATAACAACTGAATATGTAATGATAACTGGGTCGTCTTGCCGCTAGCATTTGTTCCATTTAAACTTTTTTTGCGAATGATTTAGAAACAATCCATAAGGCTTAAGGCTAAAATTATCTGAGTCTTTCATGAAATGCTAACGAAGCCATCAACAATCTCATAAAAAATTTGCCTGATAGCTGGATACTGACTGATAGATAGATACTGCAAAGCAGTCAGATGAATGGAATTTCTTCACATGCTGCTGTGACCTGATTTTATGTCATTCTATTATCAACAAAAGTCAATCAATTATGGTGTTGATCATTTCATATTTTTTAGTGGAGAATTTTATCTGATATAAAACATAAATGGCGAAGATCTTTAATATTTTTCATTGCGATTCTCTAGCCAAAGAAAAAGAAAAAAATTCTTTGTTTTAAATATAATTTTAATAGATTTTTTTAACTGCGACGCACAGCAAAAATCTTCCGTTGGCTCGTAGGCAACATAACGTGGTGACGCTTATTAGAAAATTAGCAAGCTGCCGTCAGCCGTTTGGTTGATACAGCAGCTTGAAAAGGTTAACATTACGATAGTAGTCTCCAATATTTAAAACCGATATAAGCAACAGTGTTATCTTAATAAGATCTTAGTTTCATCCAGGCATAGTCTGCAGATCACTCTTATCTTTCCCAGATGATACTTGAAGTTTCTACTACCTGTCACTAACACTGGGTGCTTGAAGTAGCTGAGTTATGTCCTTTCGAAGCCTCTTGTCTGTTCGTGACAAGAGGCTTCGTTGTCTTTGGATTGCGTTTAGAAATTAATCCGTCCACAGCTTAAAAGGTAATTATATGTCCAACTCTTCTGGTTAATAAAAGCTTGAGTTATTTTCGAGACTAGCCTCTTCATCTCTTCCGAGGTTTTCTTGTCTGTTGATATCAGATTCTCCAGATCCTGATTAATTTTATCATAATTAGAATTCATAAAATAGAGCTCCTTATACACAGATAACTCTGTATTAATACTGAAGGTAGACAGGTATTCAGAGTTTACTGTACCTTATTTAGCAACCCTGCTAGCAGAGATAAGATCTAAGTAGGAACTTGTCACTGATCGAGACCATGAGGAGATAGAAATGGAACCGCTGATATTACATTCAATTACGAAAAATTATGCTATTGTACCTGCCCGATGACATATCATGTTGATTAGTAAGTTTCAAAATATAAAACAAATCGATAGAGTATAAGCTTCATAGAAAATAAAACCCAATTGTAAATTAGAATTTTGCTGAGGCCTTTTTCTGTAAATTAAACAATTTTTTTAAGACATTCAATCTAGTTGTTTCAAGTACATCTAAAAATAGTAAACCATTAATTTAATTTTTGAATTCTTTTGTGAATAAAACGCTGCCCTTGACGGCCACTGAATGCAGTTTCTCTGTCATCTTGATGCGATATAAATTTTTCCAGCCAAAGCATTTGGTACAGCATTTATGTTCACTGAACAAATACTAGGCTAAGGATAAAGCAATTAATTTTATACACAATAAAAGCCTCGTAGGAATTTTGTTCTACGAGACCCCAAGACAGGCCACACAGAACGTACGGAACATGTGATATAGTAGTAGTCACTTAATGTAAAATTTTTATTAAACGAGGTTTTTTAATCCTTTATATCCTCTAATAGCTTATAGTTTACTTAGTGTATTTGTTTTCTCGTAGCTTATTCTGTACTTACATTTACAGGCAATTAAATTGTACTTAAAGCCTCTTAATTTTTGGGACCAGCCTCGTATAAACATGTTTTAAGAAAACTAAAAATATGTTTTATTCATCAACTCTTCTGGAGTGGCAGACAGTGCAAGCGCAAGAGAAGTCAAAATATTTGAAGATGCTCAAAAGTTTTAAAACAAAAAACACAAAAAAAAAAACAACCAACATGAACATTATGGAAACTTTAAATATGCCGCGTTATGTTGCTAATGCAACAAATGCAAAAACAAATGGGAAAACTATTTATGGTACTCTTTAAACACACACACACACACTTACATACAACTACATACATTGCCAAGTTTTAAGTAAACTTACAGATGTGACTGCTGCAGTGCACATTGCAGTAGCCAGGACATTCAAGCCACTAGCGTTTTGGGCATCTTGTTTAATGCTCTAAGGAGCAAAAAACTTTATGTGTTGTCTCTGAATGCATTATTTTAAAGTCAGTATTTAAATTGATTAGAAATGAAACTGTATAAATTTAAATTTAGAAAAAAACTTACACTCACATATTTAAGTGATTTTACAATTTTAAATTTACAAAATTTTGTAATACTACAGATAAGCAGTTAGCCATAGGATCTGTAAACAAGGCTATGAGTCTCGAGCAATGTAGGTTATTTTTAAACGACTGAATGTTGCTTTTTTATATATGTGTCACAGAACTCACACAGAAAAAAAAATTTTGCGCCAATTAAAGGTTTTAATTAGTTTTAAATTAAAGTTTAATTATTTTTTTAATTGAATCAAATATATATTTGTTTAAAACGTAATAAAAAACATTTATTAATTAAACAAATAATTAAATCAATTAATTATTTAATTAAATTTTATTCTGAGACCAATTAAAATCTTTAATTGAAAAATATTTTTTCTTTGCAGTCATTTCTGATCCGATTTTATTTTTTTTTTGATTTTAGATTAGTAACAGTTTTAAAAAAAAGTTCATAGGTGTCACCCTACAATATACATGATTTTTAAGTGGCTTCTAAGTCATAAGGACCGCAGTTAAAAATTTTTACTATGTACTTATCCCTGTAGCTACCAATAGCTAAATGTGATAGCAAATATAAATTTAAAAATTATAGGGTGCCCCTACAGGTAATGTAATTTGTTTTATACGCCCTATATTTTAAGCCGTTGTGGACAAACACAAAAATTTTACAGAACGAGCCTTATTATGGCGGTTATAATAACACAGGTGTAATATTTAAAATTAAAAATTAAAGGGTGTCCCCCTACTTATTGTAATTTTATCTATATGACCTAATCTTAAAAGGCAGACAGTTGAAATTACAATAGAACCTGTGTTACTAAATCCGCTATAACAACAAGTATAAAATTGGAGTTTAAAGGGTGTCCCCATAAGTATATTATTTGATGTATAAGGCCTTTTTAAGCGTTATAGGCTGACACTTGATATTTTAACAAAACGTATATTACTATATCCGAAGCTATAACAACAAATTTAAAACTAAAAATTAAAGGGTGTCCCCATTTGATGGATATAGCCTTATCTTTCAAAGTTTAGCAAAAATTGTATAGTTGAAACCAACTATGTTTTTAGGTGTAGTAACCATTTTTAGTGTGTTAAAAGACAACACTATCTACGAAGCTTCTTGCTTTTCCGCAGCAAATACCCAGAATCGAACTCGCAACCCTCATACTAATAGACTATCGAACTAATCAGACTATCAAGGCACTCAAATGATAAAACTTGCTTATGGTGACCAAAGTAATATTAAAAATAACTACATTTTCTTCTTCGCAACCATATGTGATGTAAGCTGATGAAAGAGACCTTATCTTGCCAGGGTAGAATTTTCACAATGGGACAAAATGAAATTTTATGTTTTCTGTTGCACAAAGATATCTTGGGATCAACTACAAAATAGATTTCATTTCATATTTAACGTATTGAATGAGGCCATTTTAACCACTACCAACTTGCACAAATTAGTTATCCAACTAAAATCAAAACTATACTTTTGAAATAAAAACTTCAAAACGCATTTATGCGCCGATTCTTAGATTTCTGCCTGATTTATTTATTTTTTTTTTTGCGTTCTATCTAAAATTTTGTTCTTTATCGGACAATATCGAAAACTCTATTTCGATCCATGGCAAGATAACGTCCCTTTCGTCAGCTTTCGTCACATATATTGTTACAGAGAATATATTATGGTTCTTGTGGTCATACCATAACCGTGGTTTTTCTCTCCGTGTACGAAACGCGGTTTTGGCGCATATTGTTTATCATTTCCCATTTTGAGAATTAGTGCTTTTTAAGTATTTAGTTTAGATTCAATTCCTATCTGTCTGTCTATCTGTTTTGCAGTGGGTTGTTTTTGCAAAAATTACAAATTATCTATACTTATTTCATTTCCTTCTGTGTGTCTGTCTTTCTTTTTTTTATTCGCATTACGAACAAACTACTTGATCGATTTAAACTACTAACCTCACTACTTGTGAGGAGGTACCTCAGTATCGCGATTCCAATATAGGATACTTTTTTCTCCCAAAACAAATTATTTCCAAGAAAAAATGGAGAAAATACACCGATTTTTGTTAACCGATTTAAACGTACTGCATACTTTAAGGCATCTTTTTTTTGAAAGCGGCATATTTTAAACGCAGTTGCCTAACAGATGACGCTTTTTTTTTTTAAGTAATAACAAAATGAATTAAAAACGGGATATTTTAAACACGGTTGCGCAACTGATGGCGCTGTTTTAAAATAATGACAATATATGAATTAAAAGCGGGATATGTTAAAAACGGTTGCGCAACAGATGGCGCTGTTTTAAAATAATGATAAAATATAAATTGAAAGCGGGATTTGTTAAACACGGTTTCGCAACAGATGGCGCCATCTTAAAATAATGACGAAATATGAATTAAATTTAATTTTAGAATATTATCGAGGGATGGGTACCTTTATATAAAATAAATACGTAAGAGTCTTAAAACTTGCTGTGGATTACTTTCAAAGCAAAATCGAACAAAATATTGTCAGGACGCATACAACGTGTGTGGGTACAGCTAGTTTTTTACAAAATAGTTAAAGAACTAAGTTGAAAACCATAAGTGCCAAAGTCGCAAAATCAAAAAAAAAATAAATTAATAAACAGACTAAATAAAAAAAAATAAAAACCGAAAATTTACCAAAAAAAAAATCCTGATTAAAGACAAAAATTAAAATTCCACGAAAAATCAACAATTTGGAAGCAAATTTAATAAAATCTTTCCATTAAAATTGAAAAACATTAATGGTAGCGTGTATTTAAATTTCGACTCAGGCGAAATAACACTATTACTTGTTTGATTTAAATATTATATGCAGCAGCACTAAAATTAAAATTCATTTTAAGAGATTTTTTATTTCTTATATTAAATTTACCACATTTAATGCTTGATTCTTAAAATGTTGAAAAGCTTGGGTATTCACTTCCTTAGTACTTGTTAAATGTATAAAAGAAAAATTGTTTGCGATATGGTCTCAATTGTTTCTGTGAGTGTCTCAATTCAATAGAAAATCTATGTTTGTGTATAAGTTAATATATATTCTTATAAATATATATGTATTTATATGCCTTTATATGTCTACATATGCATACTAATATATTTATTCTGGTTTTTTAAGTGATTCTTTATCATATATTCGTTGTAAGTTTTAATGCCGAGTCAGTAGTTAAAATCGTTGATATTATTTGCAGATGTGTTCACTTCAATACACTTCTTCGTCAGATAGGAGCACACAGCATTTTATACACAGATGTGAATTTCATACATACTTATCACGAAAATGCATGTCGATAGTGCACACTACCACACACATATCGATGCATACGTAAAGGGTGTTTTTTGTAGAGGCGAAGAACTTTAAATTTTTAACAAAAAAAAAATATGTTTAATATTCATCCAATTGGCTTCATAAATTAGATAATTTTATGCCATTAATGTTTTAATAAGTTTTCGGGCATCTGGACACCTGGGCTAGCTCTTAGGTGACGTGACAGTTGGAAATTCAATTTTCACACACCCTTCTCTGTAAAGCAGACTGTATTTCGGCAACAATGCGTAGATTGTTCACTTCCATGTACTCAATAGTTACTGTTTTAGTAGCATAGATATGGAACTGTAACATATCCCCAGCAAAATACCCGTACGCTAATGGCGTTAGCACGTCCGCTACTAAGCATGCCACAAACCCATTAACATCAATTTTTTTCTGTTACTATTAGTTTTTTATATTCCTTCTACAACATGCAGAGAAAAATCATGGTTGCAGTATGTTCACCATAACCACATTATGTTCATTGTAATCATATATGGTTGCCTTGAGTCGCCGGGTTTGTAACCCTGGCGCGACAAAGCCATTAAAATAAATTGTTTCTGTTATTATTAATTTTTTCTATTGCTTCTAGTACACGCAGGGAAAAATCATATTTGCGTTATGATCACAAGAACCACATTATGTTTTGTGTAACCATATATGGTTGCAATAAACAATTTTTATTTGTTTTTACAATACTTTTGTCACTATAAACAAGTTTTGGTTAAAGTTTCATGACTACATGTTTACTATACCCAAAAGAGGCAACATGGTTGGTTTTAACCATAATATTTTTGCTAAACTTCAAACCACAACCAAAGTTGTATTATTAATCCAAAATAATATATCATTAATAATATATTATCTCCCTATATAAATAAACTTAAATGTCGTTAGTTGCTAATCGCATCACGGAAAGAAAAATTGACCACTCCCACTTTTACGCTCGCTTTTTAAGTAGCTAGAGAACCTTAATAGGTAGACCATTGAAATTGTACACCAGTAACCCCCACACTGAACATACATACTTAAGCGAAACACAGGCTGGATTGGAATAGCGGTCATGGTACCTCCCATACAAAGTGAACAATTATTATCATTTACTTGGAGATCTGCAATAGGTAGAGTCTTGAAACTTTACACAAGTAACCCTCATACTAATGTGCATAGTCTAGCAAAATACAGCCTGGATTAAAATAGCGGGCGTGTTACCTCCCATACAAAGTGAAAAACTATTATGGTGTACCTAGAGAACTACAATATTCTAAGGCTTGAAAATTTGCAAAAGTAACCGCCATAATAAGGTGCAGAACCTAGCAATATACAGAATGGATTAGGATAGTGGGAGTGGTACCTCCCATGACAAATAAAAAAAAAACAGATTGTATGGGAACAGTGGGCGTCTTACCTGGCATTTAAACTGAAACAATTCTGTTGTGAGAATAGCGGGCGTTTACCATATTAGTTGGGGATAGGTATAGCGAAGCACACCGGGGATAGGTAGTTAATAATAAACAAAATATATTAACTTTATTTTTATTTAACTAAGAAATGTCTAAAAAGAAAACATTATTGTTTGTGTGGTTAATCGTTAAATTAACAATATATTGTTTATTACTTGATCATAATATAATACATTTTTATTATATTATGGCTGTATATTATTATAAATTTTTTCCTCTTTAATATTTTTTTGGTTATTTTTAACAAAGTCGTTATTACGGTTGATAATATTATGGTTCGAGCATAACAATATTGTTATAATGTTTAATAATAATATGATTTGATTACAGCTATATAATTTTATCATTATTCTTATTTTTTAGGGGGAGATACCGAAGCACACCACTAACTTCAAGGAAAATCCTTTTCGACACCTTCTTCACTTAATAACTTCTGATATCCGACTAGAAATTTTACAAATACCTTACTTTCATTGAGTCTCTTGCTGCCTCTAGCCTTTTACTCTCGTCTGTAGTGTTGTCAGATTGGCGAATGATACATGTTGATTATCATCCTCATCACAGAATCTATGATAATTCCTAACATCTGCTTAAGGCTAATGTATCCACATCATCTCCATTTAATATGTGTCTACCTGTGGTCGAAATCCTTTTTATGTTGGCCTTTTTCAAAGGCTAGTCTATATCGTTTTACCTCGATTTTTTACTCTTGGCCAGATAAAACTTGTGAGTCCATGACCTGTAACAAAAGCAGTTAATTATTAGTAGGCACCCAGATTAAATCCAAGCTCCTTCTTGGCCTTTCTTCCAACTTGTAATAAAAAATTCCAGAGTGTTTGGTAGGAATCGAACCCACAACTTCGGACTGATAGACTAGCATACTACACAGAAAAAATTTGTTGCACCTAACAAGGCTTTTAATTAGTTTTAGATATAATTTTAAATAATTTTTTAATTGATACAATTATATATTTAATTAAGAAAGAACAAAATTAAATTCGAATTAAATAAAAAATTGAATTAATAAAATATTATATTAAATTTGTATCTAAAACTAATTAAAACTGTTAATTGGAGCAACGAATTTTTTCTGTGTACCTATTAGTACATCGATGAACCCTAATTTAATCATTTATGTTGCTCTATAGCACGAAATCGTCGACGAAATTATGTATTAATTAAATGGCTATATAGCTTTAAAACTAATGAGCCTAGAGGCGCTGCAACACTGTCCTAAAAATAAATATGACATACAATTGCAGTTTTTTCAAAGTAAAGCATTACTCTATTCTTACCTCTACTCTATCCCTTTCCCACAGAAAGTAACATAATCAGGTAGGCATTAATAAACGAGATGGTCAGTTAACAGATCCATTTTATGAAATTATTTGTTCGCCAAATATTTCTCTCAGTAAATTGTGTAATATGTGACATCATTCTCCTGAAACCACAAATCCTAAAGGCTTTCAATTGAGGCAGGAATGGTTTAGTAGACATATATCTATACCGCTCACGATGATGAAGTGACATTTTTGGATAATTATCAATGCTAATCTGCACACCATCAATCATTTAATCGGTACGGTGTTTTTTTGGGATGCTTATTATCATTAAGAGTAAACCTATTGCTCAAATGAATCATAGTTTCTCGAAATTGTTGCTCTGATGGGCGATTATGAGCGTAACATCCGATGAGTTTATCGAATTTAATAATCAAACCATCTGTCAAAAAATAATAGTGCCAAATTAAAGTTATCCGCCTGTTAAAAAAACACGCTCTATACATGTAGATGTTTGCTTGCATGTGCATATTAAAGGAAACTGCGCTTAAAAATGACATGACGTTTTTAAATGTACGTTTATTTATCAAGATAGTGTGTAGGTATGTTTGTGTACGAAAATGTGTCTGTATAATTTTTCCGTTCTTTTTAAAAACTTCCGTCTACCCTTTTATGCTGCCACGACAACTGAGTTATCGCTGTTGCTTTTTATTTGATTTAATCTTCTGTTTACTTGACTGTTGTAAATGTTATTTTAACACTTGTAATCGTGTTTGTAGTTTACAACGATTTGTGTTGTATGTGTCTGTTGGTGTATGTGTGCATGTATTTCGTTTTTTAAATAAATTCTTTATATTTTAGCAATGATTAAATGTTTTTATAATAGCCTTTTAATTGTTGTTGGCTCTGACTGTCTGCTGTAGTTATTTTTTTTTTTCAGTTTCTTTACTATTAATAATTGATTTAATAATTGCACAGCAAATTGCTTTAATTGAATTTGTTTTTTTTCTTTTTTGGAAATTAATTTATATTGTATGTATGAGTGTATACAGTGATTTCTTTGAAGTATTTTAATTCATTTTAAATTATGATAAATTTATATATATTTTATATACATTTTTTTGGAATCATTTTATTTCTATCGCATTCGAGTTTTAATTGCCCTTTTAGTTATCTATACATATAATTCCTGTCTGTCTGTCAGTCTGTCTGTGTTCGCATCACTTAAAAATGACTGGATGGATTTTAACAAAATTTTGTGAGGAGGTACCTTAGTATCCGGATACGATACTAATTTTTCGCAAAAATATTTTTATATTTTAAAGAGAAAGTGGATAAAAAGCAGTGAAAGTACGCTGATTTTTTTACAGATTTAAACGTACTGCATACTTTAAGGCGTATTTTATTCTTGAAAGCAGGATATTTTCAACACAGTTGCCCAACAGATGGCGCTGTTTTAAAATAATGACAAGATATGAATTACTTACTGCCAAATGTATTTTTACTTTGTGGAATTATATTATTATTAAAATATTTTAAATATATTTTACAGAGCTTTAGAATAATTTTTAAAATTTTAGAATTTTATACAAATTTTACAATTTTATTTAGGGATAGGTACCTTTACATCAAGTAAATATGTAAGAGTCTTGAAATTTGGTGTGAACTACTTTCAAAGCACAATCGAACATAATATTATCAGGACGTGTGTGGGACAGGTAGTCAAATATGAAATTATTTCATCAGTCTGCCTAGAAGAAACAAGTGTAGGTCACTGTTTCTCCTTCTCCACAAGTAATTGAGGGTGCTGTAGCTTAGCTTAGTGGTTAGCACGTTGACTACTAAGCAATGGTCACGAGTTAAAAACTCAGTCGTGGCAATATCAATTTTTCTGATATGTATTAAATTTTTCTTTATAATAATGCATATCACAGCGCCCTCCTTCGCCTGTATTACCACATAGCACTAAATCGCCGGCGAAGTAAAATAATTATAAATTGGCTATGCTAGCTTCGAACTAATTCGCCTTAATAACACCAGATGCGCTGCAATACTGTTCTAAAAATAATCATAACGTGCAATTGCAGTGTTGCCAGAATCGAAGCTTTACTATCACTAACCATCTGTCTGATCTACTACTATTCCTTTCCAAAGGAAGTACCACAGTTTATGTAGGCATTAATTAACTGCCTGTACCACTCAGGCAGTTCTCTTTATAAAAATAAAAAAAAATTATGTTGCGAAGCATTTTGGGGCAGACTTCACAATGTTCAATACAGTCTGATACCGTGATCTGTGTTTTACTGAGTGCCATTCTGCTAAAACTATATGAAGTAAATTGAATCCCTTTTAGTATAGTATGGCTTTATTAGAAACAACAAATACTTCCATTATATATACAAACCAATTTCATTTATGTTATTACCATAACTGGCTCCGCTGTAGCTTATCCTGCTATCTCAAGAATAGTTCGGATAATAATAGCCTTAAGAGTATTAATCGTTTTAAGATTATTCGCCGAACGTCGGTGTTTAACAGCACATCAGAGACATAAGTCTAATGGGTTCAATTCGTAGCTCCGAGGCGTTAAATCGATATCGAAGATTGATATTGATAGGATAAACCGAAGATGGCTATTGATAGGATAACCCAACTTAATGCTCAAATGAAAGTTTTTTTAATGGGCTGTGTGACATGATGCCGAGCCAGCCTTCTTATGCCAGAGATTTTTCAATTTCATATCTTCCACTATAAGCTATAAAAACTCCCTTCTCTCCGTACTCAGACAAAGCGACGAAAGGCGGAATATGGGCTTATTGTGTCAATTTTTTAACGCCCATGTTAGGTATAAGAGCAACGGGAGATCAATATATACCTCTCCACTTACACATTTTCCGATGCAAAGTAAATTATGTTGTAATAGAGTGTAAATTTTAAGGGCTGATAACACCCTCACATAGAGAAGGCCGACGAAGCTAGAAGGGTCACCTGACTGGTACGGGTCTCGTAACAGAATATAGCGTTTCCACGAGAATTTTTGAAAAATAAAATAGGTCAATGATGTCACATGACTCTAAAATACACACCAAACTATTACTTTATGTGGTTGCATTGGCTTCTCGACAATGATGTGCCGATTTTACGATCCCAAATGCGGTATACTTTAAGGCACCTATTATTTTTGAAAGCAGGGTTGCGCAACAGATGGCGTTGTTTTAAAATAATGACAAAATATAAATTAATAGTTAATATTATTATTTTTATACTTTTTTATAAACAAAACCATTAAAATCTGATGACTAAAAATAAACATTTCTTAATTAAAGTTTGTTAACAATTATATGTATAAAACCAACTGTGATGTATTTTTTTGGTCTTAGTAAATATTACTGTAAATACTAGAACAAGGAATAAGTACCTAAGTCGACTTAACCTTTTATGTTTAGTAGTGCTGGCAATTTCTACTACTTTCAATTACTCGATACAAATCAATACTTTTCAATTGGGTACTCAATAGTACTCAATACTTCCATTTACATACAGAAGCAGAGGAAATTTATCGTCGTAGTTGTCAAATATTATTATAAATTTATTTTTAAAAATACTACCGTAAAAGTATCGAATAACTACTTTTGTTATTGAGTACCCGAAAAAATAATCGATTACCGAGTACCCACTACTCAATAGTTTGCCAGCACTAATGTTAAGTTATCGTGAATAACTTATTTATTAGAATATATTATTTAATTCATAAAGACCCGACAGAGAGAAATATCCTGAATTTCAATCGAAGTATATCAATAAAAGCCAGCTACTAAGTTCTAAAATAATCTATTTCAAAATAGAGAATAAAAAACATATGCAGTTTTTCCTTGTAGCCACAGATTTAATAATAAAAATTTAAAAAAAAAAACTTGTTTAGTTGTGACCCAAGTGATGTTAAAAATTAATAAGATCTGTTTATTGCAACCATATATTATTACAGAGAATATATTATGGTTCTTGTGACCATATACCACAAGCATGGGTCTACTCTGCATGCACACAAAAATATGTAAATAATAATAATAGCCCTCTCCATTTTCAGTCATTGTCAGTTAAAAAAATAGAAAGAGATCCCTTTAAAGTTAACTAACCTCTGTGCCTATATATCGACTCTATACAGAATATTTCTTAAATTCGTACAACTGTTTCTAACGCCCAAGTACACACACAAAAAAATTTTTTCCACCAATTAAAGGTTTTAATTGGTTTCAAATTAAAATTTAATTAAATAATTAATTGATTCAATTAATTGTTTAATTATAAATTTTTGATTGTTCTGTTTTAAACAAATATTTTTCTAAATCAATTAAAAATTAATTTTAATTGAAAAATAATTAAAACCTTTAAATTGAGCAGAACTTTTTTCTGTGTATCGAATACAATTCATTTGTCATTTTCTTATCCTTCAGTGTTAAATTGAACAAAATATATATTGCAGAATATTAATTTTAGTATAAATATAGAAAATTGGAAATATTTACGTATCGAGTGTGATCTCAATAAATTCTCTACGAAATGTTTTTATTTAAACCAAAAAAAAAAAGTTTAAGAAAATAAAAACAAACATGTACATATGTATACAAATAAGTGAATAATTTTATCTATCAATCAATGAAATTGATACAAAATATATTTCAATAAGAATTTTTAAAATACTAAATGTGTGTAGATTTTTAAGTACTGCGCATTTGAAGAATACTGCTTGTGCATAATAATAAGACAATTAATTATAAGTACACAATTTATTTTTATAAAGAAAAATATTGATTAATATTATTTCAACATTTATATTGAAATTATATTGATTTTAACCCATTAAAGGTTTTAATTGGCTTTAGGTTAAAATTTAATTATATATTTAATTGATTCAATTATTTGTTTAATTAGAAATATATATTTGATTTGACTAATATATATTTGAATTAATTAAAAAATTGATTAAACTTTATTTTAAAACTAATTAAAATCATAGAATGAAAATTTTTAATCAAGCTTAAGTTCGTTTTTATTCTCTCTAAGAAAGAATTAATTAAATTACAAATTAGGTGATAATATTAAAGAAAAAATTGGGAAAATTTAATTTGTAATTTAATTAATTCTTTCTTAGAGAGAATAAAAACGAACTTAAGCTTGATTAAAAATTTTCATTCTATGTAATACACAAACAGTTCGACTAATAATAATTAAAATTTTGAAAACTAATTAAAATCTTTAATTGGTGCAACAATTTTTTTCTGTGTACTTGAGGGAAGAAAGGCGGACAGGCAAATGAAAATGCACAAACTAGTCTCTTGTTCTATAATTAAGAAATTTCGATAACGCCCTAAATTTCCCATAAATCGTTTATTTACATATAACTATTTATTACTAGCTATTCCCGGTAGGCTTCACTACAACCTTCCACTTGTTAGAAAAATATGGGTAACCTTTAACTCAAAAACGCACGCTATTCTCACAACAAAAATGTTTCAGTTTATATGTAAGGTACAACTCCCACTTGTTACAAAAATATGGCTAACCTTTAACTCAAAAACGCACGCTATTCTCACAACAATAATGTTTCAGTTTATATGTAAGGTACAACTCCCACTGTTCCCATTCAATCTGTTTTTTGCTAGGCTATGCGTATTAACACGATAATAATATTTCACTTTGTATGGGAGGCACCACTCCCGCTATTCTAATCCAGTCTGTGTTTTGCTAGATTATGCACATTAGTATGAGCGTTACTTGTGCAAATTTTCAAAACTCTACATATTTTAGTTCTCTAGATACAAAATAATAAATGTTCTCTTTATATGGGAGCTACCATGCCCACTGTCCCAATCTAGTGTAAATTTTGCAAAACTATGGACATTTATCTGAGGGTTACTTGTGCAAAATTTCAAGACTCCTACTATTGTAGTTCTCGAGGTACACGATAATATTTTTGCACTTTGTATAGGAGGTACCACGCCCACCGTCGTAATTCAGTCTCTATTTTGTTAGACTAAGTAGTCAAGACTTTTATTTGTGTCAAGATTATTGCAGATCTCCAGGTAGACGATAATATTTGCTCACTTTGTATGGGCGGTACCACGCCCACTATTCCAATCCGTTGTGTGTTTCGCTAAACTATGTATATAAATTATAAATTGCAGCTGCTAAATTTAAAGATCTACCTATTACAGTTCTCTAGCTATTTAAAAGTTGGTTTTAAAAGTGGGCGTGGTCAAAAATTGGCCAAATCGGTGCAGCCTTACAGTAACTGGTCGACTGGCTGAAATCACTTAAATCAAGAGTAACAGCGGGCGGGTAGCAAAGTCAAGGTTGCCATGAATTACAAATTGGTAGCCTCAAATCTTTGAGGATAGAAGGGGCTTAAAAAGGACCCAATTAAGGAAGCGGGTTTTGATATCCTCCCTTCATTAATATAATATTTGTAATTGAATCACTCTAAAAGAAAATATCCAAGTTTCCAGTGCTTTCAGAATTTAAAACAATACCGCGACTATTTGGCTATTTTATGGTCTCTGCCCACACACGTTGTGTGCGTCCTCACAATATATTGTTCGATTTTGCTTTGAAAGTAATCCACACTAGATATAAGAGATTCTTACGTATTCACTTTATATAAAGGCACCAATCCCTGGATGAAATTCTAAAATTTATATAAAATTCTAAAAATATTTATAAAGCTCTGCATAATACAGACAGGAAATGAGTAACTCATTATATTGAAATAGCGCCATCTGTTGCGCAAAATTGCTTAAAACATATTGTTTTCAAAAATAAAAGATGCCTTAAAGTATGCAGTACCTTTAAATCTATAAAAAAAAATCGGGCTACTTTCTCTGATTTTTTCCACTTTCTCTTGGAAAAAAGATATTCTTGCTTCTTCTTCTTGAAAAAAAAGTATCCTATATTGGAACCAGGATACTAAGGTACCTCCTCACAAAATTCTGTTAAAATCCATCTAGTAGTTTTTACGTGATGCGAACACAAAAAAAAAGAAAGACAGGAAATGGGTTACTGTTTTATCAAATATATAGATGAATAGATGACACCAAAGATTTTTATTAGATTTAAAGATTTCAGCCTGTGATCCCTTTGAGACTTCACTGTTTTGTGGTATCAAATAAAAATAATAAAAATGTTTCATTTAAATTGAAACCAACTTGGATATTTTAACCAAATTTGTGCAAAAATATCATTACCCTAAAATTATTTTCCTAACTGTTTTGCATATAATTTTAGTAAATGTTCATACATTACGCTCGAATTCATACAATTTGTGGAAATTTTAATGTATTACTTTTATCTATTATTATTAATATTATTTATTTTCTCCATTTGTAAGTAAGTAAGAATACAAATATTGGTATTTATGTTCACTTTATCTCGAATATATAATCGTAGTTTGTACAGATATTGTTATTATTTTTTATGCTAATACTTGTATGCTTTTGCATACTCCAATGTGATGACGTTTTTTTTTTTTTTTTTTGACTACAAGTATACGAGTGCCCTCTGAAAGCAATCATTCTTTGTATCTTTTATACATTTTAGGGTTTTTAAACTGAAAATATATCAACAAAAACATGAATGAAAATATCTTCATATTTGCTAACTATAGGGAAATTGAATATTTTGACAACAGAGAAAAAAAAGATTTTTGTTATCGTTACTAGAAGTAGCAAAACTAAGCCAAATATTATTATTATTTTTAAGATTCCCAAAAAATATATAAATTTATAGAAATATTACTAGTATTAGAGAATGTTATTGTTTGTGTTTGCATGTTTGCCTATCAATAAGTTATGAAATTTATTTTAGATTTAACAACTGAAATAAGAAAAAGGAAAATAAATAAGAAAAATCATTGTATGTTTCGAAATTGCTTGTATTAAATATTTAAAATAAATATATAGATTAAGCTTATAAAATTGAGATAACGATTTTTAATTAAGCAAATTCATTAAAGCAATCGCTATTATTTTCAGCTCTGGGTATGTCCCCAACCGCCTTTGCCCTCAAGAACATCGCTACTCTATTTCTGTTTGATATACCCTTGCAATCGATCAGCAATGGGAATAGCTCTAGAGAATATTATTAAATATGGTTTAAGACGTTACATGCAGCTTCGGCTATAGCTCTATAGCTTTCCGAAGCTCTTTCGTGAATTTTTTAATAAATTCTAACAATGACTCCAATACTACAGAATAACGGAATACGTTCATGTGTCCATATGCTGCAGACTCATCTATGAAACGCATCGTTGCCTTCGTCGCTCATTGCCTTATTAAGAAAAGTCTTGAAACCGTCGACCTTTGATCCCTTAGATCTTTGATCCACCAGGAAGGCTGTTTCCTTTTGCCCCGGAAACTTCTGGGCCATTCCAGATCAAAACTCTCCTTAAAAACTTGTGTAATCTTCTTCACCACTGCAGACACTTCCCTTTGTGAGTATCCACATAAGGAAGTGTCCACATAAGAAAGTGTCAACCAGCTTGGATTCTATATTAAGCCTGAATTTAGTTTCCTGGGATATAAATAAGAGTCGCGCTTTGATTTCTCAAAGTTCAGTTTGAATGAAAATCTACTATGGTCCGAGAAGGATCAGTCCGTAGAAACCTTCCACTCTAGTACTAGATGCCATCTTTGTTGAGTACGTTGATGTTTTTGATATTTTTGTTTGTTTTAATAATGTTTTTCTGGTTTGGTCTTAAGTAACTAAGTTGAATCTTTCCTCTCAAAAAGATTGCAAAGGCCCCTTTTTCAGCTTATCTAAGCTGCTATCTCTCCGACTCTCGAGCCATACAACAACTCGACAAAATCTACATATGTGACCGCGCACAGAAAAATGGACCTGAGGGTAGGTTAACGGATTTTTTTACTGGGGTATATCGAGGATTTGGTTGTGCAGCTTAGCGATCCGAAATCGCGTCGATTATTTTGGGTTTTCTGCATGCAAGTCGCGTACAAAAAAAAAATACATTACACTGTTTGAAAGTCTTTCAGTGAACCGTTTTAAATTGTTAACCAATTTTTTAATGCAATAAAATTCTAAGAGAAAATCGATCCGGTCTGATCGGTTAAGGATACTAACCTAAGCTCTGAAGGGGAAGGGATTTACCACATGTCTTTTCGTGTCCGAAGTTCTTAAATTCACAGCATAATGATGTTCTAGGAGAAGAGCAGTTAACACCCTTGTGATACTCTGTGACAACACTACCTGCGAATCGTTTTTGCTTATATGCAGAATAACATCCAAATACTTTGGCATTAATCGAACCCACAACCCCCAGAACAAAGCAATAATCATGTTCATCGTTGTCAGTTACAGTTACTCAAACCCTTGGAGGCACTAATTGTCATTGTGGGCACACCCTAATGCTTTGACTCAGTGCTTTCGGGCTATATGGGGGTACAAGACTTCTGCGTACGATGGAAACTGAATCAAGCTCAAACAGCTCTGTTTATATAAGGTCCTTCAAGGCCCGACCAGTTTTCAACTGACTGACATGAACTGGTAGCTCCACAGAGAGCCGTTAAAAATGGAATAAAGTGCTCCAAGGCGACCTTGAGTTGCAACCATGTTGTTTTGGAAAATCGTCTAATCACTATTACGGAAGTTGCAAAGGATATTGGCATATTAATTGGCACATGTTCAAATGTTTTGGGCATGAAACGTGTGGCAGCGAAGTTTGTTCCAAAATTGCTAAATTTTTTAGCAAAAGCAACGGCATTAGTATCGTTCAGGAGTTGTTGCATGACATCAGTGACGATCCAGGTTTATTCAAAAGTGTTATAAGTGGTGAAGAAACGTGGGTATATGGTTATGAAGTTAAAACCAAGGCCCAATCATACCAATGGAAGCGGCCAGAACTCAAAAGTCTCTTCGACACACACAAAATTACGATAATCGAATGTCCACCGCCCTCGAAAATTCAAAATTTGTCCTTTTCTTTTGCAATGATCTCATATAACCAGTTAACGATGAAGTACTTCGTGTGGTACTGTGGTTTGTTGTGGCTGTGGTTTGGATCAAAGTTTTGCAGGGATGGTGCAAGGTTGGTCATAGGTTGTCATGGATGGTGCTAGGTTGGTTTCGCATAAGTTTGGTTGATGCTGTTGCACTCTCTACAGAAGAGAACAATAGATCGTGAGAAGTTTGACGGCCTCTAAAACCCCTAAATAAGGAGTTAGAACATGTGATTCTGTGGTTTGTTGTAGCTGTGGTTTGGATCAGTGTTTTGCAGGGATGGTGAAAGGTTGGTCATAGGTTCTCATGGAGGGTGCAAGATTGGTTTTGCGTAAGTTTGGTTGATGCTGTTGCACTCTCAACAGAAGAGACCAAGAGGGCTTGAGAAGCTTAACGGTCTCTAAGACCCCTAAACAAGGAGTTAGAACATTTGTCCAAGCTTACCATATTCTATAAATTGTTATTTATTGTGCTTGGGTAACAATAAGGGCGCTAGTCTACGTTTAAATTTTACTCAGTAGTAAGATCACCATCAGGTTAGAGCATTATGCTAGGTACTGAAGTAAATCTTGGTCATATTTGTCGGTTATTAAAATACTACCCTACCCTAGCTGTTTGTTTTCGTACATGTCATGACTTAAAACTTCTAGTTTGATAAATAAAATAATTATCGACAATTTCACACAGAGTAAATAGAAAATTTGCCAAAGAAGCACCTTAGCATGCTGGTCCTTAAATGTTTTTCTAAAAAGTTTTGAAAACGTTTTTAAAATGATTTTTAAAATTTTCTTTAATTTGAAAGCTAAAAAATATTTAATTTTCCTTTCAGCAAATGATCAAACTGATTTTGTATCTGCAAGTTTATTCCAGCTAATAAACCATGTTGTCCTGTGTTGTAGTTATTGTTTATTCTACTTGTTAAGTTCATAAATTACATCAACAATAGAATTTGTTGGTATTAGTTTTGCTGTAAATTAGATGGCTACTTTTCGTATCTTTCTTTTTTTTTTTTTTTTGTAATTATAGCTCATATGGGAATTTTCGCATCAAAAACAAATTTAACTATCATTTACACATATTTTGTTTTGTTGTTGTTGCTTTAGAGTATCCTTTTTTTCTATTTTCGACAAGTGTTGGATAAGAAGCTCAATACTTTAGCAACCATTGCATTGGTTGTATCTATAACAAAGAGAAAAATAAATATCCTTTGGTCGCTCAACATGATAAAGTATACGAGTATGTGTATGAACGTATGTATGGCTATGTATATGTTAATATTGGTATACGACCAACCAACTACATAGTGTCAATGTTTGCCTTTTAAGCATAAAACTTGATATGTGCTCTTCAACTAAGCTAATTATGTTTAGAGTTACAAGCCATGAGAGAGATGAGTAACAAACAAATCTGCTAAGGAAGCGTTGTAGTTTTAAGCCTGCACTGTTGTCTCTAGTGTAACAGGATATGGGCGTTAGTGTTTTAGTTGCCATCACTATCACTATCAGCAACAGCATCAGCTTTACTTGTATTATTATCACACAATACAATACAACATTCGAAATGTGTGATGAGTTGAAATTTACTACTGCTGCCACTACAACAACGGCTGCCGCATACATTATCTACCATGTGATAATTTTAATTCTAGTGCTTGTACAATCACAAAGTGTGTATAGCAGTTTGCCAGTTAAAATTTAGCCAAAGCTGCCATTGATTTCTTCTAAACTTGATTTATTGCCACGATATGGAAATTAACAAATTAAGTAAACTACTGCAACTGCATTGCGGTGAAGAGTATGTGGCAATTTGGTTTATTTGCAGTTGTGGTTTTGTCTAAAAAGCATAAAATCATTGCTTTCAATTTTTTTTTTTTAAGATTTTTTATTTTTTCAAAGCTTCATTAATCATACTTTTTACTTTCAGGTACTCAAATTAAACTCTAAAAAACAATTTTTTACCTCTTAAATACTTTTGGAGGCTGGCCCTACTTCCATTCGATTTCTCCCACACTTAGTTCCCATTTAAAAAATAGATTAACCCCTTAAAACGGTTCACTGAAAAAAAATTTTAATTTTATGATTTTTTAACTGCTGAAACCCCAAATTTTCTACACGAATTTTACTTCGGCGGAATCCGGGACCAGTCCCATTCAATTCTCTAGTAAATTTTACCTCAGTTTAAAAAAAAAACCGGTCAAACTACCCTTACGTCCCTTTAGGTCTCGGCTTGCCCATGTAAGTACGATACTAGATGCTTTTACACATGGCACCGTATTGCATTGTGTTCTGTACTGTACAATGGGAGTGCTGGTTTACACATTATTTGCACCTAGTGGTGAGACCACAGTTAGATAAGGGCCAACACGGCTAGGCGCCGATGTTAATCTTGATCACATCCCTCTTCCCGGTGGCAATAATTGCCATTGGACCTACAATGCACTAGAAATTTGACACAGCGATTTAGAGATATATGAGGGCACCAGACCCCGGGGTTCCTTGAACCTTAATTTAGAAAAACAGGTCTGTATAATATGGGTCTTTCGAGGTCTGTCCAGGTTTCAAAGGACTGATACCTAAGGAACTGGTAGCCCCAAAGAGAGCCGCCCATCTCTGTGACCGATTATTGGTGATGTCCCTTCGGGGTACACGTGGTGGCTGTGGTTTGTACCAACATTTAGCAGGGATGCTGCAAGGTTGGTTAAATATGCTATTGCACTCCAAACAGAAGACACCAATAGAGTGTCAGGAGTTTAAAGGTCTCCAAAACCCCTAGACAAAGGCGTTGAACTTGGGTGCAGGCTTTTCATGTTCTATAAATTCTGCTGTAAGAGCATTATTCGTATTGTACGATAGTAAGACTACCACCAGGAAAGTCAACATGACAGGTACTGACTTTAACTCTTGATCACATTAGTCCTCTTCTCTGAGCACGGTCACATATATACATACATATCACAAAACATTAAATATATAAGTCCTCTACGGCGACAGGAAATATATATTCTATTCACTTGTTTTTTTAGTTTTCAGTTGTATCATTATTTTATAAATAAACTGGCTGTGGCCACACACGTTGTGTGCGTCCTGACAATATTTTGTTCAATTTTGCTTTGAAAGTAATCCACACCAAATTTTAGGACTCTTAGGTATTTACTTTATATAAAGGTACCCCCATCTTTGGTTAAAAATTCTTAAATTCTAAAAATTATTGTAAACCTCTGTAAAAGGTGTTTAAAATATTTAATTAACAATATCATTTCACAAACAAAAAATTCAAATCAAATACAAATTTTATTCAATTGGCTATTTGGCAGTAGTAATACATATTTGGTCATTATTTTAAAACAGCGCCATCTATTGCGCAACCGTTTTTAAAATATCCCGCTTTCAATTCATTTTATGATTATTTTATAACAGCGCCATTTATTGTGAAACCTTGTTTAAAATATGCCGCTTTCAAAAACAAAAGATGCCTTGACGTATGGAGTAACTTGAAATCGGTAAAAAAAAGTCGGCGTACTTTCACCAGTTTTTCTCCACTTTCTTTTGGCAATAAGACAGTTTTGCGAAAAAAAAAGTATCCTACATTGGAATCAGGAGCATCTAAACATTTACAGGACCACACAAGCAATTTGAAAAAATGGTTGAAGAAATGAAAGGTGAATGAACAAAAATGCACTCATATATTTTTCACACTGCGTAGGAACTCATGCCCCCTATTCGCATAAACAACCAAATGATACTTTAGCTTTCAGACATCAAATACATCTTGATCGGCGTCTTACTAGGAAAAGCCACATAGAATCCAATTAAGTTAAAAGTAGTCCAACTAAACTGGCTTATTGGCAGAAACGTTACTATCAATTTAGAATGCAAACTCTACTGCACAAGTCAATTATAAAAACAATTTAGTGTTATGGCATTCAATTATGGGGCACTGCCTCAGCTAGCAATATAGAAAAAATACAAAGGCGCTAAAATAAAATTATACGTATGAGATAACATCTGCTCCTTGGTGTATAAAAATCCCGAACATCCATAGAGATCTAAACGTGGCGCGTAACATTCTTAATGCACCTGGTTACATTCGATCTTGGCCGTACATTAGAAGGATGACCCATAAATGATTTCAACAATCGTGAAACATACATTATTTTTGTCTAGCACTGGCTGGACTTTTTAGGCACTAGCTGTACCCGCCACATCGTGGGCGTCCTGACAATATTTTTTTTGTGAAGGTATTCCACACCAATTGTAAGACTCTTATTTTAATAGTGCTTGAGTTGTGCTCTATCTATTTACTTTATATAAGGTACCCATGCCGGGATAAAATTCTAAAATTTATAAAAAATTCTAAAAATTATTGTAAAGCTCTTTAAAAGGTGTTTAAAATATTTTAATAACATTGTAATTCCACAAAGTAAAAATACAAATCAAATACAAATTTTATTCAATTGGTGCCTAATGTTGCGCAATATCCCAGTTTTAAACCGGAAATTACGTTTTTTCACTGCTTTTCCTCCACTTTATTTTGGAAATGAGAAAAAAGTATCCTGTATTGGAATCAGGATGCTAAGTTACCTCCTCACAAAATTTTGTTAATATACATCTAGTAGTTTTTACGTGATGCGAACACAAATGAAAAGCAGACAGACGGAGTTATTATTTTATATGTCTAGAACAGATGAGTAATTAATGAGTAATTATTTTTAGTTCAAATATATTGAAGATACCATAAATTAACTGTAAAAAAAATTGGAATCAGGATACTAAGGTACCTCCTCAGAAATTTTTTAAATCCTTCCAGTAGTTTTTACGTGATGCGAACACAAAAAAGAAGAGTACCTCGATAGACTGATTGGTAGCGTGCATGTCTATCAGTCTAGGGCTTGCTGGTTCGATTCCTGCCAAAGAGTTTGGGTATTTTCTGCAGACAAGCAGAAAGCTTCGCAGGTTATGTAGACAGACATACAGACAGACAGACAGACAGACAGACAGAAAGTCAGCCAGACAGGAAATGAGTTACTATTTTAGTATATGTATAGATTAGTATAATTAACTTTAGTCACTTGTTCCTCTCTCAATTAAGCAATACCAAGTCTTTTTGTTTTGTGGCCAAACAAAAAATCCCTCAAATGTGACCCTAAAATATTTAGATCTGCCTAATTTATATTTGTAATTCTTTAACATTTAAATAACAATTTTAAAACAAGTATAATAATGAATAAATACACAAATTATTTAATTTGATATTATTTAATTTCATTTATGATAAATGAATCAAAATATACCACAATCCAAAAAGCAGGCAGTAATAAATTTTTTAACATCAACAAAAACAAGAGTACAACAAGATGAAGTAAAATAAGTAAAAAAAATACTGGAAGTTATATAAGTAACCAAGAAATGGAAGCTACAAAAGAGAACAAAAAATTAAATACAATCAAAGCAGACAGCAGGCAAGATAATACAGACAAGAAAGATAAGAAGTAAAAGAAACAAGAACAACCAAACAATTATTGCTACTACAGAGACACACACACATACACTCACATGCACATATGTATATGCAATAATACAGTATTACCCTCCATCTCATACGCTAACTGACAGTTACACAAAGGCATTATGTATCATGTCATTTTATGCCGGAAGTGAATTATAACTTAATGGCCAAGATTATTAAAGCACAAAAAGCAGAAACGAAAATTACGCGATTTTGCAATATGAAAGCGGGAGGGGTGGGCAAAAAGTCTTTTTAAAAAAAAATAACACACAATTTTATTCAAAATTATATGTATTTATATATTCAAAGATTTTATTTTGAAACATGATTTTAAGTTAAAAAAATATTTGCCAAAATAAAAGTTTATGTTATTTTTGTTTAGGAGAATGCCCACATTAAACGTGTTTCTTTCAGTGTGCTTTTTAATGCTAGCAACCCTTTTCAGAACTTTGTGTTGGAAGGTTGCTAATTTAACGCCCATCATAAAAAGAGTGAGGCCAACATCTCTTTCTAATTACCGCCCAATAGAAATCTATTCTGCCTTTTCTAAAGTAAGAAAAAGTATTCAAAATCTTGTAAAGATATTTTAGTGCAACAGCTTGCTAAGCGATTGAGGTCACCCTACAGGTGAATTACTAGTTTTATTTTCGGAAAAATTATGTCACACCATACGTTATTTCGACGAAAGTAAGGTTCTAGATATTTCCAAGGCGTTTGATAGAGTGTGGCATGATGTACTTCTGCCAAAACTTAATGCATTTGGTACCGATGATAACTTCTCTCGATTTATATCTAACTTTCTATCGCACTATACAAGTTGTTATAGATGAGATTTCATCAAACAAGTTCAACATTAATTCAGGGGTACCGCAAGGCTCTGTAATCCCTCTTTCCTTTTTTTTTTTTTTTTGAATCAATGACATAAAGAATCGTAATCTTGTTAACATTTCTAAATGACTCGTGAGAATAGAGTTGAATTTAATGCTAGTAGGACTCAATCTTATACACTTATATACACAGAGGGGTACTTCGCCAATCTAGCTCGACAGACAAAAAAAATCTGCATCGTATAGTGAATTTTTAATGCTTTTGCTTAAGATTTGTCGTTTGGGGACCCTGTTAAAATCAGTTAAGTTGAGTAAATCGCATAGCTTTTTATTGACTATACGATTTTGAGAGCTTTGCAATATATTTTTTGTGGCTAAACGAATAACGATTTTGTATTGATTTTTTTCTGTGAAAGGCTATATCAACAGCCACTTATATTAATTTTTAGAAAAATTTTATTTTAAATTTTTATGATAATTTTTTTTTTTTTTTTTCTAAATAAGCAAAAAGGATTTTTTGTTCCTTTTTTTGTTTTTTGTCAAAAAAAAAAGAAGTGAAGAGGTTTTTGGACTGAAGGCCATCGAGCTCCTCAAACTGTTTTATATCACTATAAAATCTACAATATCCATTTTTTACGGTTTTTTCTGAGGTAGTCAACCACTACCTAAGGAAGAAAACAAATAAATAATAAAAAAATTAGCTTTCATTGCTAACCGAAGGTTGCCTGAAGCAACAACAAATATAAGGTGGTAAATATTAAAAAAAAGTAAAAATATTAAACAAGAGGGAAGCTTTAGGTAGTGGTAGACTTCGTTCCCACCAACTGGCGATTGATGATTGAATACAGTTTTCTCGTATTCCTTAATCTGAGTTTGGTTTATTAAATATTTGATGTTGTAAGCATCATAAATACTACCTAAAGTAGATAGATGCGAAGAGTGCTGATGACGGACGTAGCTGTCTAGAAAATGTGCATTCCGCTCTGCTGGTGTCTAAAAATTAAACTTTCCCAAGTTTTCTTTAATATTATCACCTAATTTGTAATTAAAATTATTCTTTCTTAGAGAGAATAAAAACGAACTTAAGCTTGACTTCAAAATTTCATCTGTATATAAAATAATTTAAATAAAATTTATTATTACTAATGTAAATTATTTATTATCTATGTAAAACTGTGATTTTCATCCTGTCTGTCTGTTTGTGTTCTCATCACGTAAAAACTACTTTATGAATTCTAATAAAATTTTATGGAGAGGTACCTTAGCATCGTTTTTCAAATGTAGGGTATTTTTTCCCCACAAAAATATCTCATTACTCATTACCAAGACAGAGGAAGAACAAACATTAAAAGTATGCAATTTTAAGCATTCAAAGTTTGCAAACTTGGCAGCCACTTTTATTTTTATCAGCGTGTAATTTAAAAAAAAACTATTTACATTACTCTACAATAATTTTGTAATTTTATATAAATTTTAGATTGTTATTAATTTTCTATTTAAACAAACTTATCAAAGAAATAGAATCTGAGAAATTTTTAATTTTACATTATATTTCATAGAAGATAGAGCTTTTTGAAATTGTTTTACACTTGTAAACTCTATTTATTTTTCATATTATACTACCAAGCAAACATTTTTCTTTATTTTTATTCTCTTTATATATTTTTCTTTTATTTGAAAATGGTATATATCTGTCTTGCTATTAGCTATTCTTTGGTTAGCAATTAACAACAATTAGATATTTTTTATTTTACAAATGTGTTGAAGTTAACAATGTCAAAGCCGTGCCCGCTCTGTGAAATTATATGAATTTTATTTGAACAATTAATAACAATTGAAACTACCGGGTAGATTGATACAAAGAGTACTGATGACGGACGTAGCTGTCTAGAAAATGCATTCTGCTTTGCTGGTATCTAATTTTTCTTTATCTCTTTATAATTAAGAACTTAAGCCTAAATAATTAATTTATTAATTCAAAAATAGTTCAAATAAAATTCATATAATTTCACAGAGCGGGCACGGCTTTGACATTGACAAAAGTGGCGGGCATAGCTAGTTATGAATAAATTAATTATTCTCAGATAAATTAAATACTATAAAGTAATAAATAACAAAAACGACTTTTATTAATATACTTCTTTTCAACATAGAAGCTTACAAATTTATAGTCTATCGAAATTAACAAAAAAAAAATTTTTTAAATGGACGTTTCAGAGGATGGGATTATAGGGATACCTCACCCTGACCGGAAAAACTTAAACATTTTATATTATTTTATTGGTACTAAAGCTAATATAATCCTTTTCTTTTAATAATTACATTATTTTTGCAAATAATATTTTATGTCACCGCCCACCAAAGGGGCGAGAGGCGATAAATGGCATTTTAAAAACTTCACTTTTATTAATTATTTTTTTATTAACTTAATGCACCATCCTCCTTTACAATATTACACAACTTATGGTTCGAAACTACCAGTCTATATACCATATCATTAATATATGTATGCATGTACATATGTATGTATGTACATATTATGAAACTCACACATCAACACACTTAAAAATAAATATTGATGTAT
Organism: Phasia obesa; assembly: GCA_949628195.1. Lineage (NCBI taxonomy): Eukaryota > Metazoa > Arthropoda > Insecta > Diptera > Tachinidae > Phasia > Phasia obesa. The sequence goes on from OX451217.1 coordinate 143,202,805, forward strand.
ATAGTTTATACTGAAATACATTTTCATCTGGGCCGGATGCCGTACATTGTTGTAAGCAAGAAGAGCTAACAAGATTTAAACCACGCGCTACCAGGTTTTTTATTTTGTTTCATTAAAGCTGAAGCTGAGCAAAACAATAAATTTTACAACTGACAACCTATTGTTTACCGTATTGACATTTAGTACAAAAACATACAGAGTTATACAGACATACGAGTATGTATTTGCCTGAAATTGTATAGATGTAGAGATATTATTAAATTGACGTTATAACGCATATATATCTACTAGAGCATGTTTGTGCATCTTTATGCCTGTACGTATAATGTAGGTAACGTTAAGTTGTTTATCTTTGTTTTATTTTTGGGAAGGCTTTATACATCTGGCAGCTTTTAAGAGTTGGATGGAAAATATTTATTTGTTCTAAAATAAATTTACTAAAGAAATATTGTTAAACCCATTATTACCCATTGTACAGATTAAACACTGGATAATCAGGGTAACTTCTCAAATCCGTTATTGTTCTTCTGTCCCATACATACACAAAACATGGTTATGTTGTGTAACTTACTAGTCACCCCAAGTAATAATTTTTATCAATAATTTCCAAATTAGCTGCTTCTGCTGGACTTCTGTACTAAAGCTTCTTCTTCTTTGTATAGCAATATTTAAGATTCATTTCACCAATAAGTATAATCATAAATTCCATTGTGTCTGTCTGTCTGTGTGTTTTCAGCCAGTATGAAAATCGAAGAAGATGATAATTGCAGCCTGTGCCTGGAAGATGCTGTGAATGTCCGGCACCATCTAGCATCAAACTTAGGACCACTAGTAGAAGCTTGTTAAATATGGATGCTAAGGTGGACCTAAGACTTGAACAAATGCTAGCAATTACTAGAGACAGCGTAATGAGAAAGAAGGCCGACACTTACCAGTCGAAAGGCTGAAATCACTAAAGACGAGATTAAAGGCTGGCTGCAGCACGTGCCTCATTGAAAGTAAGGTTGCCATAAATAACATTTATGTTGCCTATAATCATAGAGGACAGAATGGGTTCGGAAAGGGACCGATTCAGAAAGTGGTTGATAGAATAACTTTTAAATCATTATTGGTGAATAGAGGACAAATCACTTGTGTGATTTAAATGTGTTAAAAAATAAAGAATTTTCCTTAACCTAGGCTAGAGTTTTAGTAACTGGTCTGCCTCGTTTATTTTGGTTAGATCTCGCTCCATTACGGAGTATCCCTAACAGTGTCAATTAACTGCTTCCAATACAACCATCCTGTAAAAGTGACTGCCCTCTTTCATAGACAATTTTACAGCCCAAACTGATCGATTTTATTCGGTTAATATGACAAATCATATGAGAAGCAGGTCTGAAATATTTTACCTATCTGGTGTACTAATTTTTAAAGATAAAAGTAATTTAACAGATTCAGGAGCAAAGTTTTGTTTCCAGAAGAAACGACTGTGATGGCTCACTAAAATCTATGAAATAAATTTTTCCACTAGAAAATGATTACTAAACTGGAAACTATGCCTTTAGAAAATGCGTATTTCAATAATGAAAAATAATCAAAAAAGGAAAACTATTAAAAAAAAATTCAGACAACCTTTTTAAATCATCCTGGTCCTACTGGAAAATACCTTATATCTCCCACATCTTTATTTATAAACAAAATTATTACGCAATTTCTAGTACAAAGGCATAATCTACATAATCTAGAATCATAATAAAAGATAACAAAATTATTAATGGCAAAAGACCTTACATTGTTTAAGCTGCAGACACACATACATACATACATACATACATACATACATACATACATACATACATACATACATACATACATACATACATACATACATACATACATACATACATACATATGTACATACATACATACATACATACATACATACATACATACATACATACATACATACATACATACATACATACATACATACATACATACATGCATACATACATACATACATACATACATACATACATACATACATACATACATACATACATACATACATACATACATATATACATACATACATACATACATACATACATACATACATACATACATACATACATACATACATACATACATACATACATACATACATACATACATACATACATACATACATACATACATACATACATACATACATACATACATACATACATACATGCATACATACATATGTATGTACCTTTTAAAATCTCATAAAATTTTGTAGTCATTATTTTTAATTTATTGCCCGCATTTTGCAGCACAATAATACAAACAAAAAAAAATAAGAACTTAATGCCACATTTAAATGAAACAAAAAAAAAATATTAATGATATTCACTCACACTGTCAAATTAAAATGCATTGACTTCTAAGCCTTAAATCCCAACATTAGTGGTTGTTTCGGAAACAAGGGTGTGCAAGAGCGCTACATATAAAATACAATTGTACAATTGGGTGAGAAAATTGAATTTGAATGACAAAATTATTATGCAAATCCTTTGATTTGACAGCTGTTACTTCATTATAATTACAAAAAAAAAGTTTAAATAAAAATTTGTTTTATTTATTGTACAAGACTTTGATTAAAGATGAAGTGAACAATTTTGTTGGCAATAAATGTACATACATACATACATAATTTATTAAAGAATATAAAAAAGAATGTAAGACAATTCTTCTGCGGATTTGGGTTGACATACAACTATTATGAAATTGAAATTATTGCTTAAGGGCTGTTATGTCTTTGTGTTTTTGGTACTCTGGATTTTTGTAACTCATTTTTGCTTTTGCATAATGACTATTCCTTTAACTTACTTTGAAAATAAACTGAACGATACAAGTGTAAAAATTTTAGATTATCAAATTTGCCTTCTAAAGCACTCATGACCTCTAATGAGGCAAACAGCAATATTTCGAAGTTCCTAAAGCGTCTGGATAAATGCAAAAAGACTGCTGAAACCCCTTAAGAGCAGTTGGCCACTAATGTAAGATGTGCTTTTAGTGCACGTTGAAACACCTCCTCTGCCATTGTGCCCAGCCCTCTTAATTGACAATGCGTCGTTTCTTAACCAACCGAGGCTGCAAGACCATTCAGACCTAATGTCCTGTGGTATTACTAGGATAACGCCCACGTGAGAATAATAAGTAGCAGCATTAATTATCTTCTAGCTCATATCTCTTTCAGGCGTCACAATGGCACCATAATTACCCAAGTGATTAAGATTTTAATACAAAACTAGCGACCTGTGCAAACTAAGCTAATCTACAGTATTGATATCCAACCTTGTATATCAGTCATTTATTATCACCTTAACGGAGGGTGTTATGTACAATTTTTAGTTTATCATAAATTTTTATGTTATAGAAGCAATGGATTTTTCATCAATTATTATTAGTAATTTTACAATTTAGGTTAGGTTAGGTTGCGTGGGTCGCCGGCTCCGTGTAGAGGAGAACCGGCTCACTTGGTTCCTTTTGGTCCCGTTGTGACGCCCGAAAGAGGGATGAGCTGGAAGATACCTGCAGATCCACACTTTAGGTTAGGTGCAAAAACCATCCAGAAATCCGGATAAATGAATTTATCCTTTTAATATCGCAACCCAATAGGACTGCAAGGTCTTGCAGTATCGCGCTGCCAAGGAGAGGAGTGGCTTCACCGTCTCTTCCTCCTCCTCGACCTGACATTGTACGAAGATTTAATCTCCTAGCGTGTGTGTGTACCTATAGCGCAGTGCCCCGTAAGCATAGCCACTAGGGTGCCAATCTCTCCTCGAGGAGTTTTCAGTAGGATTGCCCTTCGCTTATTATCATAATGAGACCATAAACGCCTCGAGATCGTACAGGTGAGCTCGTTTGACCATTATTAAAAACAATCATAATTGAAAACATAATCAGGCGCAAACAATGGTAGTTAGGATCTGCAACTAAATTTTCTCTTAAGAAATTATAATCATCGTATTTTTATTAGAAGTGCAATACATGCAGAAATACATCCAGAGTTTTTGGCGACCAACATAGTTGCAACCCCTAGACTGCTAGACTAGTGCACTATCACTCAGTTTAAGGAGGTACCTGGTATGAGCTTGTGTTACTCAAGAACTTTTCTTTTACTTTATGTTATAAAGTCAATGATATATATTATAGTCCAACTCGTATAAAACAGGGGGCTTACTGCGTATTTCGATTCGAAAAGGAAATCATTCGAATTTGTATGACTTTAACATTGTGTTTCGAAAAAGATTTCTTTCGAATTGAAATACACAGTAGGCTCCCAGGATGACTACAAATTATTTCAAGTAAAAAAAATTAAATATTTTATGTGGAAAATTTGCATACTTTAAATCTGTTTTTGTGCAACATATGTTTTTGTAGCTTTGTGTATCAAATAAATAATATTTAAAAAGGTATATTAAATAAACATAAAAGCCGTTCTTTTGTTAAATAAGTGACACTCCAAACACACACAAATACACACACACACACACTTTCTCTACAAATCATATGAACAAATAAACAAACAAAATGGAGAATAGAAAAATAAGTCAATTACTTTAGAACATTCAACAAACTGTATTACAAAATTATTTTATTAATTTATTATTTAAGCATTTCAGCTATTTATTTATTTTTGCTTAATTAACTTGGAATAACTAATTAGTTTTCTTATCACTATTAAGCATTGAATTGATATAATTTTATATTTTATATAAACAAACAACAATAGAAGTCAAGAATTGAATAGGAGTATAATATAATTAAATTGAAAAGAACAGTATAGAATTGAATGAGTAAAGAATTTCATAGAATATTATAGCATATCTTTAGGCTAAAATGAAATGCTTATGAAAAAGGAGTGTTTTTAATGAAACGTATGATGGTGTTTGATTTTATCTGGAAGTGTAGGAATTGCGTCAGTACAAAGCATGAATATGTATACCTTTTATAAAACGAAGCGTATGATTTATGAAGATTTTTATCCACATTTAAAACTATATACAAAAAAAATACATATAATATAACAGTCTTATTTCCTGCCTGTCTGTGTTCAAGTAAAAACTATTGGATGGATTCAAACAAAATTTTGTGAGGAGGTACCTTAGTATGCTGATTCAAATATATGTTGCCTTACCGCATCCAAAAATATCTTTTTTCCAAGAGAAAATGGAGAAAAACAGTGAAGGTACGAAATTTTACATACTTTTAGTCGTCTTTTATTTTTGAAAGGTGCATATTTTAGAAGAGATGACACCCTTTATTTAAAGTTAATACAAAAACCTAACTGAAGCACTAAAAAAGTAAGGGTCTTTAGAGTGGATTGCTTTCAAAGCAAAATCGAACAAAATATTGCAAGGACTCTGACGAAGTGGCGGGCACAGCTAGTATCAAATAAAGCTAATATAAATCAAGCCAAGTTCACACAAGTGGGTTTTTTCAAGTTTACTATGGGGCACCCTTTAACTTAAATTAAGTGTTAGAAAAATATTTATAATTATTATTACCCCCGGGGGTTTCAATTGTCACTGCAGGAAGATGGCAAATGCTTTGACGCGGTTCACTCGGGGAAAATAGGGGCATCAGACGCTAGGGTTCCTAGAGCCTAAATCTGGAAGAAAAGGTCTGTGAGTAAAATCACGGGTTCTCTTCGAGGCCCGACCAGTGCCCAAAGGACTTGTACCACGGGAATCGGTGGCCCCACAGAGAGCCTATCCTCTCTGTGACCGGTTATTGGTGAGGTCCCCTTCGGGGGTACACGTGGTGGTTGTGGTTTAAGATCGATTTATGTAGGTAAGGTGCAAGGTCGATCAAGTGTGCTGTTGCAAACCCCTAAGCAAGAGGTTATAATATGGATCTAGGCTTGCCTTGGAAAGGCTTGCCATATTATATAAATTGCTACTCATTGTGACTGTATCATACACAAAAAGCGATTGGTGGCAATCGTAAAGTGTTGTTATACTACACAATGGGGGCGCTAGTCTACGCCTAAGTTTCACTCGGTGGTAAGACCACCGTGAGGTTAGGCCGAGTTGGCAGGTACTCACGTTAATCTTGTTCCACAATTTAACTTAAATTTTATTTATATTTTATACTTGTCATGTTAACAGGCAGGGTACTACATAACATGAGTAAATTGGAAGGCTCTGCTTATAATACTTACAAGATAAGGCCAAATCAAACTTTTTTTTTCATTTTTCATTTATTGTATCTTCATTATATTTGAACTAGCAATAATTACTCATATCTTAAATTTAAAATAAAAATAAATATACTCGTTAAGTCTAGCCAGTGCTAGACTAAAAAAATTGTATGTTTCACGGCTGCTGTTATCATTTGCAGGTCAACCCTCCAGGTTCATTTAGTAAGTTACGTGCCAGCGGATTTGGATGAGTTTCAAGCTGTTTTAAATACGCATGTTTCGCTATTTCTGATTTAACTGTTGGCACATTTAGATCTTTGTGAATGTATGAGTTTTTTACAAATATGAGCAATTGTGATCATTCTTAGAATCTTGTTTTGGCGCCTTTGAATTTTTTCTACATTGCTAGCTAAGGCAGTGCCCCATAAATTGAATGCCATAACACCAAATTGGTTTTGGAATTGACTTGTACAATAAAAGTTTGCAATCTAAAGCGAGAGGAGAATTTCTGCCAATAAGCCAGTTTAGTTGGACGGCTTTTAGCTTAATTTATGACTTTAATTCTATGTGGCGTTTTCAAGTAAGGCGCTGGTCAAGAAGTATGGCGAGATATTTTACGTCTGAAAGCTGAGGTATTGTTTGGTTATTTATGCGAATTGGGGGGACGAAGAAGTATGGCGAGATATTTTACGTTGGAAAGGCTTGCCATATTATATAAATTGCTACTCATTGTGACTGTATACACACAAATTGCGATTGGTGGCAGTCGTAAAGTGTTGTTATACTACACAATGGGGGCGCTAGTCTACGTCTTTATTTCACTCGATGTTTGGAACACCGTGGGATAAAGCCACCGTGCCAGGAGCCCACGTTAATCTAGTAACACATCTGTCTGAAAGCTGAGGTATTGTTTGGTTATTTATGCGAGTTGGGGGGACGATTCTTTACGCAGTGTGAGAGTTATACGACTACACTTTTATTCATTCACCTTTATACTCCATTTCTTCAACCATTTTTAATACGTTTAATACATTTAATACGTGGTCTTGTATATATCGTAATGCTAATTCGGGTCTTTAGTGAATGCTTTAAAAAACTATGTCGGCAGCACATGTAGATTTGTAGACTCGTTTCTTATTTACCAAATTATATTTTTAGTTGCTTCAGCCAACCTTCGATTATCAATAAGAGCAAATATTATTTATTTTCTCCTTCACTGCTTTACAAAAAACTAAAAATACAGAAAATTACTTTAGTACTACGGAGCGTATGAATGATATCTAATTGTCTACTGCGGTAAATAATTGAAAAACCAATTATAAAAGTTACTTCAAAAGAAAATAACCGAAAAGACAATTATCATTTTTACATAAGATTTTAAACTTTTTGATGTTTAATATAAAAAAATATATATTTAAAAACTTTTCAGTTTTCTTTTTGCAAAATTCAAAGTAATATTATTCAAATTGTTCAAATTAATATTTAAAGTTTCTCATAAGTAAGCAGAAAATTATTATTATACAGAAACTTTGTTTCTTTGTAAAGATTTAAATAATAAATTATTAAAAATATAGCCATCAAAACATTGTTAATAGCACAACACTTTACAGCTATTATTATTGGAAATTAGCATAAATTGTATCTTTGACAAAAATACACTACTGTTCAATTGTTTAAACCCAAATACGGTTTCCGTAAGTAAAATAAACATATAATAAAGATTTTAGAATGAGAATAAAAATATTGTCCTATCATCGAATAATAAGTTTTGCTGCATTAAAAATTGCCCTATTGAAATTAAAATTAAAATTACCTAAAAATAAAAATTAATAATCACCTTGAAAAAGTGAAAAAATTCTTATAAGAAATAATAGAAATTTGGAACAAAAATTATGAAAAAATATTTGAAGATAAATGATTTATCGAGCATTTTTAGTGATATTTTTCATATTAAATAAATAAATATTAGATAAATAAATGTCTATACTACTGAACGACATTAAAAGCATCGAACAAAATTTGGTCTATCAACTTGTATGTCTTTTATATTCTAAGTCTTTTTGCTTCCAAATATTTTTTTTATTTTTTTTTTTTTTTTAAGAGAAGTAACACTCAGGTAATTAATGCCTATATTAACTGTCTTACTTCCTTTGGAAAGGGATAGTAGTATATAAGACAGATGGTTAGTGTGATAGTAAAGCTTCGCTTATGACAACACTGCAATTGTGCGTTGTGATTATTTTTAGAACAATATTGCAAACGCCTCTGGTGTTATTTAGGCGAATTAGTTTGAAGCTAGTATAGTCAATTTATAATTATCATATCAGAAAAATTGATTTTGCCGCGGCTGAGTATTGAACACGCGACCATTGGTTAGTAGTCAACATGCTAACCACTTAAGCTACAGCACCCTTAGTTAAACATATTTCCATTAATTTAACATTTCTTAGATTTTTGCTTTATTAAAATAAAAGCTAGGAATTACAGAACTGAAATTAGAATATATTTCAACCTTAAGCGCATATGCAAAATAAAGATATTTTTGTAATAAATTTGCAAACAAAATTTTTTTGGAATGGAAAGGAATAACCCACAAATTCAATATTTTAGATTTTATAGCGAAACCTATACTTAAATTTTTATCGAATTTTGAATTTTTCATCTAATTTTCGACGAAAATTATCGTCGGTAGGATTAGATCGCGAATTAAAGAATGAAATTTTTTTTCAAAGGTACACGATAATTACTACAAAATTTTCAGTTTAACCGATTTTTAAATCGTATTTAAATATAAAAAAACAAAATATTCTTTCAAAGCTCTTAAAATATATGTGAATAAAATTTTAGATCTCATATTCCTGTTGTTATGTGGACAAATAAACATGTTTTCATGACTCATCGTGAAAATATCGGCCGATTTGTCAAAGAGTTACCTATAACCTACAGATAATTTCAGTTGGTAACACAATGAGAGTGACTAAGATTCCATAAAATTCAACAATTTTTATTTTGTTGCAAGTAATCTTACAATGGATAAATCCTCTTTAGATAAAGTCTTCTCAAGTCAGTGTTAAAAAGCGGCAGTCAGTGATCATATCACAACCATATGTATTGGAAAAACCAAACAATATTTAAAAAAAATGAATTGTTTCACTTCGACCCACCTCATGAAACCTTTTGTAACACTTGAATTGCAATGTCAGGGATGTGAGGTATTATGATGAGATAAGTATTGAGTGCTATGTATTTTAATTGATTTCTTTGCAAATCGTGCGTGAAAATGGTATAGCTTTAATTTTAAACTAGCAGCCAGCGGTGCGCTTTGCTAACCCAATCATAAGTAAAGTTATGGCCAAGCTCAAACTCGAAAACGCACGTTTCGTTTTTTTTTTTCAGAGAAACAACTGACGAACTGTCGAGAATATCGTTACTGCAGTTATCTAGATATGGCTTAATTACTCTGTATAAAGGATACGGTCCTCTCGTCTCAATCGCTAAGCTTTGACTTTAAATGTAAAGTTATTTTTAGAGTACTGAATTCAAACACTATATCTATTATAGTCCGATAGGTTCACCTAAATAATTTTTGACTTTGCATTAGAGCTACGACGCTCACTTTTCCAACCTAGCCAGTGTTTTGTTCGACAGAGATAAGACGTTTATAATTTTCTATCTATAGTATGGGAGTTACAACATCTACACTTCCAATCCAGCAATTTTTTTTTTTTTTGGGCAACAATGCTTACTAATACAAAATTTCAAGACTCTGCTTGTTCTAGTTCTCTAATTACACTATACAATTTTTGTCTTTGTATATAAATTACCACTCCCTAACGTCATCAATGGTCAGAATGATGGCAAGAAATGGCAACAGTGTATGATCAACTTTCTAAGAAAATCATCTTCAGTGATGAGGCACATTTTCACCTCAGTGGATTCGTCAATAAGCAGAATTGCTCCATTTGGACGAATGATAATCCAAAAGGGATTGTCGAAAACCTAATGCACCCACAAAGAGTGACTGTTTGGTACGGTTTATGGACTGCATGGGCGGCATCATCGGGCCTATGTTTTTTTCAAATTGGAAGATATGAATGTGGGCGATATGTGGCTTCAACAGGACGGTGCCACTTGCCACACAGGTAACGAAACAATGGCTCTTTTGGGCGACAAATTCAATGGGCGTGTTATCTCACGTGGTGGCACTGTCAATATGCCACCAAGATCATATGATTTGACACCGTTGGATTTCTTTCTTTGGGGTTATTTGAAGGAAAAGGTATACGTCGATAAGGCAGCAGAAATTCAAGAGCTTAAGGATTTTGTGGAACAAGATTAACGTGAGTACCTGCCTACTCGGCCTCACCTCACGGTGGTCTTACCACCGAGTGAAACTTAGGCGTAGACTAGCGCCCCCATTGTGTAGTATAACAACACTTTACGATTGCCACCAATCGCTTTTTGTGTGTGATACAGTCACAATGAGTAGCAATTTATATAATATGGCAAGCCTATCCAAGGCAATCTTAGATCCACATTATAACCTCTTGCTTAGGGGTTTGGAGACTATCCAAACTCCGTCTGTTGAGAGTGCAACACTTGATCGACCGTGCACCATACCTACATAAATCGATCTTAAACCACAACCACCATGTGTACCCCCTAAGGGGACCTCACCAATAACCGGTCACAGAGAGGATAGGCTCTCTGTGGGGCCACCGATTCCAGTGGTACCAGTCCTTTGGGCACTAGTGGGGCTTCGAAGGGGACCCGCAATGTTTATCGCAGACCTTTTCTAGGCTCTAGGAACCCTAGCGTCTGGTGCCCCTATTTTCCCCGAGTGAACCGCGTCAAAGCATTTGCCATTCCTGCAGTGACAATTGGAAACCCCGGTGGTAAGAGCTTAAGGATGAGATAATTCGGCACATTAACGGTATAGAACCTCAATTATGCCTCAGCGTCATCATTTGGAGCATCGGATGGAGGTGTGCCGCCGACGTCGCGGCGGTCATTTGGCCAATATTTCGTTCCATATATAATTGAACCATACCAATATTATCCAAATAAAAAGAAATGACAATAATTTCCTAAATAGTTTTTTTTTTTTTTTAAATAAAAATCGGCCCTTAAAATTTAATCACCCTTATTATCTTAATAAATACAAAAATATATAAACAGCGATTGTAAATTTGGAAACTCTTTTTAAAAATGAAAAATACAAAAGAAATAAAATACAAAAAAAAAAAATATTTCCCAAATTTAAAAACCCGATTTTCTGCTAATTTCATAGTTTGGTTACACAACTTCTGCTTCAAATATGAAGTGGATATATCTGTGAATAAATTACAAAAAATACTGACGTATAGTTGCATATAAAAATCCCGTAATTTTGTAAAAACCGTTGAAAAAAGGGTACATTTTAACGGCTCTCCTAGAAAATTTACTTTTTATCGCTCAGGTCCCTTTCTATTTGCGCAGTCACATACATATGTATATGAACTGTTAAACGGCTGAAGTTAATTGCGTGTAATATATTTTTCATGAGTGTATTTGCTATTAATTTACAAAATAAATTGTAAATTTCAAATTTATTTTCTTTATTAAATTATAAAACTATTAAAGCTTTTCATTATACACTTTTTTTAATTGCCTAAAGTTTTAATTTCTGAAGTACAAAATTAAATTGACATTTTTAACAAGAATTTTGATTCAAATGTTTTTAATTATATTCATTCTATAAACAAAGTAATTTTGTTGAAATAATTACACTTTTTGCTATTTTTAAAACATTAATGAAATTTAATTTAATTTTGCCATAGGCAACATTTTTATAAAACTAAAACTTTTAAACTGCTGCGGTTACTAGCGATAAATTGAAATTTTTTCAAGCATACCTCGTATAATTCTCACAGTTTTTTCTTCTATTTTAATTTTATTAAACAATTTAGTAGAGTGTTTTCCTATACATTTTAAACAATAAAATAAAAACTCTTCTGTAAGCTGGCGTTTAATAATAAAACTTAAAAATAACAACAGCGATAATAAAAAAGAAAATCAAGTGAAAATCATTTATGCTGTACGCCATAAAAGATGCGCTTCATTGATGCATAAGCAACAAAATAGCAGTATAGAGAGTTTGCTTTGCACTGCTAATGGTATCTATATTAAGTCTATGAAATTGAATATGCTGTCAGCAAAAATTCAATTTTAGATTTTTTTCTCAACTTGAAGGGAAATATGTATCTTTTTTATTTATTTCATTTTTTTTTCTTTTTTTTGTGAAAAATTTTCTAAACTGCAGTTGGGTTTCGGGCCCTCCTGCTGCTGAATTGGTGAAAATTTTTAAAAACAAACAAACAACAAAAGAAAAAGAAGAGCACAAAACTGTTTGAGATATTATTGCAGCTTATATTTTAGATCGTTTGTAAGTTTTTTTTCTAGTTTCTGAATTTGTAACCAACAGCCAGGAAGTATATAACAAAATAATTTGTTCTAATATTAGAACATAAATGTCTGTTCAAGCATGTAGTAGTGTAGGAGTATTTGTATTATTTTTTTCTAAATAAATCTAAGGCAATACTCGTATATTGGCATTTAATTCACTTTAGAATAAATATATTTTTAGAGAGCTCGATCGTTTTATTTAGTTTAGTTTTATTTAGGAATATAACATAATCTATACATATAATAAAATAGTAAATTTTTTTCTGTTTGTCTTTTTTTTCGCTTCACGTAAAAACTACTGGATGGCTTTTAACACAATTTCTTTGGGAGGTACCTTCGTACCCTGATTCCAATATAGGATCCTTTTTTCCGTAAAAACTATATTATTTCCAAGAGAAAGTGGAGAAAAAGCAGTGAAAATACACCGATTTTTTACCGATTTAAAAGTATTGCATACTTTAAGGCTTCTTTTATTTTTGAAAACGGATTATTTTAAACGCTATTGCTCAACAGATGGCGCTGTTTTAAAATTATGACAAAATATGAACTGAAAGCGGGGTATTTTAAACACTGGTGCGCAACAAATGGCGCTATTTTAAAATAATCACAAAATGATTTGAAAGCGGGATAATTTAAACACGGTTGCGCAATAGATGGCGCTGTGTTAAAATAATCACCAATTGAATAAAATTTGTATTGAATTTTAATTTTTACTTTGTGCAATTACCTTGTTATTAAAATATTTTAAACACCTACTACAGAGCTCTACAATAATTTTTAGAATTTTATATATATTTTAGAATTTTATCCAGGGATGGGTATCTTTATATTAAGTAAACACGTAAGAGTCTTAAAAATTTGATGTGGATTACTTTCAAAGCAAAATCGAACAAAATATTGTCAGGACGCACACAACGTGTGTGGGCACAGCTAGTTTAGAAATAAAACTTAATGTTTAAATAAAGATAAATATTTATATGTAAATTGCTTTAAAAAGACAGATACGGTTCAATAGGTATTACTTTTTTGTTTAAATAAAAACAATCAAAAGTTAAGGCATACTTTAAGCGGCACGCAATATAAAATATATATAGCATACTTTAAGCAGCTTGTGCAGGAATAAAACTTAATGTTTAAATAAATATAAATATTTATACATATGAATGATAGTTAAATTGCTTTAAAAACAAATATGCTTCAATATTTCTCATTTTTTGTTTAAACAAATTCAATCGATGTTAAAGCTTACTTCATGGAGCATTCAAAATAATATACATATTGCATTCTTTAAGCAGCCTGTTTAGAACTAATGTTAGAACTGTGTAATGTTGAAATAAAGATAAATGTTTATATGACAGATAGTTAAATTGCTTTAAATAACAACTATGGTTCATTGTGTTTTATTTAAATAAAATCAAACAAAATTAAAACATTTTTAAAAATATTTATATCATACCTACAATGAGGCGTTTGAATTAGTGTTTAAATAAATATATGACAGATAGTTTAATTGCTTTCAAAAACAAATATGCTTCAATAGTTATTATTTTTTTGAAATAAAATCAACCAAAATTAAAGCATACTTTAAGGAGAACGCAATATAAAATATTTAAAGCATACTTTAAGCAGCTTATTTACAAAGAGGCGTTCGTTTGAGTGTTCAAATAAAGATAAATGTTTAATATGACGGATAGTTAAATTGCTTTAAAAGACAAATCTGCTTCAGTAGCATTTCATTTTTTGTTTAAATAAAATCAATCTAAATTTAAGCATACTTTCAGGGACACGGACTATAAAATATGTATTGTATACTTAAAGCTGTCAATTTATAATTGTTATATGGGTAAATTTGTACCCACTGTTCTCTTTTTTTATAGACACTTTAACATAACTCCATTACAACATCTCTATACTAGTAAATAATTTAATTACCCATAAAATGTAAAACGACATTTGAAAAAAAATCCACTTATCCACTTCTAATATGGATAATTAAATAAGGTAAAACTCCCTATTCAGACTAACCCTTTGATACATTTCACTGGCAGATGATAAATAGAGCGAGTGTGTATTTATTACGTTGTACATCTATTGTATACGTTTAGATTATAATTTTAATTAATCGGACAGAAACATGATTAAGTATTGGTACATTGACATTAATACAATTATTCTTAAGCATGTGTGTACTTTCTCAATTATCGATGCATTAAAATTTTAATGTTTAATAGCAAACAGCAACATTTCAAAAGGGTGTTTTTTAGCTTGTCTGATCTTCTAAAAAATTCGATAAGCAGTAATTTACTTTAGAAGTTTTCACAAATCAACATAAATGATATTACGGTTCAGCAAGAGTAACAAATTATGAAAACTGATTTTAAAAATAATTGCTCTTTTCTTCACGAGTCTTCCGGTGTACATAATAGCACTTCTTCGCACCACATTTTGCGTGAAGAAATGCCTATTTATATGTATATCAAGAGATAAGGCATTAGAGGTATATTAAGTCAGCCATGCGGGCAGACTTTAGCTTTAATTGTTTTGTTATTACAAAAGATCAAGTCATACTGTGGATATAGTAATACACTCTCTGTTAGAATTTCAAGGTTCAAAATATAAGTCTATATAATCAAATTTTATTAAATATAGGGACCCCTTTTATTTTCAATTTTAAATTTTATACCTTTCTAGACAACACATATTTGGCGTATATATCAATTATCTTTATATTACTCGACCTGTAATATAGAGGGATGGGAAGACCCTTTTATTTATAATTTTAATTATATCTTGTTATAGCGGACAGAATAATATGGTTCCAAAGATGGGGCCATATAGGTCAAATAATATTACCTATTGGGATACCAATTTTAAATTAAACACTTGTTAAAGGACTTAAGCATAAAGATCCTTTGTAAATTTCAACTATCTTTCTATAACGGTTCAAAAGTTTGTTCATATACATCAACTTTTGGAACACCCTTTAATTGATAATTTCAAATATTTATACTTGTTATTATATCGCACATAGTAGTGTGCATTCTAGCTAATTTCCAAATGTTTGTTTATAACTTTCCGAAGAAATAAAATTATATAAGACCAATTACATCAATTATAGGGATACGCTTTAATTTCCAAATTCCAATTTTATTATACCAGACATCCTGTCCAATTTCCAAGTTTTAGTCTGTAACCATTCCAATGATATGATCATATACATAGGTCAAATTACATTAATTATGGGGTTACCCTTTAATTTCCAAATTCCAATTTTATTATGCCGGACATAGTAGTGGATATCCTCTCCAAATTTCAAGTGTTAGTCTATAACGGTACCAATGATAAGGTCATATAGCTTAAATTACTTCAATTATGGGGTCACCCTTTAATTTCCAAATTTAAATTGTATACTTGTTGTTATAGCGGCCATACCAATACCAGTTCTTTGTAAATTTCAACCGTCTGTCTATAACGGTTCAAAAGTTTGGCCATATACATCAAATTACATCAACTACGGAGACACCTTTTAATTTCTAATTTTAAATATTTAAACTTGTTATTATTATACAGACATAGTAATGCATATTCTGTCCAATTTGCAAGTGTATGTCTATAACGTTTCAACAGATAGGGCCATATATGTAGAACAAAAGCAGTCACCTATGGGAAAACCCTTTAATTTTTAGGTTTAGTTTTTTATTACTTTTTGTTATTGGAAGCTACAGTGATATGCAGTTTTTTTTTAATTTTAAAGTGGTGCCCTCTACGGTTTATATAACACGTGAAAAACATGTACATATGCTGTAAGGGGACACCCTTTAATTTTTAATATTATGAACTGTTTTTAAAATGGAACCAATCTGTAAGCATAAACTTTTTTAATAAAAATAAAAAATTCAAAAACGGATCAGAAATGAAAAGCAACACACAGACGAATTGACAACCTCCTTCGTTTTGTATGAAGCCGGTTAATTAGATCTATTGTCAATAAATTTTTAATAAATCTGAATCTTTAAATTCATGATTTTCAACCATATAATCGCCACTCTCTTGTAATAATTCTTATGGGAAATTATTAAAACTAAAAACTTAATTTAATTTTCTCTTAGTTTCCTTTACTTCTCATGAAATTATTGTATTTATCACTACTTTTTTTTCGCCATTCATCGTACGATGATTTATTTTTCTTATTAATTTCCTTTATGACCGTAATATAATTTCCGCTTTGGCGATTCACTCACGTTTAAGTGAGTGTATATGTTGGTATGAGTGTATAAGTTGTACATAAATTATACACATGTATGTACAAACATTTGGCCGTTTTGATTATAATCCGGCTAAAATATAAATACATCATTATGCATAAACACAGGCACCAAAATACAAGGTGGCCCAAAAGTAATGTCATTATCTGAATTGGCTACTATTTTGCTAGAAAATAAAAAACACAAGTTCCTTTTTCACAAAAAAAATTTTTTTTTGAAGATGTTATATTTATGGCATTGAATTGATAAAATAAGATCAGTTAACCTGTTAATTAGGCATCTCCTAAGTTGATGCATATCTGTACTCCATTATGGGCATTTTATATTCTTGCTCGCAAAACATCTGGCTCTAAATTGGCGATTTATTTTTCCAAAGGCCGAGTTAGATACTGTCTGTCAAACAAAAGATCACTAGGCTCCAAAATAGATCGAGTAAATAGTAACATTACCTCTACGTTAGTTAAGTATATACACGCAGAGAAAAAACATGGTTAGAGTATGGTCACAAGAACCATCTTATATTCTCTGCAACAATATAAGGTCACGATGAACAACTTATAATTGTTTTGATCAATACTATGGCCACGATATCCAATGTTTAAGAAATAAAATAATAAATAAATGTATGTTTGATTCTAAGGCAGGTATGTTTATAAAGGGTGATTCATTTCGAGGTTCCCTACTATTTTAAAGAAAAAAAAAACACAGAACATTCAAATTTAATGGAGAATGTTTATTATCATTTGAAAGAACATTCGTTGGCATTTATTTTTTGAAGATTATGTCTATCAAATATTGGCTGTTACTACGTCGCAGATGGTTCATCTGTTGAGTATAATTTTCGATGACTTAATCGAGCATTTCGACTGGTAACTGGCGAATGACACGCGTGATATTTTCCTCCAAGGAATGAATCGAAGCGGGTTTGTCAGCACAAACTATAGACTTTGCCCATGCCACAGAAAAAAGTCTAACGGTGTGATATCACACAATCTTGGTTGCCAATCGACCGGCCCAAAACGTGAAATTATGTGCTCACCGAAATGTTCTCTTAATAAATCCATTGATTGATGCCATGTGTGGGAAGTGGCGCCGTCTTGCTGAAACCAAATGTCGCCGAGATCATGAGCTTCAATTTCAGGCATCAAATAGTCGGTTATCATGGCACAATAACGGTAACCATTGAAGGTTACGTTCGCACCGGCATCATTTTTAAAGAAATATGGACCGATGACTCCACCGGGCACCGACCATGCCAAACCGTTGTTTTTTCTGGATGAAGTGGCAGCTCTTGAATCTCTTCAGGTTTCTCTTCTTCCCAAATGCGGTAATTTTGTCTGTTTATATAACCATTGAGCCAGAAATGGGTCTCATCGCTAAACAAAATTTGCCTCGAAAACGTCATATCTTCTTGGAACTTTTCAAGATCCCATAGAGCGAAGCGATTCAGGCGTAAGTTTTTCCATTATGAAATGCCAAACAATACTAAACAGAAATAACATGACGGCATGACACGACTCACACGTGATCTGTCAAAAAAAAGGCTATTGAAAAAAGTACCTCGAAATGGATCAATAAATAAGGTATATTTTTATAAATACATGTATCTCACTATATTCATTTAATTTATTTCTTAAAGAAATTTTCTATTTTACAATATTATTTTTAAGTTAGACAAGCATATGGTTCTAACATAGCAATATTATTTTTGTATTAAAAATAATATGATTTGACTACAGCCATATAACACAATCATAATATGTTTCTCTTAGATTATAGTTACCTCAACTATGTTTTTTCTTTGGGTGTATCATTCAATTGCTTGTTGTGTAAAGTTAAGCCACATTCACAATCTCACCTTTCTTTTGCGCCACCCCGTTAAATACGCACACATCTACAAATATTTTTATAAAACATATAAATGTCCCAAACCACTTTAGATGACTTGATGCGATTAGTTTTGTGAAACGCGGTGCACGAAAACTCATATGGATTCATAAACTTGCTATAAATTAAACACGCCAGTCAGACTTTTACAAAAAAAAAACGGAAAATTTAAATTTTGAAAGAAAAATTATTTTTTAATTCCACTAACTTACAAACGCACACTTGTAAACGAAAGTGTTATGTATAAAGTTGTATCATTAATCAACAACTACTCGAAACAAAAAAATCTTGTAAAATTTTTCATAGGGCAGTGGGTGGTTAACAACATTCAAATTCTTAGTATAGTTTTTGGAGCGAGAAAATAGCGCAATTATTAATACGTCTGCTCTCACGCTAAAAAGTTTTTAATTAAGAAATCACTTCAACAGAAAAATAATTAATAGTAATAACACCGAGTAATCTAAGTTTATATTAGTTAGTAAATTTAATTGTCGAACGATTAATGGTACCTCCTGGTGTACTTCTCTTCTCCTGTTTAGAGAAATAAAATAATACTAATGCTGTAGCTTAAGTGGTTAGCATGTTGACAACTAAGCTAGTTTCAAACTTCAAACGCTGGACGAAAAAAAAACGGTCTCGCTATAGTCACTGCTCATTGCTTATTTGGAACCCATGCAAGCAGGATGGGTATCCCTTATAATGATTTCTGTAGAAGTTGCCAGGATGAGGATGAGGAAGAGGAAGAAACGGTTGAACACCTTCTCTGTCGTTGCCCTGCAGTAGAACACTGTCGTCTACAATACTTGGGACGACGAGGTTTCAAAAGCCTTTGTTGTGTTTTATCTCTGTAACCAAACAGGATTAACTCCTTTTTAAGGAACTGTGCTTGAATTTCTAACCCTCTTCCAACTGGAGTGACATAGTTGTTCATCAATGTATGTCACGTCCAATACAGCCTTTACAGCTACCACTTTCTACCCCTAGTCTATGACCGTCTACCCACTTCTGTCTCTAAGATTCTTCCTCAGTCTGTAATGACCCTAATCTTTTTTCTTTATCTTTTCTTTCTATCCCTCCTCTTATCTGCAGGTA
Source organism: Phasia obesa (assembly GCA_949628195.1). NCBI lineage: Eukaryota > Metazoa > Arthropoda > Insecta > Diptera > Tachinidae > Phasia > Phasia obesa. The sequence continues at coordinate 143,222,668 of OX451217.1, forward strand.
TCACAAAGGGACAAACATAAAGGACCCAAATGAGCTATTTTTTTTTCTCTCCTTATCTGATTGATTTCTTTTCTTCTTTAATAAGCTGCCTGCTTAACCTAACCTAACATAGCTACAAACTAATTTGTCTAAATAAAACCAGAGGCGCTTGCAACACTGTTCTAGAAATAATCACAACGTGGAAAATAATCACAACGAAGCTTTATTATCACACTAACCATCTGTCTTATCTACATCTATCACTGGTTCACAGAAATTCTCAGCAAATTCCCGTTTTGCTAGTTGACCTGCTGCTTCATTTCTAGCTGTGCTTATGTGTCCTTTAGCCCACTTCAATGTAACTCCATTAATCGAAGCACATCTGTTAAGTTTTAAAATACATTCCAGCACTAGTTTACTTGTCTCACTTGGCTGGTTGTCAAGTTCAATGGGAACCTTTATATCATGAACCCCACTTTCCAGCGGGCGATCCACGCATGCAACGATTTGTTCTGGTAAATGGAGACGTACTCCCCCAAACACAGAATACATGACTAGTTCAACTCAGCTGAGTATATACGTGCTCCTGCACTACCATTCATTAGAGAAGCAGCAATAAAAATACTGATGTCATTCTTCATGCACTCATTATGTATAATGCCTTCCGCAACGAGTTTTCGGTGCTGTCTACCCACAATATTTCTTCTACTCTTCCATAGGTAATTGAGTTTCCCTAACCTCCTTTCTAACGAGGTCCAGAATATTCTTATGACCGAAGTTCGACCTACCAAAGCTATGCCAAATATCATCGCTCTTCATACTAACAGCTGACATTGCGGTGCAAATGAAGATACGGTAAGCAGAAAAGGATCTACATCAGGGTACGGGTAAACAAGTTTCTGGCCGTCACTGGGTAATATCGCCAAAGATTGCCTACTGTATTTACACAATTATGGTGCGACCCATAATATCTTAAACAAAAGCCTCTTCAAGAACAGCTAAGCGTTTGGTGGATGGGGTTCAAAGGATTGCTTGCATGAGTATCGGTGATGAAACACGCACACAAAGAAAAATGTTTCAATTAATTTTAGATTAAAATTTAATTAAATAATTAATTTATTCAAACAATTCTTTAATTAGGAATTTTTTGTTTTGTTTTAAACAAAGATATATTTGAATCAATTAAAAATTTAATTGAACTTTAAGTGAAAGCTGATTAAAACCTTTAATTGTTGAATACAAATTTTTCTGTGCAGGACACCAATACACACAATTGAGGTGGCAGTGTTGGTATTGCTGCCGTTCGACTTGTCCATTAGGCTTCTGGGCATTAGAAGCAATATTTCTTTCTAGGCCTATTGGACAAAAACTCTCAATAAAGTTTAATGAGTTTAACGAGTTCACTTAAGGAACTGATCTACAAACTAAATTGATGTCTTTCATTTATTTGCAATTTTTCACGTAAATTTCGTTTGCATTCAATTCATTTATATAATTCGTGACACAAAGTTTAGTGATACATATTTTTACATCAAGTTATTAATAGATTAGAAAATAAATTGCTGCATGCCATTTCAGCAGTATTTGTATTTTTAATTTAATTTTTTATATTTCTACAATATTTTATTGAATTTTATTGAAAAGTTGACCATGATGATCAATTTAGAAAATTTGCAAAATATTATAACAGAATTTGTGAGCCATAAATACATAAATGATAATAAATTTTATACCAATTGAAGGTTAAGACACATATTTATTATATTAAACAGTAAAAACTCTATTTAAGGGACAACAAATATTTTCTTTGCACATTTTTATACCCCCAAACAGAATTTTTACGTTTAAGGCGAATAATCTTTGACTTACTGCCATCACTGGGAGGTTTCATTGTCGCTTAGATGTAGATGTAGTTGCATTATAGCATCTTCTATTGCTAAATAAGCTTTTCTTATTATTTCTTTAGATTTTCTTCTTGGCAACTATCTCATATTACTTTTTCTGCTTATACTCGTACGTTGTAATATTCAATCAACAAATATTTCTTTCATTTCATAAAACTCACTCGCACATAAAATGAAACCAAAATATATTTTGTATGCCTGACATGCAAACATCTTGTCAGAAAAGGATAAATTCATTCAGGCTATTCAAACAACTGCGAGTAAATATAATCGTCATTAGTTGTTTGCTAATGATGATAAAATGCTGTACGGCAATTCGTCTGAATCATATAGAAAATAAACTGCAACATTAATGTTGTCGATGCCAATGTACTGCACGTAATAACTTTAATATCTGTATTTTGCCGAATAGCCAAAGGGCTTAGAAAAAGCTTTCAAAGATTTTCAAACAACAACAAATTGTTGTCGCTTAAGGTAAACTTAATATTTGCTGCATACTTTTAGGTAATCACTTAAAGTATTAAAATAATATTTTTTAAATCAAAGTTACCTATTAGTAACTTTGATTGCTGCAATATGAATTTAATCTATTGCAAAAAAGGATAATGATAGCAACGCAAAGAATAAATTTGCTTTCATTGGCAGTAAATAGCTTATGAGTTAATTGGTATAAAGATCTTTATTAAATTAATCAAATTCTTTATTGCATATTATTAGGTTCGGCTTTAAAAGTATTTTGAAGTATTTTTTATGGAAAACTTCAGTATAAGTGACCGCGCACAGATGAAGGGACCTAAGTGTAGCTTGAAGGATTTTTTTTTTTTTTTTTTTTTAATTACGTAAAATTTGCTGGAGAATCAAATGGGAGTGGTCCCGGACCGCCACACAGTAGGATTTTACTGGCAAAAAATACAATTTTCGAGTATAAAATATCAAAAATGTAATGATGCAGTTTTATAGGGAACGCGGCAAAGTCACCTAAATGAAACTCTGCAGAAACTGCCTCAGATTTTCATGAATTTCAATGGTTCGGTTACTTAATTTCTTCTTGCGTTATATATTTACTGTAAGTATATTTGGAAAATTTAGTTAATTAAACAAAAAAAAAAATGTATTGGTAAACGATAATAGTTTACAAGATATTCAGGTTTTAATGATGGCACTTAAAAATACAGTGTTTTAAGTTTTTCTTGGAAAAAAAATTTTAGCTTAATCTACCTTTATACCCTGGTTACAATCAAATGAAAGGTGGAAGTGTATTCTTTCTATTTAATAAATAAAATTCCTATAATATTCCATACTGTTGAACAAAGTTATAAATTTTACAAAAAAAAAATTCACATGAAATGAGCTTTTCTGTTAATCTTTAATTCCCGCAGTTTTACAATAAGTGGTTTTACATCCCGGTTACGGGTTCACAAAGTACTTATTTATAAACATGTTTTGGAAGTTGATGATGTCGTTAAAGTAATTATAGAAGATGAATAAAAGTCTATATTTTTGGTATTCATTTGGAAAGTTATTCATTTTGATATTTTTGAGAACATTAGGGGGCGTTGGGAGTTGCAGATTTTCATGAAACTTTCTAGATATTTCAATTTCATAATACTGATAGCTCTTGCCAAGTTTCGTTATGATCAGTTAAGAAACAAAACTTTGGGGCGTAAAAATATTTTCGGGTTATATGGGCGGGGGGCTATGGGCGTGGTCAATTTTGATAAAACTTTCAAATTTTCTTAACTAAGTTGATAGAAACATATGTACAAAATTTTAATGTTCTATAAGCTCTCCCTATATTTTTTTCCAAAAAATTTATGAAGAAATCCCACTGTGCGCCGTAGCCGAATTTGTGTTTAAATTTTGGTTTTCCTTCTCGTAAATCGAGTACAGAAAATAATAAAATTTTTCAAAAACTTTGAAGTCTTTCAGGGAATTTTTTAAAGGGTTAAATAATCATTTTTTCTTTAATTAAAGTAAAATTTAGTGATAAATGAAACGAAGTTTTTTCGAGGTCAATAAATTAGTTTCTCAGTAAATTGTAATTTGAGTATCATTAAAAATTAAAAATAGGTCATAATCGTTAATTTCGAGTCATGACAGGCATGTTAAGAGCATTTGCATCCATAAGTAACATTAACAAAAGAGTAAACTTTAAACGTTTCTCCAGAAAAATTTACTTTTTTATCCTTAGGTCCCTTTCTATTTGCGCGGTCACATATATAAAGCAAAAAATGTGTTCTTTTGTATGTTGGAAAAGCTATAGTATCCAATACAAGTGGAACAATCTTTCTAAAATGTTCACAGTTTTTTTCTACTATGCGATGGAATATGTAGCAGGATTTTTTTTTTTTTAATTCCTAGTTGGTTTGGCACTTCCCATACAAAATAAATATTTATCATCATGTTACATGGGAACTCTAAAAACTATTATCATGAAATTTTGTATAAGTAACTCCCTTATTAATATGCGTAGTGTAGAAAAAAATTAGATAGATTGGAACAGTGGGTGTAACACATTCTATATAGAGTGAAAAAAAAATTATCGTTGACCTACAGAACTTTAATTGGTAGAGTCTTAAAATATTGCACATATAAATGCATAGTCTAGTAAGAGACTAAACTATAATAAGTAGAGCCTAAGAATTTTTACTTAAATTAATATATAGTCGAGCAAAAATACGGTGTATTGAAAGAGCGAGCAGGGCACTATTTGTTAAATGTGAATACCATGGTCGACCTGAGCGTAGAACGTAGGTAGGTAGGTAGTATGAAAATAATAAAACAGTCAAGTGTGAGTTAGTCACACACACGTAGGATTCCGTATTATGTTTAGTAAAACTTTAAAAATTCAAGTTATTAATTTTTTCATGTCTTATGGAGCCCTCTTTAATTTTAAAATTAAAGTCATATTCGCAAAAATTGCATCACTTTAAATTTTAGTAATTGTTGTTATAGAGGCCATGATCACTGATGGAACACCCTTTAGTTATTAGTAATTGTTACAGCAGCCGAAGTACAATATCTACTGTAAACATTTGAAGAGTCTACCTATTAAGGTTCAAAAAAAGGCTATTCACATACATATCATGTCTCTGTCGGCACACCCTTTAACTTTGTTATTTGTTATAGTGGCCATGGCAATTCTCTTTTTATGAAAATATCAAGAGTCTACCTATTACGATTATACAAATACATAAGTCACTATACGTGAAAAACATGTTACTGTCGGAACACCTTTTAGTGTTTAGTACTTGTCATAGCGGCCGTGGCAAAACATCTTCTGTACAAACTTCATCTCTCTAATATTAAGTTTCAAAAATGCGTTATACATGCAAATCACGTCAATATCGGAACACCATTTATTTTTTAGTATTAATTTTGTATACTTGCTTATAAATCGAAGATAGTTTTAATTACTGAAATAAAGATATAAACGTAAATAACACGTCACTTTCGAAACACCTAATAAGCTTAAGTACTTTTAGCTATAACAATCACAGTTATACACCTTCAGTAAAAATTGCAAGAGTCTACGTATTATGGTTCAATACTTATGCCATATATCATGTCACTATCGGAACACCCTTTAATTTTAAGATTTATTTTTTTATACTTGTTTTTATATAGCGAACTAAGTTTTGATTACTGTTTGTAAGTTTTACAGTTCAAGAAAAAAAAAAATAAAAAAAAACGTGAATAACACGTCTCTATTGAAACACCCTATAACTTTTAGTATTTGTCTCTATAACGGCAAGATTTATACATCTTCTATGAAAATTTCATAAGTCTACCTATTACGGTTGCAGAGATAAAAGGCGCTGACAGACGGACGTACAGATATTGTAGCGAAAACAATAGGGTAACGTTTTTACCCTTTGCGTACGGAACCCTAAAAATATTTGTTTTTCAGTACACAGAATAAATAGAATTAGGTCAATAGGCTTTTCGATTATATTAAATAAATAAATTAAATAAATAAATCTATACATATAATAAAATAGTAACTCATATCCGTCTGTCTGTCTGTCTGCTTATCGTTTGTGTTCGCATCATGCAAAAACTACTGGATGGATTTTAATACAATTTTGTGAGGAGATACCTTAGTATCCCAGTCCCAATATAGGATAACTTTTTTTGCAAAAATATTTTATTTCTAATAGAGAGTGGAGAAAAAGCCAAATGGCGCCAGGTTATTAAAATTGGTATTTTTACTTGTGGAATTGTTATTAAAATATTTTAAACACCTCTTACAGAGGTTTACAATAATTTTTAGAATTTTAGATTTTTTTATAAATTTTAGAATTTTATCGAGGGATGGGTACCTTTATATAAAGTAAATACATAAACCATAACTGAAGCATTATAAAAGTAAAAGTCTTTCAATTGGTGTGGAATACTTTCAAAGCAAAACCGAGCAAAATATTGTCAGGACGCCCACGACGTGCCGAGCACAGCTAGTCAATATATAAATAAAATTAATAAATAAATAAAATAAAATAAAATATTTGCACCAATTAATGGTTTTAATAAGTTTCAGTTACAAATGTTGTTAATTTTTTAATTGAATCAATTATATTATTAATTAAAAAAGAAAAAAAATCCTGCCAATTAAGTAAATTATTGAATCAGCTAACAATTTCATTATTTTTGTATGTAAAACTAATTAAAAGTATTAATTAGTTTAAAACCTTTAATAGTTGCAAAAATTTTTTTCCTGTGTATATAATTTTATTTTATTTTATTTTATTTCGTTTTCTGTTTCTATTAACCTATTTTTACATAAACATATTTATATTACACATGTATTTTACATACATATACTTGTATATTTCTATGGAACACTAGTATTGCACGATTCCTAATAAAATTAAATAAAACTCATTACATAAATGTCAAAAACATGAATACTAAACAAATCAAATGGAAAATTTTATTTAAGAATTTCATTATATCCTTCTATTGTTCAATACAAAATGATTACTTTTAGTTGTAAGTGTGTGTGTGTGTGTATGTGTGTGGTTGATTTGTTGCTGAACTGCAAAAAAAACAAAAAGAATAAAGGAAGTGTTAAAAATTCAATGGTTCAGATAGCCAGAAAAGGATCATAGATATTATTAAATTGATTTCTGCGTGTTTTGCAAAAAATAATAATAATAATAAAAAAGGCGATTTGGTGGACATTTTTGATATGGTATACAATTGAGATAAATTTAAAGTGGTATTGTGTTGACACGTATTTAACAGGATACAATATTTGACCGTTTTAACTTCCTAAAGCAAAATACATTTTTTTTTTTTTTTAATTTGAATAATTAAATAAAAAATTTTAAAGTTTTAAATGAAAGAATGTTATTTTATAGCATCACATAAGAGGAGTTAGAATGTGTTTGAACAACTAGTTGAAAAATTGTAAAAGAATCGTTTTGGGAAACGGCTTTCAATCATCAATTTCAGACTATTATTTAGCATTAGTTTAGGCGATAAATTTTAAAACTATTATGAGTGCTTTTGCAGTGCTATATCTCATTCCCACCCAAGCTGTGTCGAGGAAGATTTTTTTCTAATGTTCGATAGGGGCCTAGGTTTAAAAATGAAAGCCCTTTGAGGTATAATCAGTGGTCTAATTCTGGCACGACAGAAACCTGCGGCACATGAACTGCAAAGTGTATTTCCAATAACTGGTGACATGCTTTGGATAAGCCACAATGGACTCAATAAATTTTACTCTACTTTTCATGGTATTATGTTTATGTATTATAGAGGCAGACCGCTTTCCTAATTGGTCCAGTTTCGACCCTCTTCAGTTCTTAATAATTATAGGCAACTAATTTGTAGGTTACAGCAACCTTACTTTCATTGAGTCCTGTGCTAATGCCAGCCTTAACTCTTGGCTTTACTGATTTCAGATAGGCGACTGGTAACTGTCCGGCTTTTTTCTCATCATGGAATCTTTAGAAATTGCTAGCATTTATCCAAGGCTCAGGTCCCCCACACCATCTATCTTTAACAAGCTTATATCAACGGTCTAGTGCTGGACGTTTACATACAATGTGCGCTGCTGTTTCAGTCTCTTCTGGGCACCGTCTGAAAGTATCATATTCTTCTTCCTGTTATTTACGCAGTTATCCAGCTTAAGGTACTTGTAATATATCTAATAGACCCTGGAAAGTATCATTCAAGTATGAGTATCATTCAAGCCCGTCCACACTTTGTGGCCTCCCTCCACCCTTTTCAGGTATAATCGGTTCACCCACTCTGCGACTTTCGCTCACACTAAGTTATTTCCCAGAGCTACTCTGGCTACTGTGTCTGTGTGTCCTTTCACTCAATTTAATGTTACCTCATTAGCTGAGGAATATCTATTAAGTTTTAATACAGATTCCAACATCCAGCCTCCTTCATTGCAATTCCAATGAAACGTAGAAATTTGGGAACCAAAGAGAATATTGCTGTTGTATGGAAGAAGTAAAATACAGCTTGTGCAAGAATTAATTGAGCTCATTTGAAGCTGGTCGAACATGAGCTTTTTTATCTAAGAATTCTGTTTAGTAATGAAGCTCCTTTCAGGTTATGCCAATAAGCAAAATTGCCGTATTTGGAGAGAAAAAAATCCTAATTACCATTACATTAAGTACCTCACTGTTTTGGTGCGGTTTACATGCTGGCGGCATCATAGCACCTTATTTCTTTTGAAATGAGCAAGGAGCTGCCGTTACGGTGAATAGCGAGCGCTATAATTTTTTGTTTTTTTTTTCAAAAAATAATCAGCTAAAGACCAACGACATTTGGTTCCAACAAGACGGCGAAACTCTCTGTACAGCCCGTTAAACAATTGATTTATTGCAAAATGAATTTGGTGATTACATTAGTTCTAGACTAGAAGTGGTCATGTTCACTGGTCTCCTTCTGTTTGTGCGATTTAAAGCTTGTGGATTATGTTTATCATTAGTTTTTATCATTAAATATTTATTTTTTAACCGACTTCAAAAAAGAAGGAGGTTATCTATTCGTCTGAATGTTGCTTTTTTTTTATGTATGTAACCGCAGAACTCAGCCATTTCTGAACCGATTTTAAATTTTTTTTCTTTATTTGAAAGGTTATGCTTTCAGGTTGGTCCCATTTTAAAAACAGTTTATTATATTAAAAATTAAAGGGTGTCCCCATACAACATACATGTTTTTTACGTGTATTAAGAACCGTAAATGGCAGCAAATTAAAATTTTAAAAAATTGTGTGCCGCTATAGCTCCCAACAGCAGATTTTAATAAAAAAATAAATTTAAAATTTAAAGGGTGTCCCCATAGGTGACATAATTTGACCTATTTGGGTCTATCTTTTGAACCGTTATAGACAAAACCTTGAAAATTTGACAGAATGTCGATTACTATGCCCGTTATAATAAAATGTATAAATATTCAAAATTTTAAATTAAAGGGTGCTCCAATAGTTCATTTAATTTGATGTATATGGCCAAACTTTTGAATAGTTGTTCACAGACCACTGAAATTTACAAAGAACCTATAACAAAAAGTATAAAATTTTGAATTTGCAACTTAAAGGGTGTCCCAATAGTTAATGTTATTCTATATATGTGGCCAAACTTTTGAACTGTTAGAGACAGACAGCTGAAATTTACAAGGAACCTGTATTGCAAAGTCCACTATAGCAAGTATATAATTTGAAGTTAGAAATTAAAGGGTGTCCCCACAAATTACGTAATTTGATCTATATGACCCTATCTTTTGAACCGTTAAACACAAACACTTGAAAATTAGGCAGAAAGTCCACTACTTTCTCTGGTATGATAACAAGTATAAATATTTGGAATTATAATGTAAAGGGTGTCCCAATAGTTCATGTAATTTGATATATATGGTTAAACTTTTTAACCGTTAGAGACAGATAGTTGAAATTTACAAAGAATCTTTGTGGCCAAGTCCTCTATAACAACAGGTCTTTAATTTAACATTGTAAATTAAAGGGTGTCCGAATAGGTGATGTTATTTGATCTGTGTGCCCCTATCTTTGAAACCGTTATAGACAGAGGCTTGAATGGTGTCCCCATACAAGTCGGATACTGGTGAAAGTAGCTTAACTTTTGAACAGTAATAGGGAGAGGCTTGACATTCAATAGTCTTTATTTTTTTTCTCTCTAATTTTGGCGCATCTTTTATTTGGTTTAAATCTAATTCTTACAGATTAATCCTAACATTTTTAGTTTAGAATTGGTGCCCTTCTATCTGTTTTGAAGTCGGTTTATTTTTGCAAAAATTATTTATCATTAGTTTATGCCGATAAACAAGCAACTCTTGAAGCATTTAAATCCAATATTCAAGCCACCATTGATGCCGCACGTGCAGATTTATTGGAAAAAGTAGTCAAAAATTGGTCCGATCGAATGGATCATGTAACACATAGCCGCGAAAGACCCCTGACGAAAGTTATATTTAAAAACAAATAAATACCATGATATTATCTACTAGACTATAGTACAAAAAATATCATTCCAGTAATATGTCTGTCTTATATTATCATTTGAAGTTTTTATGCATACTCCTCTTGGTAGCATATGTCTTTCACAAAGCATCTTTTTTCTTTAACTTTTCCTGCCTTGCTTCCGTTTCGTATATTCCCAGCTAATTATTTAATTAGTCTAATGTACCCTGTCCCTGGATGATGGGAATGCCTAGAAACACCGCCTTCATATGATTGTGTAGTGGTTCAGATCCTTGCTACGTGGTGTGGAGTCTTGCTGAGACTTTGTCATTTGCTATTTTTTTCGCTTTGGAGGTGCCTCTTCCGTATTTCTATGTGATGTTGATATTTTTCTGATCACAGTAAAGAGCTGAAGCGTAATGCGGCTTCTCCTTGTATTTTTGGGTATTAGCTGGAGGAGGTTGAAGCCTCTTTATTAAAAATTGGAACATTATGATGAACATTTTTTTTGTTTGCCTCTGCCGGGATTCGAACCATAATCCTTTGGTTTGAAGTTTGGCTCTCTTAAACACTATACTACACCACCCCACCCTCTGAAAATTATATATTCATTATTTTTTATAAATATAAAGTATACAAATCTTACCTACATTTCTTATATTTTTAAATAATTATTAATGGCATTTTATCTGACTGCTAATTCTTTATTCTATAATCAAATAACATATAAAAGATAAAATTTATCACTTGTGGTATTTTCAAACACAATACTCCATCCGAAACCAATTTAAAAGCATACGAACGAAACACCACACTTCTCTCATACTGCTGCCAATTATAAGTTTCTCTAACAATCATCGCAACGACAAAACTTCTTAACTTTTCTTAATAACAATTATTCTTGCAAAATGTCTTTTGCTTCTCTAATAGTTTTCTACAATTGGACATCAATTTCAAATATTTGCGAGTAAAAAATGCAAGCAACAAATGAAATTATAGAAGAAAATATAAGAAAAATTTAAATAAAGAACTTTATATATGATAATCAAAATTAAATCTATGAAAGAAACTTATTTTAAGAAACAAACTTAAGCAGAAGAGTCGAAACTTGGAAAAGAAAAGAACAAATGATAAACCAAACGAATGTTTGCCGATGAGTATGAAGGGTAAAATTTGTAAAATTGTAAGATTGTAAAATTGTAAAATTGTATATGACTGCAAGGGAAAATGAATGAACCATACCATACCATAGCAGAGCAGAGCAAATGTAAGGATTTATGAATAGAATGTTATAAATTTACTGCCACACTATAAGTTACGCAAAAGGTCCTTAATTATAAGTATTACGAAAAGTTGTGCGGTTGGCAAAACTTTTGCTGTTGAGGCTGTGTTAAGCACAGCACAAAAACCTACAATTTATTTTCAAGTTTTAATCTTCACGATGCTGGTGATGGTTTCAATGATGATAAATAAAAATTAATACAAAACAAAAATGTTGTTTGTTTTTTAAATCTCTTATATCACCACAGCACAAATATTAAAGAAAATATTGTAGCAGAACTTAAGAAATATTTTTTTAATAATTTATTTCAGTTTGCATTTAACTTTACATCAAGTTTAAAACATTTTAGAATTTTAGATTCGTGTGCATCGAAGTTAGAATTAGGTCCACTTAGAATCAATTTTAAAATAAATAAAAGTCCAAAAAAACAAATCATTTTTACTTCCTATTGAAGGAATACAAAAATTAAGCTTAAGATCAATTTTAGTTTTCCCTCAATTATATTCAAAAGGTCGAATAAAATATAATTTCTAATTCTCCAAGCCTAATTCCTCCAAAGATGAGCGCAAAGTTCCCCCTACTTATTTTTTAAATTACACACAATCAACTTTACACAGAGCACTCGTTGTATAGCTTCTGTGACATTAGTTGAGGTTAGGTTAGGTAAGGTCAGAAGGTTACCGTTAACACCTTCACTAAAAAAGCTATTGATCTACTGTAATTCCCTTATGATTTCTTTTGAATAACCTCCAGCTACTATTCTATAAATAGGCTACACTATCATTAACTTATCCTATTCCTACGAGTCTGACTGTATCAATAAGATTACAGCTTGCAATGCTTATCCAAATCCTTTACTCAGCCTACAGAGTCTTTAGCATGGCAATCTCTAGCAATGATTGATTTTGTGCCCCTTCGATTCTAGGTCACACATTCTCCAAAATTCCGTTGAGCCATTTTCCCATTTTCTCTGACCAAGCAACGAACTTTTGTTACAACTATAGAGACTAAAATCTTTCTTCACCAAACCACCACATAGTCTTGAAACCCTGCAATCTTCTCTACTACTCCAGGACTGATCAATTATATTCCCTGTAATAGTGACCGATCATTATAATGACCCAATATCCAGCATAACCTTAAATCATACTTTTTCATCATCAAGAGGACTTCCTTCAAAAGGACTTCTTTACATACTTAACATAATTTACAATATCAGCCATTTTGGATTGTCAGTTTGTTTTTGACAGATAAAAAGGTTAGTCGTGATTTGGTGTGCTTTTCGATTTTTTACTATTTCAAAAAATGGATCAAGGAAACTGTATTAAGTTTTGTGTAAAAAATGAAATTAAATGTGCAAGAACATTACGGACAGTTATGACTTTTTTCAGCAAATCTGGATCGTAGTTGACGATGTTCAACATCTCCTGAGCGATGTCCATGCGACGTTGTATTTGCTCAAAAATTTAGCAATTTTGGAACAATCTTCGCTGCCGCACGTTTCATGCCTAAAATATCCGTAAAAATTGCTTGGCATGAACCGAACGATATGCTAACATCATCAGCAACCTCTCTAATAGTGATGCGACGATTATCCAAAATCATTTTCTTCACTGCTTCAATGTTTTCATCGATGGTTGACGTGCTCTGGCGACCAAGACGAGCATCGTCATTGACATCTTCTCGGCCTTCTTTAAACCGTTTATACCACAATTGAACTTGTGTTCTGCTCATAGTGGAGTCGCCAAACGCCACAGTCAACATTTTTTACATTTTGAAATAGTAAAAAATCGAAGAGCACACCAATACACGACTAACCTTTTTATCTGTCAAAAACAAACTGACAATCCAAATTGGCTGATATTGTCGACATAAATAACAGACATGTGTACCAACATTAAAAAACAAAAAAATGCGAAAATCGAACATAAGTACCTCACGAAAATTGAAAATAACGGTTATTTTTGGATCATACCTCTTTGATATATTCTTCAAAGCAACCCTCTAAACGCTAACCTCCTACAAGGGAATTGTAGGGGGTTGACAGAGTGTTGCGGCATAAAACCAGTGAAGGATATTGCTGGTTAAACCTCAGCATATTCCAATGACTTCTCCTCTACTCCGTCTTTATAAAGATATTCATCTTAAATTCAACTTGATATCGAAAATGACTTCAGTATATATAGTTGACACTGCTCCTTAAATAGATTTAAATATTATTTACGGTAATAGCTTCGATTTATAAGTTATTTTGTACTTCGATGCCTTGTGATATTTTTTACTTCCTTGTAAATGCCTAGTTTCCATAACACTGGCCTAAAATTCACTGAGTCCCGAGCAGATTTTGCTTATTAATTTAAACATTTAACTGTCATGATTTTCGACTGCCCGACAGTAGAAGTCTGCTACACTTCTCAAAATTTATTAAGTATAAGTCACAGATTACAGGGTGAAATCTCCAGTGGCATTACATATTCAGTGTCGGACTCTCACACAGTATGGTATGCAGATGTTATTTAAAATATGTATAATCAACTAAAGCTAATTCTTTTATATTTAATAAAAACAAGCCGTCACATCTAACTACTGTACTTGTACTATACTCGTACATTCTTTTATGCCAACCTGAGCTCAGAGCCACAGAAGTTCATGCTTTAATATTTACCTTTTTTTCCATTGCTCTCACTTTCAGATGTCTGGTCCTTCTCTCATTCGATTTCCTCTAACCCACAGTAAAAAAAGAACGTTTCTGTCCGTATATCAAACCCTCTTGCCATGTTCGATGTGGCGGATGCTATTTTACCTTGGATTAGGGTAATTCTTTATGAAGTCTTTTATTATGGAGTACTTTTTAATAGAGTACTTTTTACAGAGGACTTTTTTTAGAGCGCTTTTTATGGAGTACTTTTTATAGAGTACGTTTTATAGGGTACTTTTTATATCGTAAATTGTATACAGTAATTTTCATAGGGTGATTTTCATAGGGTACTACTATACAGTAGTTTGATAAAGTACTATATAGTACATTTAAATATAAAGTACTTTTTATGGAGTACATTAAATGTAGTATTTTAATAGAATTATTTTAAAACAGTACATTTTGTACAGTACTTTTTATAGAGTACTTATGATGCCAACAGCATAGCTTTTCAAAGTTTTTTAAATTGTTTATCTTTAAGGGATTTCAAAAAGCCATTACGAAAAATTAAATTTTGTATACGATGGATTTAAGCATAAATAACGATTCTACCCAACTATAGAAACAATTTAAATCTGTAAGAGATGAGACACTTTCTTAAATCTTATTGTTTTTTTTTTTTTTTTTGTTTAGTTATTGTTGCAGTTTTAAACATTTGAATTTTAACAATTAATCATTTTGTATTTTAATCTTCTATTTGTCGTCTTTATATTTATTAGTGTTAAAACTGTTGTCCTGTTTAAAGTTATTATTTTTAAAAGAAGATGTATATATTTTTCAACAGCTTTTAATGAACTTAAATGCCAGATTATTAAAATGATGTTTAATTAAAATCCGGCATAAATAAATAAAACTTTTTGGGTTTGTTTGTAAATATTATATAAACGAATGATTTATTTAAAAATTAATTTTTCTCTAAATGTTTTATATAATAATTATTTTTTATTCAGAAATTCCTTTATATTCTAAATCTGGCAACTCCCATCTTTTTCTTATATTTAAAGCTGCTTGCCTTTTACTTCCCCTTTTATTTACTTTTATTTTTCCACATCAGTTCATCATCATGCTGGCTGGTTGGCTGGCTGTCTGGCTACTGTTGAATCTTACTGTTGGCTGCCACTCTTGTAAGAGGGTTTGAGATTATGTCTATGTATGTGGTCTTGTTTTTCAAAACCAAAGACATTTGTAAAAGAACACTTAAATAAGAATTAAGTAAACTTAATCGTCTTATTACTGAGGATTTTAAATTTAACACAAGCGCACACACATCAGACAAGAAAACAAATGATTATACAGACATGTAAGCTGTTTGTTTATCAATAAAAATAAAAGTTAAGAGAAAAACTATTCAATTAAAAAACTACAGGGAGAGAAATTTTCTTTTGCAAAATATGATTCAATAAAATAGAATTTTGAAAATACTTTTTTAAAATAATTTTGAAGTGATAACTTTTATAGGAACGTAAGGTGATTTGTTTGGCCGGAAAATCCTATGAGTCGGCGTCAGCGTGAAGTTAATTAATGCTAAATTTTTTATTTAATGATCTGTAGGTTTTAAGTGAATCGTAACATTTCACATCCTGCCTTTAGGAAAATTAACCTGTTTGCTTTTCATGAGGTATTCTTTGGATTAAAGTCAGAGTTCCTTTAGAGACTGGCCTCTAATATTAGAGACCATAGTAGGGGGATATCGTAGCAAACCACTTCCTTAATAGGTCCCTTTTCGACCCCATTCTCTCCTCAATGATTATATGCAACCGGGTTGTAATATACGGCAAACCTTACTATCATTAAGTCACGTGTTACTACCAGTATTTTCTCTAGTGATTTCGGACTGTCGACTGATAACTGTCGGCCTTCTTTCTCTAAGACTCTGTGTCAAAGACTTCGATCGATCTCATATGCCATCAACTTTTAACAAGCTTTTGCCCGTCGTGGTTTTGAAATTTATGCTAGCCAGTGTTGGACATTCACTCACAATCAACCTTTTTCAAAAACTGTCCGTAAGTGTCATCTTCTTCGACTTTTATCTTGGCCACATGATACTTGAAGTTTCCCTGACCTAACATTAATCCAGCTATCAAGCTTCAGTTACTTCTATTATGTCAAAGCTCTTTACTGGCCTTCCTGCCGATGGGCTCTTTGAGGACGTTTCAAGCCTGTCTACATGTAATAGCCTCTCTCCATCTTTCCAGTTTTAATGAATTCACCCATTGTAGGACATTTGCTCAGGTTAGCCTATTTCCCAGTGCTACTCTGGGTTCTGGTACACAGAAATTTATAGCCGATCCCCTTTGGGGGTGCTGATCTGCTGGTTTATTCCCAGCTGTGTCTATGAGTCCTTTACTGATCTCTAAATTTCTTGTGAGGATTTGTTTTCCATCCTCGTCTAAAATTCATAAAATTTCCTGTCCGCCCACACAAGGAATTGCCTAGCAACTTTGTGATTTAATAAATTGCATCTTTAGCAGGCTTTAACAAATAAAAGGCCACATCTGCTGCTTCGCTGCTCTTTGGGAAGATTCTGCCTTACGAAGTGATGCTAGTTTTGAGTCTACAGCTTTAATACCCTTAAGTCTCATCCCCTGGAGCTCCTAATTCTTAATTTATATCCTCACATATTTAATATCTTTCAAGCTTGCCATTTAAAAATTCTTAAAAATTCCATTCGCTGCAAGATATTAACCAAAAACAAACCATAGCAAGTGCTACACCTCTCTTCTCGAACATTTTTTAGAATCGTCAGCATAAGGGAGAAGGCTTTTTTATAATCCTCTTTTTAAGATGATCTCTTCGATATATAAAACTAGTTTGGGATATCATTATAGCAACTGATGTCTTAATTTATCTTTGCCTATTTCTACACAGACTTCTCCATTTTGGCTTATTGGTAGTGCGCTAGTCTATCAATTAGGGGATTGAGAGTTCCATTCCCATCAAATTCTTTTGGTGTTTTCTGTAGACAAGCAAGAAGATTTTCAGGTACTCTACCTGTCTTAACAAAATAAATTAACTTTTTCTCTGAATTTTACTCAAATACTACTAATCTCTTCGGCCCTTGCTTGACTTTTTTGTCCAACTATTTTGATTCTCTTCAGCCCAAGGTAGTCGAAAAAGATATGCATACCCAGAGCTTCGAATTAAAAATCCAAACTTCAGGTCGGTTGTTATCTAAAATTTTTATTTTGATCTTGTTTACTTCTCTATGACTGAGTTATTGAATCAGTGCAAGTACTAGGGGGTTTAAGGGTTGCCATTAAGTGCACGTTTAATTTTCACTTTCGGCT
Source organism: Phasia obesa (assembly GCA_949628195.1). NCBI lineage: Eukaryota > Metazoa > Arthropoda > Insecta > Diptera > Tachinidae > Phasia > Phasia obesa. The sequence continues at coordinate 143,240,255 of OX451217.1, forward strand.
GTTCGCTGCCAGTTGCCTAAATGTTAACTACAGTGCAATTTAGTATGTCTGCAGGGACACCAACTCTAAAGTATTATATGGCCAAGTTAAAAATGGAGGTAACACAATACTTGCAGACTGTGCCTGGAAAAAAGCTAACATAAAAGGCTTTGGACCACTGGCAGACCACCGGCATATTAAACAAATGGAGATGCTGTGGAGACCTTAGCCTTAAGCAAATATTAGGAATAACTATACACAGAAAAAATTGTTGGTACAATTAAAGGTTTTAATTGGATTCAGATACACATTTGATTAATCTTTTAATTGAGTCAATTATATAATTAATTAAGAAATATTAAAATAGTATTCTAATTAAATAAATAATTGAATTAATTAAAAATTTAATCAAAGTCGTATCCGAAACCTTTAATTGGTGAATACAATTTTTTCTGTGCGGACTCTGTGATGAGGAAAAATGTCGATTTGTATGCATCGCCAGTCTGAAATCACTGCAGTCTAGAATAAAAGGCAAGTGACGAGAATGAATGTAAAGTAATTTCCAGTCGAATAAAAAAAATCATTCAGGAAGGAAGGGAGTCGCAGAGTGGCCACCAATGCTTCGTTATCCCCCCTTCAAAAAAAAAAATACTGAAGGGAAATAGTAAATTTTTATTCTGCAGAAGTTTTTTAGTTTTTTTTTTTTAACCCTTCTTAAACATTCCATATGTTGCTCCAATTTTAATTAATCTCTCGCCAAATAAAATGCCCATCCAACTAAATTTTTTTGTAAACATTTTTATAAATAATAAATAGTTTTTTGTCACCCTTTGTAGTGCCAATTTTAGGTGTGAACAATAGATATAAATCCTTGTACAAATTCCTTGACACATAAACAACACTTTGAGGTTTAGCGCTAACATAAGCCGGACAGAAAAGTATTAAAATTGCAAACAATAATAAAAATTTTTTTTTATATAAATTCGAACTTTTGAAACTTAAAGCTACAAAACTACTAACAACAAACATCCTGTGATTAATTTATATATTTTCAATAACAGCACACTTTTTTGCCATAGAATTTCTAACAGAACTAAATATTTTAACAAAATAAATTTTGAGTGCATAGAAAAAGAAGAAGTTATTTAACTAAATTCGAACTTTTTTATTTTTTTTTTTTTTTATTTAGCCAAAATATAAATATGCCAATAACATGGAAAGCAATTTATATTAAAACGGAAGTTAAAGTTCAATATGGAACTTTTTTTTTTTTATTTATACTCATACATTTACACTTGTTGGTGTTGCTAGTTAAATAAACATACATTCAGGGAAATATATGAAAGAATATTAAAAATAGTTTATTTATAGGAGTTATAGGTAGATCTTGATGTTACCTACGTTTAAACTTATATAAAATATTTTATTGTTTCCTTCTATCCTGCAAAATTGTATAGACTGGTTAGTGTCAATGGGTTCCTGGTTTGGGTCCCACCAGACAAGCAAAAAGCTTCGCGCTTTAAAGACTATCTTGTCTTTTCTTGTAGAAACTATGAATCAAAAGGCTGGAAGTAAGAGCGAAGGGTGCCTTCGTGGGCTAGTCTATCAGTTCGGACTTGTGAGTTCAATTTCCCCCCAAAAACTAAAAATGTTCACTAAAAGTTGGTAGGAAGGCCAAGAAGGAGCTTGTGTATAATCTGCAGTATGATGCCAATGTAAACTCAATGATAGACAACATTGTTACAGCTGTTTTCTTTTATGGAATACCACTATCATGATCCATAAAGGCGCTCTAAAGTCTAGTTTTGAGTTGTTTAAAAAGAAAAAACTATCTAACCGAAGGTTGGCTGAGGCAACAACAAATATAAGGTGGTAAATATTAAAGAAAAAAATGTTCAACAAGAGGGAAGCTTAAGGTAGTGGTAGACTTCGTTCTCACCAACTGACGATTGATAATTGAATACAAGTTTTTTCGTATTCCTTTATCTGGATTTGGTTGGTTAAAAAGATGATGCTTACAACTAAACACTACCCTAAGTAGATAGATACGAATAGTGCTGATGACGGACGTAGCTGTCTAGAAAATGTGTATTCCGCTCTGCTGGTGCTTAAAAATTTAATTTTTCCAATTTTTCTTTAATAATATCACCTAACTATGTTAAAAAAAAAAAAAACAAACTATCAGTTGTATTATCCCTTCTCGAGATTTTTTATTCGGACTTGCGAGACTTAAAACCCTTTTTTTCCTATATTTGTCTGACGTTTACTTTCTTTTAGTTTTTCTGTGTAAAACAGGACAAGCTAGGCAGAGAAGTTGAAGGCATAGCCGTATAACTGCTTATATACAGTTATACACTCTTCGGAGAATCGCCAAGATCAAATTATTTTCAGTTGATGGTGTACATCACGCCTTTATATAGACATGAATTATGATCGAATCCTAAACAATAAGGGAAAAACCAAAATAGATGCAACTTTATATAGGTATCCGCGTACCTTGATAAGAGATAATAAGCTTATTTTTTGGTCAATCCCATACAGCTTAAGTGGACACCACCCTGATGCATAAATTACCTGAACCCACCACTATGTATACTAAGACTCCTAATACATACTCTTCCGAGCTAGCAAAGACGTGAAGGTCTCACCTACCATCACTGACCACGGTCTTCACCGAAAGGTATGGCAACCATAAAACAATAAAGAAAATATGACATATAAAAAAGTCTATGAAAATAGATCACTGAGAACATAATGTTTAAAAGTTAAAACTGACCCAACTCTAACTAGTAGCGAATGAAACAACCCTTTTACACCCACAAAAACCCCACCAAATAATTCAAATGTTTGTTGTTGTGCACTGAATTCAAATATTAACATTGTTGTTTGATTTATATTTTAAAAAAAAATTCGTACGGTATTGCCCTACTTTCAATACCCGTAAACCTTTCGATAATTTCAAGTTTATTTTCGCTCATCTATACATATAAAAAAGCAGTAACTCATTTCCTATCTGTCTTTCTGTCTGTCTGTGTTCACATCAGGTAAAAACTACTAGATGGATTTTAACAATATTATGTGAGGAGGTACCTAAGTATCCTGATTCACTGATTCAAATATAAAATACTTATTTTCCGCAAAAATATCTTATTGCCAAGAGAAAGTGAAGAAAAATCCGTCAAAGCACCCAGATTTTGTTTACCGATTTAAAGGTACTGCATACTTTAAGGCATCTTCTATTTTTTAAAAGGGGATATTTTAAACACGATTGCGCATTAGATGGCGCTTTTTTAAAATAATGACAAAATATGAATTGAAAGCGTGATAATTTAAACACGTTTGCGCAACAGATGGCGCTGTTTTAAAATAATGACAAAATGAAATTTGTATTTAATTTTACTTTGTGTAATAACATTGTTATTAAAATATTTTAAACACCTTTTACAGAGCTTAACAATAATTTTTAGAATTTTATATATGCAATTTTAGAATTTTATCCAGGGATGGATATCTATATATAAAGTAAATACGTAATATTAAATCTTAAAATTTGGCAAAATAAAATAAAATATTATCAGGACGCACACAACGTGTGTGGACACAGCTAGTATAATACTCGTAAATCCAAATGTATATTTTAAAAACTCAGTTTATTAAGTAGAATGGGTGTATAAGTGGCGTTATCCATATGCGTGTGAAAGGTTGATTTGTTGAAGTGCGTGTGTATGCTTGCAGTTGTATATGTATGTGAAAGTTTATTTAGTTTACTGAATTGCACTATAAATGTGTACGTATTTGTATGTGTATATATGTGTGTGTGTATGTACATTTGATTCGCTAATATCATTTACCTCGTTTTATTCTGATTCATTTCCATTTATGAATTGCAAAATGTAATTTGATTTTTGCACATTGATTCATTTATAATGTTATTTTCTGTTAAATTTAGTGTTGATTTTTGTGCTGTTGTTGTCTTGTTGTTTTTGTAGTTTTTAGCTTTATAATATCGATCATGAGATTTGCACTGATAGCATTTGATGGCTCTGTGTTATATTAAAACCTTTATGTGTTAGTACAAATGTTAAGCTTAAATAGGCTTATGTGTTGTTATTTTAAAGGGCGAACGGAAAGGTTTTTTTTCTGAAATTTCTAAGATTAATGTTTTTGAAAGTTGGTTGATTATTGCAAGGGATGAATTTATTTTTATTATAATTAGAATTATTATTATTTTTATCTATACATATAATAAAACATTAACATATTTCCTGTCTGTATTTCTATCTGTCTGTCTGTCTGTCTGTCTGTCTGTCTGTCTGCGTTCACATCACCTAAGAACTATTAAATGGATTTAAAAAAAATTTTTTGAGGAGGTACCTTAGTATCCTGATTCAAATATGGGCTACTGTTTTCCGCAAAACATCCATCTTAATTCCAAGAGAATAAGCGGAAAAAGCAGTGAAAGTTAGCAATTTTACTTACGTGCTTACTTTAAAGCGGCATATTTTAGTAGAGATGAGAACCTTTATATAAAGTAAAGACATTAACCACCACTGAAGCACTAAAAAAGTAAGGGTCTTTGGTGTGGATTACTTTCAAAGCAAAATCGAACAAAATTTTGTAAGGGCGCTGACGAAGTGGCGGATACTGCTGGTGATTAATATTATTAATAGAAAACTCAAAGTATACCCAATAAAATAAATTTACAGGCTATATTATCACCGTACAATGTGTAGGCTATAAACGAAGCTAATAACCCTGTTCACTGAGAGATCATTCAACAAATTTTATTCAATGAGACATTAACAGGGCTATTTGAAAACTGTAACTACTATTACTGATAATTACTGTTATATTTTATTTTGTATATGACAACTATTATTGAAAATTAATTCAAAAAGCTTTTTTCTGAAACTTAAAATAGCAAATTGTTGTTCTTGTCAGAAATTATTTTACTATCACAAATATTTTTATTCGAGAATAGCACTGTAAGGCAGGATAGGTTAGGTTAAACGGGCCGCACGCAAAAACGCGAGTTCACTCGGAAGCCAATAAGGCCCATTGTGATGCCCCAACGATCATCAACCCCCACCATTCCCTAAAGAACTCCAATACCGGTGGTTCTTGTAAACCACCCGGAGCTTTTCACAAAGCCTAATAGGCTACTCAGTGTCACATCCCTGAGACAGTCCAGGTCCTGAAAGAATCTTTGACCCAGAAATTTGAGCCTACGCTCTTGAAGAGCCGGGCAGTTGCAGAGAAGGTGTTGAACTGATTCCTACCGCACTGTAAGGCAGAAAATCTACAGGGAATGTGCTTCGAAGTCTCATCATGCAGCATATAACCTGTAATAACTTATCTTGGCATTACTTAACATTTACAGGAGGTATATAAGACCACAATGTATTGTAAAACGTCCTGTAGGTAACTTTAGGTTACATATATTAAGAAACAATAGCCTTTGGTATTTACCCTGAGACAGTAAAACCATTTGATTGTACTGAAACCTATCAAAATTTTCCAATGTCGAGAAAAATTCTATTCGAACCAGGAACCACTTATCTCCTTAGCATATGAAAGGACGGTCCGGTTCTGTCCTTCATAATTGGTAACCTAAAATAATGTTAGTCTATTGTAAGTACTAAAGTCTTTCAGACAACCAGACTCTTACCAGATCAGTACATCAAATTTGGTCGGCTTCTTTATGGCACCAAGACTGTTTGTACCAACGGTGTAAAACTAACTATAATAAGGCTATGCAAATTTCTATGCAACAAGATAGTCAGTTGAATATGATCAGGTACCTTAGGGTTCAAAAAAGTTTAATGGTACACAAAGTGGAGAAGTTAGATGTAATAGACCAGTACACCTCTAGACTAGATAACTACTTATATAGATAGTCCAAAGGCTACAGCAAAAAAAATATATGGTTGAAGTAACCAAAATCTAAGAGGAACATATTATGATTGAATTTTATGATTGTAGTCAAACCATATAATTATTAACATAATAATGGTATTGTTATGAAAGAACCATATTATTGTTTAACTTAAAAATAACATTATCTATACATATAATAAAATAGTAACTCACTTCCGTCTGTCTGTCTGTCTGTCTGCTTTTCATTGACGTTCGCATCACGTAAAAACTACTTCAGGGATTTTAACAAAATTTTGTGAGGAAGTACCTAAGCATCCTGGTCCCAATATAGGGTACTTTTTTTCCGCAAAAATATTTTAGAAAATGGAGAAAAAGCAGTGAAAGTACGTAGTTGAACTAACCGGATATGGATACTTTACTTTTTATAAAGTAAAAAAATACATAGACGTAGTATATCTTAAGGCGGAACTAAAAACGCCGGTTTTACCACGTAGCACAAAATCGTTGGCGAAGTAAAATAATTATAAAGAGGATATGCTAGCTTCAAACTAACGCACTAACCATCTGTCTTATCTACTACTAACCCGTTCTAAAGGAAGTAACACAGTTACTTGACTGAGTGTTACTTCTATTTAAAAAAAACTGTAAACTTAAGGGTCTTTGGTGTGGATTGTTTCAAAGCAAATTCGAACAAAATGTAGAAGAACGCTGACGAAGTGGCAGGCACAGCTAATAACATATAAAACTTTATCTATACATATAATAACACAGTAACTTATTTCCTGTCTGTTTGTCTGTCTGTCTTTCTCTTCGTGTTCGCATCGCGTAAAAACTACTGGATAGATTTTAATAAAATTTTGCGAGCAGGTTCCTTAGTATCCCGATTCTAATATAAAATATTTTTTTCCGCAAAATTTTTTTATTTCTAAGGGAAAGTTGAGAAAAATCAGTGAAAGTACGCCAATTTTTTTTACCGATTTTTGGGTACTGCATGCTTTAAGGCATCTTTTATTTTTGAAAGCAGTATATTTCAACCAATGCTGCGCATTAGATGGCGCTGTTTTAGAATAATGACTAACTCATTTCCTGTCTGTCTTTTACAAAGCTTTACAATAATTTATAGAATTTTAGAATTTTATATAAAATTTAGAATTTTATACAGGGATGGGTATTTTGATATATGGAAAATACGTAAGAGTCTTAAAATGTGGTGTGAATTACTTTCAAAGCAAAAAATTGTCAGGACTCACACAACGTGTGTAGGTACAGTTAGTTATGAAATAAATATAATGATATATATATATAAATGAAAACAACACATATTATTTGTTTATATAAACATAGTTTCCAATAAACGTGGCAATTATTTATTAGCTTTTTTAAGACTTCGATATAAGAAAAGGATCAATTCATAAATAGTTAATTTTTTAAAGAAACTCATAAAATCAGATTGTAATAATTTCAAAAACTAAACAGAAAACTTTAAAAAACCAAACATTATTTGTTTGTATGGTTACGTACAAGCAATATTATCATAATATATTTACTGATAATATATTATGCTTATAATAACAATATTATTTTGGAATTGTAATCAAATTTTGGTGGTGGGTTGAAAATTGTATAGTTAAAACCAACCATTTTGGATGTTTTGGGTGCAGTAACCATTTAATGATCCAAGAGTAACAAAAACTTGTTTGTCGTAACCATAGTAAGGATTAAAATAACTATAAGTTGTTCATTGCATCCATATATTGCTACAGAAAACATAAATAGTTTACACTGTTGAAACTTTCTTCAAGATTTACGCAATAAAACTTAAACAATTTTGTTTTTCCTTCGGAAAGTGATAACAGTAGATAAGACAGATGGTTAGTGTGATAGTAAAGCTTCGTTTCTGGCAACACTACAATTGCACTTTATGATTATTTTTAGAACAGTATTGTAGCGCCTCTGGTGTTATTTAGGCGAATTATATTGAGGCATAGCCAATTTATAATTATTTTACTTCGCCGACGATTTAGTGATATGTGGTAATACCGGCGAAGGAGGTTGCTGTGATATGCATTATTAGAAAGAGAATTAATACATATCAGAAAAATGTATGTTGCCACGGCTGAGTATTGAACTCGTGACCATTGCTTAGTAGTTAACGTGCTAACCACTTAAGCTACAGCACCCCCTTAAGTGACATGATAGTTACCCCAACCTTGTTTTTTTTTTTTTTTTGCTTTGTTCATGTTCTAATAAAAATAGTAACTATAGCATTGTTTCCAACTTACTTTACCGTCTACCTTCGTTTCACACTACTACATTTATGTGCTCGCATTAGTGCCTCCAATTATAAATCTTTTTTGTTATTCATATGTTTATTTAATGCCAAATTAAATTAACAACTCTCATATTATAACATGATTTGCTTTTTAAACTCACATGCATGTTCGTACATGGTTTTAAACGCACAACAAAAAATCTGTATGTGTAAATCCCTATGAAATCATTAATGTCAAAAGTTTAATTAAAAAGATAACTAGTAGACTGTTAGCAATTGTATTTGAAATAGTAAATTTTGTACATATTTGACATGACATGACATTCACCAAAATAAAATTAATACTAAATTATACTGCATACAGCATTAAATAGTTCAATTAATTATATTTTAAGCGAAATTAAAGTTTTAATCCGCTTTAATATCAAATGATTTGACAAAAAAGATATTTCAACAAAAGAAACTTACTCAGTTGACAACTTTTTCTTACACTACAAAAAAATATTGCACCAATTGGTTTTAGATATAGATTTGATCGATTTGTTAATTGATTGAATTATATATTTGGTTAAAGAAACACAAAATATTATTCCAGTCAAATAAATAATTGTAACAATTAATAGTTTAATTAAATGTGTATCTAAATCTATTTAAAATATTCAATTAGACAAAAAAATTTTTTATGGATATTAAAAAGCAAAAATAATTGTAAATAAGGGGTGATCCATTTTGAGGTTCCCTACTTTAAAAAAAAAAAAACAGAAAATTTAAATCTAATGAAGAATGTTTATTATCATTTGAAAGAATATTCTGTGACATTTATTTTTTGAAGATGTTGAACGACTGCTACGTCGCAGATGGTCCATCCGTTGAGTCCAATTTTTGATTACTCGTTCGACCATTTCGACTGGTTACTGGCGAATGACAATCATGATATTTTCTTTCAAGGCCTGAATCAAAGCAGGTTTGTCCGCATAACTTTAGACTTTACATATCCCCACAGGAAAAAGTCTAATGGTGTGAGTTCACGCGATCTTGGTGGCCAATCGACCGGCCCAAAAGGTGAAATTATGTGCGTGAATTAATGTTCTCTCAATAAATCCATTGATTAATGCGATGTGTGGGAACTGGCACCGTCTTGCTGAAATTAAATGTCGTCAAGATCATGAGCTTCAATTTCAAGCATCAAATAGTTGGTTATCATGGCACGATAACGGTCGCCAGTGAAGGATACTTTCGCAACGGCATAATTTTTAAATAAATATGGACCGATGATTCCACCGACCCACAAAACACACCAAACCGTTATTTTTTTTTTTTTTTTTGAATTGGTAGCTCTTGAATCTCTTCAGGTTGATCTTCGTCCCAAATGCGGCAATTTTGTTTGTTTACATACCCATTGAGCCAGAAATGGGCCTCATCGCTAAACAAAATTTGACGCGAAAACGTCGGAACTTCTTGGAACTTTTCAAGGGCCCATATAGCGAAGCGATGTCGCTTGGAAAGGTCGAGCGGCTTCAGTTGATGCACAAGCTGTATTTTGTATGGTTTCAATTAAAGATCTCGACGTAAAATGCATCAAATCGTTCCATACGTCAGTCCGAGTTGCTGCGAACAGCGCCGAATCGACTCTCTACGGTCTTCGTGTACACTTTCAGTTACGGCCGCTATATTTTCTTCACAGCCTGCTGGACGGAGTCTATTCGATCGAATATTATCCAATAATGAATGTTGGGTATCAAAATGGGTGAAGGTGATGCGAATAATACGCTTAGTAGACCGTTTATGTTGACCATATGTTGAGCGAAGTGCACGAAACACATTACTCACAGAACGTGAATTTTCGTAATAAAGTTGAACGGTATGTAAACGTTGTTCAGGCGTAAGTCTTACCATTATGAAATGCCAAACAATACTAAACAAAAATAATATAACAGAATGACCCGACTCACATGTGATCTGTCAAAAAAAGTAGCTCTAGTTGAATTAATTGAATCAAATAACAATTTAAATTAAAAAAATAACTTTATAAAGAATATATTAATCAAAATATAAATTTAGAATTTTAGCATTATTTTTTAGAATTTTGAAATTTTTCTAGCATTATTTTAAATCAAATTTAGCTGCAAAATATTTTTGGACCTGATCACACTGCTATTTGGTAATGGAAATGAGATATTTTTATTTTTACAAGGAAAAAATTATCCTTCTCGAAACATTATACGTATACGAATTTTCTATATATATGGGTACCCATCCCTAGATAAAATTCTAAAATTTATATAAAACTCTAAAATGAATATAAAATTCAAAAAATTATTGTAAAGGTGTTTAAAATAACCCACTTTCAATTAGGTAATTTTACCGATATTGCTTAAAGTATGCATTCAGTAAAATTCTTGCAAAAACAGACCGACTTCAAAGCAGGTAGATGGGCACCAATTTTAGACTTAAAATGTAAAAAGTAATATGTAAGTATTACATTTAAACCAAATAAAGACTATGTAAATGTCAAGCATCTCCCTATTAGTGTTCAAAAATTAAGCTAATTTTACTAGCATCCGTCTCTTATGGGGTCACCATTCAATCCTCTGTCTATAACGGTTTCAAAGATAGGGCCACATAGATCAAATAACATCACCTATTGGAACACCCATTAATTTATAATTCCAAATATTTATATTTGTTATTATACCACACAAAGTAGTGGATATTCTGCCTAATTTTTAAGTGTTTGTCTATAACGGTTCAAGAGATAGGGCCATATAGGTCAAATTACACTATGTATGGGGACACCCTTTAATTTTTAAATTCACATTGTATACCTGCTATAGCGGACTTTAAAATACAGGTTCCCTGTAAATTTCAGCTGTCTGTCTATACCAGTTCAAAACTTTGGCCACATACACAGAAATACATAAACTATTGGGACACCCTTTTATTTCTAAATTCAAATCTTATCCTTTTTTTTATAGCAAACTTGGCAATATAGGTTCTTTGTAAATTTCAACGGTCTGTGTACAACTGTTAAAAAGGATGGCCATATACATCAAATTAAATGAAGCCCCCTTTAATTTATAATTTTGAATTATTTCGACATTCTGTCAAATTTTCAAGTTTTTGTCTATAACGGGTTAAAAAATAGGACCATATAGGTCAAAACACCTCAACTATGGGGACACCCTTTAAATATAAATTACATTTTTTATTTATTTTTTTATTTTATTTTATTTAATTTCTGTTATTGGGAGCTATAGTGACATGTTATTTTTTTAAATTTTAAATTGGTGCCCTTAGCGGTTCTTAATGCACGTAACCAACTGCTTCTAAAACGGAAACAAACTGTAAACATAATTTTTCAAATAAAGAAAAAAATGTTTAAGTCGGTTTAGAACTGGCTGCGGTTACATATATAAAAAAAGCAACATTTAGACGAATTGATAAGAATATCCTATATTTGAATAGATGTACTAAGGTACCTCCTCATAAAATTTTATTTAAATCCATTCAGTAGTTTTCACGTGATGCGAACACATACAGGCAGGGACGCAGACAGGAAAAAATTTTGTATTTTATTAGATGTATAGCTAAGGTTATCATTTCAATATTTTAGAAGAAATGTCGATTAAATTGTATCAACTTGCTTTTAATAAAAAGTATTTTGCATAATAAAAAACTTATTTTTTTATATATTCAAGAATTAATATAAAATCTCATGTTATCTTTTAATATAACGTCAAAAAAAAACTACTACATGATTTGCTCCAGATCTCATTTTAGTTTTATTTTTATCTTAATAATTGACCTTATTTCGTATATTTAATTTATGCCTTGCAATCGACTGTAAGAACTTGTTTATAGGTTATGCAGTACTTATACGTTTTATAGGGTTTTCAAATAAGGGCGGTTCGATGTTATTAGTCAGTATCGCTTATGTTGTTTTGACGGTGTCTATTAAATTTGTTGACTACTACTCAATCATCTTTTGCTATGAGAAATTTTTGGTTTTGTTAACAAGTAAAATTAGTCTATATGGGGTGATGGCAAGCCTCACAGGGTTAGTTGACTGGGTACTAATTCATCTAAACTTAAAAAAAAAAACACACAACAATGTGTATAAACACATTTTGCATTTTCATTCATAGGCAGTACCTTTAAATCGTTAAAATTAGGTACGTACTTTCATGGCTTTTTATTTAGTTTCTCTTGGAAATATGATTGCTTTTGCCGAAAAAGTATACCAAAAGAGACTCTCAAATGAAGTCAATATAGCCCTTGATACAATTTGCAACTAAGAAGAAATAGCAGGCTGAATCTTAATAAACTTGAAGTCATATATAGCTTTCATTGCATCCAAATCGAAACTCCATGTATATTTTACTTATAAGAAGATTAAAAGTTAATTACTTTTTAAGGGGAATATATATCCTGTCCTTAATTCTGTATACTCGTAATGCAGGTTAAGAGACAAATTGAGAAGTGATGCCAACCGAACGTGAAAAAACTCATAGCCAAGCATACACACGAAATCCTTCCTGAAGAAGGAAGGTAAGAAGAAACTCAACAAGCTGTTATGTATGAGTAAATCTAAACTGAGAAGATTTTAATAATGATAACTTCAGGCTTTTTCCTGTATAGTTTTCTAAAGTTTCAAGTCCATGCCAATAAGCTACATACACAGAAAAAATATTTTCATCAATTAAAGATTTTAATTGGTTTCATATTAAAATTTAATTAAATAATTAATTGATTCAATTAGTTGTTTTATTAGGAAACTTCTTTGTTCTGTTCTAAAGAAATATACCTTTGAATTGTATACCAAAAATTATTTTTACTTTAATCTTAAACTGATTAAAACGTGGTGAAAAAAATTATTTCTATATACGGCCGATGCTGTCAAAGATATCTTAACTTCGACCATCGTTCCAAATTTTTTGGACCTCTATGACAGGCCAGTTGAGAATTGGAACTCTCATACTAGTGCCACTTGTGTACGAATCTGCGGTACACATTTAAGCGATTTCCTATTCCATACCCAATATTATACATGGAACAGATAAAAAAAATCCAACTTATTGGAAAACCCAAGAAAAGTATCTTTATAGGAAACTTATGTACTCCTTATACTGTATGTGTACAAATCCATATATTTGCAAGTGCACGTCTGTATTTAAAACATGCTGTTTACTTTTCCGTATCCGACTTAATGCTTGACAAGAAATTCGTGTCTATTATGTTATGACATGACTTAACATTTTGCGCATAAATCATGAAGAAAATATACAAGGAGGGGATTCTACTGCAAGAAAATTTAATTTTAAAATAAACGAAAAAAAAATTATAAAATATAGCAAAAACGTATTATATATGCGTAACTTTGTAACTTAAAATAATAAAAAATAAATAAAAGTGAAAACAACATAAATCTGTATAACAATGTTTTTATACCGTGAGGTATTTAAAGAAGCAAGTAAAAGTTTAATTTTTTTAAATAAAAAATAAAAATGAGCCAAAACATAGTATTTTCTAGCAACACGAAAATGCTAAAAATAATTACAAACTAAAAAATAAATGTTACAACTAATCCAAAAACACAGAAATGAAAGGATTTATATCGGATGGTAAAATTTTAGGGTCCAATGTTGAACCACACCTAAACGTCTAGTTTTTTTCTGCATTTAATTTGACATTTCCCAATTTCAGATTAACTCAATTTGAACCATGGATATATACACAATCGAGTAACGAGCGAAAAATACAATAGCGATGTCAATTGGCCGCCAAGATCATGTGATTTGACATCGTTGGGCTTTTTTCTTTGGGGTTATTTAAAAGTAAAGGTGTACGTCGTTAAGCCAGCAACAATTCAAGAGCTAAAGGATAAGATAATTCGGCATATTAACGGTATACAACCTAAATTATGTCTTAGCGTCATCGAAAATTTGGAGCATCGGATAGAGGTGTGCCATTTGACCGATATTTATTTCCATACATAATTGAGCCATACCAATAATATCAAAATAAAAAGAAATGACAATAATTTCCTAACTAATTTGTGTGATAATCAACATCGGCCCTTAAAATTTAACCACCCTTTATTTCAATCGTAAAGGAGCTGTGATCCAACAAACAATACGATTACTTAACGACGCACCTTCACATTTCTCGGTCTCTCAGACCGATTTCAAGTATTTCTCGGTATCTCAAAACTATTCTAAAGTTTTCAAAACATGTGCAGTGGTCATATTTAACAAACTACTCTGAAATAACTGAAGTAAGAAAAAAACAAAATTAAGTTTTTTTAGCTCACATCATCAATTTATATTTCATCACAATAATTTGGCATTTTTGATCCTAGACCTAAGATAAAAATAAAAAAAAAAATTCATTCACAAAACACAACATTTATAAAATGTTGTTTTTCTATTAACGTATATTTTAGAAGTAAACAAAAAAATAAAATGACTTAAAAAAAACAGGAACACTAAAAAAAAAAATAATTTCAAAATGCTTAAAATATATGCCTCATTATGAGGTCCGTCTTTGTAAATTTCAATCAGTCCTTAGAGCTTGTGGCTCGATTCAACGTCCTGTAAATCTTCAACATCACTTTCCTCTGAGTCTTCTTGTTCAGTATCAGTGTTTGCTTCATACACATCAATATTATCTTCGTATTCAGTACCACTTTTCACATCAGAATCTAGATCTGAATCAATTTCATTCAGAATAGCTCTTATGCGCACAATATCTGCCATATCTAACGAAAATCTCACGATAATAAACTTTGAACATAATTCTTTTATTAAATCATATAAACTGATCTCTAATTGTCCATTTTCATCTAAAAATTTCCAATTTAGCAAAACCAGCTTACCTATCGAAAATGTGACACTTAACTATAAGTCGGTCTCACAGACCGTCTGATTAGCAATCACCGGTACAACATTTTAACTCAAACGCACTTGTTACACTAAACGTTGTATAATGAGAAATAATGAAGATACTGAGAGAATGATGGTGTTGCAATTTTTTGTTTTCGTGAAATTAACACAAAAGTGTTTCATCGGTCTCACAGACCGACGAAATGGTCAGGAAGGTTAAAACAACTTCTCCTTTCCACTAAGGTGATGATGAGTGCATAATCGTCGGATTCTTCAAAGACCTCTTCCGAATCTGAATCCTCTTCAGCGTTAAGTGCAGTTATTTCTGCAGCTAATTCAGGCTTGCTAGTGTTACCATCGTTGGTGTTTCCAAATCCAGCTTTCGGTACGCCCACTACTAGCCCTAATTCACTTCTAAATTTTTCTTGGATATTTTTTTTTTCCTTGCGTCAACAATGGCTTTGTCCGCATTAGATTTTATTTTCCATTTTTTCACTGACAGTTTATATGACAGGTGTAATATGCTCTCAAATAGGCGAATTCTGGCGTGTAAAGTAGATAGTCCGAAAGAAAGGGCATCTACGTCTATATTTCTTTTGATATTTAAATTGTTTTATACTCGGTTTCTTACTCGTATTTACCTATCCAAGATAAGAAAAAACATAAAAAAAGGTAAACCTTTAAAAAAATCGCAAAAAAAAGGCGCAAATATGCGCAACGTTTTTTTTTTTACAGCATAACAGAAGAGATCGTAAATTTTGTTGTGATATATAACATTTTTAGAATCGCGATGGAGACCACTCTTAAAAAGCTTTTCACTTTTTTTTTCCAAAAATTTTACAAAAAAAAAACTTTTTTTAATTTTGAACGAAATTTTTTATCATTAAAAATTAAAAGAAAAATTTTCTAAAAATTAACATAAGTAGCTAATAATAAACCCTTTCACAGAAAAAAAATCAATACAAAACCTTTATTCGTTTAGCCACCAAAAAATCTCAAAATCGTTTAAAGTCAATAAAAACGTATGCGATTTACTCAACTTTCCTGACTTTAGCAGTGTCCCAAAACAACAAATCTCAAGCAAACGCCTTGAAAATTCACTTTACGATGCAGAATTTTGTTTTCTGTCGAGCTGCGTACTTAAACTTTTACATTTCTCAAAATTAATTTTTGGCCTAATGTCCGGCTAGATTGGCGACTATCTCTGTGCGACTATCAGGCCTGTTTTAGACTCTCTTCCCTACAGTAGTTTTAAGGTGTCACTGTCGCATTGCCTTATGGTATGCCTCTTTTAATTTATTGTGCAAACTGTACTTCATTATATTAAATCCTTATGTCAGTTGCCTATAAATATAATTATTTTTTTTATTTTGTGGAGTACCAGTGAAACTCGAAAGTGTTTGTCATCTTTCATACGACTGCTTTGATTACCCTCTTGAAGTACCCAAAAAACATGAGAAATATACTAAAGGAGATCATGAATACCCTATAAGGGCAACGAAATAAGTGGAGATCATTATAAGGCTTGTTTTTTTAAAAGCGAGGAACCTTAAATTGGCAGCACTAATTTCTGTGACAGCTTATTTAACAGTTCTCGGTTATTTTGTGGGTAGTTTGGTTTGGCAATTAATCATAAATAGACTCATTTCAGTTCAAAGCTATCATCCATATCATGGTTCAATTCAACATCCTCATTAGGCATTACGTACATTACATCACCATGGACGTGATCATAACCTTTCAGAAGAGCGACCAATTCGAAAAAAACTATGGATCGTTTTCGTTGTCAACTCGAAACCCCACATTATTCTTAAAGTACAAAATATCAATATTCTACCTGTTGATGTCTGAACAGCAAAGGTTCCCATCCCTGATTCATATCTGATGATAGTTGATGATAGCTGACACAAAAGGGGCGCTGTGATCATTAACGGTTTTAATTAATTAATCACCATTTTTATCGTTAAGAAGTTTATGCCTTTGCTAAAAATTAAGATCGTTTTTGTTTGCTTTTCTGATCGTTGTCGTTTGCGCTAATAAAATTTGATAATTTTATAGATTATTAGCTGTGCCCACACACGTTGTGTGCGCCTTGACGCCATTTTGTTCGATTTTGCTTTAAAAGTAATTCACACCAAATTTTAGGACTCTTTTTTATTTACTTTATATAAAGGACCATACCTGGATATAATTCTAAAATTTATATAAAATTCTAAAAATTATTGTAAAGCTCTGTAAAAGAAAGCCAGACAGTTTCTCATTAAAATATACTGCTATCAAAAAGAAAATATGCCTTAAAGTATGCAGTAACTTTAGATCGGTAAAAAATCGGACTTTCATTGCTTTTTCTTCATATTCTTTTGGAAATAAGATAGTTTTGCGAAAAAAAGTGTGTGTAAAAGTATATAAAAGTGTAAATAAGATAGTAAGGTACCTCCTCACAAAATTTTTTTTAAAATTCATCCAGTATTTTGTAGGTGATGCGAACGCAAACAGAAAGACAGACAGACAGATAGGAAATGGTTTACTGTTTTATTAAATGTATAGATTAGAATCAGCCATATAGCAAGGCATGGATGTTGTGTCAATGCCTCATTATTCTTTAGACAGACGAATTTACATACACACATATATCAGTAAATCGAATGTCGAGGACTTATATAACTTTTTGGTGTCGCAAATCTATATTGAAGAAAAATATATAAATGAAATAACATGTTTGTGTATACATTTCCCAGCTGTGGTGAAGGATATAAAATACAGTGCTTTCATCTGGCAACTAAATATAATTACTTTTGATACAAACTTCTCAGTTTCTCTAATTTACCTTGCTACTCGTGCTGCTTGCAAAACAACGTTTTTCATTTGTTGATTTAATTTTTACGCCACCTTAACACGTTGCACATATACATACATATAAGCCTTGACTTAAACTCTTAAGCACGTTGTTTTCAGTTTCTTTCACACACTAATTACGCTCTATAAATAACAATTTCTGGAAAAGGCAACAAAACAAAAAAAAAAAAAACATGTTAACACATGTGTTAACAAGAATCGTATTAAATAAATAAATAAACAAATAAAAATTTAAATTAGTTTTGTTTGCTTGTTCCTTAACTTTACAAATACGAGTGTTTAAAGTAGCGAGCTAAGTTTTGATTAAAGCTAAGCTAAGCAAAGTGAAAACTAAAATAAAATGAAATATATGTATTTATGTATGTTTGTATGTTTGTGTGTATGTATGTATGTATGTATGTATGTATGTATGTATGTATGTATGTATGTATGTATGTATGTATGTATGTATGTGGTTGACTTTGACAACCTCAGTTAAGGCTTTTAATGAACTCATAAAAGCAAAAAAATTTATATGAATTTTTAAAAGTTTAAATAGCTTTC
The DNA here is from genome assembly GCA_949628195.1 of Phasia obesa. NCBI lineage: Eukaryota > Metazoa > Arthropoda > Insecta > Diptera > Tachinidae > Phasia > Phasia obesa. The sequence goes on from OX451217.1 coordinate 143,258,663, forward strand.
AAATTTCTAATACTTTTTGTTTTGTTTTAGTTTAGCTGGCAATTTATTTATGAATTATATTTTCAAAGACATTTAAAATGAAAATTATACCAATTATTTCTCTCCTAAAGTGAACTAAAAGTTTCACATCGTCCCTTAAATAGACGCTTAACAAAGAAGCTACTAAACAAATTAACTTATAAAAATTTTTGCTGACTTTTTAAGTAAAACATTTCTTTCAACTTCTTTGATGATTTTTTTTTTTTCGTACACATGATTTAAAAGACGGTATGTTGGTTTTATTGCACAGTTTGTAACATTTCATAAGAAGCGCACGAGTACTTAGGGGATGACCACTACTACACAACCCATATTGTATCGATGCTGAAAAGAGTTGGATACAGTACTGTCACACATGAGCTTGTTGGCCCACTCCTGCAGGCAGTCAAGTAGCTCCAAAACAGACTTTGGTGCACCGGCCCATATATGTGATTTGTATGCTATTTTTGGCCGAATGTAGGTGGTATGAATAGTAAGGAGATCAGATGGAGTGAAATATCTTTTACACCGTTTAAAAAAAACCGAAGTACTTTAAAGCCTCTTTTGAGACTTGATTTATATGCCAAGCACATTAAGAGCTTCCAATCATACCACCAATAATTACAGATGAAGCACATTTTCGGTCGAACGTATATGCGTAAGCACACAACATTGAGTCTTACGTGCATTTAAACTGACTCTATTCGCCTGACCCCAATCAGATATTGTTACGAGATCGTGATTGAGCGTATCGTTTATGTTTTGCCTCTTGGCCTCAAATCTCCGTAAGGCTTGGCCGTTTGCAGAACAAAATCGAATAGCAAATACTGCTGTCATGTGCAAAAAACATGATAGGGTTGAAAGTTTGACAAAGAAGGTCATTTAGAAAAATAAGAAAAAGAGTGGGAGAAAGAACAGAGCCTCTTGGTACCCTGAATAAATCTTGAACTCGTTTGATGCAAAACTCTTATAGTGGGAACCTGAGGAAGCTTGATATAAAGTGAGAAAAGTTATCAGCGACACCACTCACACTCTACTAAACGCATTAGAGATATCTAGAGCCATCACTTTACTTCCTCCGAAACGGTGTTTGGATTGACACCATTTTTCCGGAAGGAAAGCTAGCAAGTCCCCTGCAGACCCGCTACAGAAACCGTACCGGCGGTCGCTTAGTAAAGTGTTGGACTCCGTATACTTTACAAAATAAAAATACATGATACTTTTCATTTACTTAGAAAGCGTAGAACAAATTGCAAATGGCGGTTGTTAACCTCCCACTTTTTGTGGATTGGCGTTACATTAGCTAACTTCCAGCACATTGGAAATTCACTAGCATTATATAAAGTGCTAAAAAGGATCGCTAATGGACGTGCTAGTGCTGAAAAGCCCAGCTTAAGTACCATCCGTCTCAAAAGGCTTGTTAATGATAAAATTTTCTAGGACGCTTTTAACTGCACGTGCTCGAAAGAATATCTGTGGCATAATTACTATTACTCTGGCAAGCACGGGTAGTGGCTGATTGCTTGCCAGCAAGTTGGAATGTGCCCATCTTGTTGAAACCAAACAAAATTGAAAGGGATTATATTTCGGCGTAGTTCTGGAAATACAAACTCTTTCAACATCTTCAAGTAACAATCTCCATTGACCGTAGCAGTAAGACAGTTTTCTTCGAAAAAGTAAGGTCCAACAATGACCCTTGATGAAACCGCACACCACACTGTGACGCGAAGTGGATGCAATTGCATCTGATGGAGTATCTGTCAGTTAGAATTACTCCATATTCGACAATTTTGTTTTAGATCAAAATGTGCCTTGTCAGACATAAAAATGCAGTTCAAGATGTTTTCATCCTCTGCCGCCATTTTAATGATCTTCTCTCAAAATTCCAAGCGAATCGGGAAGTCTGTTGTGTTCAGTTTGCTTGTTAACTGAATCGTACGTATATGGAAATAAGTTTAAACCTTCAGGCAGAATTGTCTGCAGTGACCGTTTGCCGACACACATTTGAGCAGATAAGCTCCTTGTTGAAAGTCTAAGATTGGACTGTATGGAAGCAGCTACAGCAGCATTAGTTTTGTTCGATAATAAGGCCTTCTTGGGATTGTGCCACACTTGGCAAAACTATTCACGAGCCTCATTATAGACTATCGGCTAGAAGGAGAGCCGCCAAATGTGCGCCTATATTCTCTTTGGACGGAAACTACGGACTCTAAAGCGTGATAGCGGCGCACTATCCAAATTATTGTTTTATTGTCCCAATTCTCTATTTTCGTTAAATCCAAAAGTCAATCTATAAAATAAAATAAAAATGGAACAGGTTGGTTATACAGTAAAAAAGTTATTGCAGCTTTCATCAGCCACCCTATATTATTATCACTCTGATCTACATAAATATGTTTACCCTTCCTTGTGTTACAGGAATATATCTATCTATCTACCTATCTATCCGCCTATCTATCTATCTTGCAATTTTTCAGCGCCATAAAAAAATTAAAGAACTCCGGAAGATTGATTGGTAGTGCTCTAGTCTGGGGTTCGCGAGTTCAGTGACCGCCACAGGCTGGTTTCTATATAGACAATCCAAGAGCTTCTCAGGAAATATTGTCCAAAAAAAAAAACCAAAAAAATATTGAAAGTAAAAGGGTAATCCAGCTAAGGAATTAATTATGAGTTATATGGTCTAATATTTTGAAAAATAGTAGGCATATGCTTGAAATACCTACATGTCTGGTAAAGTAAAACTTTAAAAAATTAAACAAAAAATTGGAGGTTGATTCATATTTGATTGGAAGACACATAAACTTTAAGCAGATTATGTACAAGTGCATATGTGCGCTAAATGTGTAGGGTGTCCCTATACAATACGTACATGTTATTTTATTTATTTACTCTGGCATTTCTACTTACAGAAATCCCTTTACAGCTCCCTTTAAAATCTCATTTATAATTTGATAGCTACCTGCTGGTCTCTATATTTTTCAGTAATTTTTTTAAATAACTTTTGTTTGTTTTCATATGAGTACTAAAATAAGTGTTGTTAACGACGTTATAATATCTTTAATAAAAAGTGAACTGCTGAAGAAGGTGTAAGAAACCCGTCATGTGTGTGTTCTATTCGAAATTGGCCAGTATGTTTCTACTCCTAACGACTTTAATTCATAAACTATTAGTTTATATACCAGTAGTATTTCCCAACCATAAAAGAAAGTCTAAGTACGCGTGTACTTTATTAAAGAGTAAAATAAATTCGACTTATTTTTTTATTTCTAATTCTACTCATTTTAATATTCCTCTATTAACAAATACAAAACGAAAAACGTTGTACTTTTTCTTTTTTTTTTAACTAAATGGAAAACTAGCATAAATTGAGAATGAATAGAAAAACTTAAAAAAGAGCTGCTATAAAATAAATAATGATTGTAATGAATGAAACATTCAGCATAGAAAGGAAGGAAAAAAACTTTAGAAAGCGACATTTCCTTTCAAATAAAAACTAAAACATATTCACACATACTCGTACACCAGACGTCGTATAATGGCAAACACATTTGATCGTTTTTTTTTAATATTCTTTCTTTTTGTTCAATTTGTATGATTGCAACACACACTTACACACACACACAAACTTTAAAAGTTCGAAACAGTCATGGTGTTTGGCGAAAAAAATGTTTTCCGTTTAATGAAAACTTGTTTTCAACGCTTAGAAATTGTTAAAAGAGTCTTAAATTGTATTTTCTAAGTGTGGCATTTAATCAAAATTTGCAAGATGTGGCAAAAAAAATAACACATTTGAAAGAATGTTTATATACACCCGTTTACAGGCCAGACACAAAGGGATGAGTTGAAATTAAAACGGTTGATTGTTTGTATGATATTTGCCACACAATTTTTGCAAATCAAATAGAGGCAATAAAAATTAGCTTAGTTTTGTAAACTGTAAACATTCCCATGATGGTTGATTTGATAATGAAAAATTTAGCAATCTGTAAGTAACTCGTTGCATACCCCAGCAGTTACTCTATATATTGCCGATTGGTTTAGATGTCTGTCTATTTTTATAAATTTTTCCAAAAAATTTTCTATTAAATTTTTCCAAAAAATTTTCTATTAAATTTTTCCAAAAAATTTTCTATTAAATTTTTCCAAAAAATTTTCTATTAAATTTTTCCAAAAAATTTTCTATTAAATTTTTGCAAAAAATGTTCTATTAAATTTTTGCAAAAAATGTTCTATTAAATTTTTGCAAAAAATGTTCTATTGAATTTTTCCAAAAAAATTTCTATTAAATTTTTCCAAAAAAATTTATATTAAATTTTTCCAAAAAAATTTCTATTAAATTTTTCCAAAAAAATTTCTATTAAATTTTTCCAAAAAAATTTCTATTAAATTTTTCCAAAAAAATTTCTATTAAATTTTTCCAAAAAAATTTCTATTAAATTTTTCCAAAAAAATTTCTATTAAATTTTTCCAAAATAATTTCTATTAAATTTTTCCAAAAAAATTTCTATTAAATTTTTCCAAAATAATTTCTATTAAATTTTTCCAAAATAATTTCCATTAAATTTTTCCAAAATAATTTCTATTAAATTTTTACAAAAATTTTTCGTTAAAATTTTAGAAAAAAATTTTTAATAAATGTTTAACAAAAAAATTGTCGACAAAATTTTTACCAGAAATTGTCGCAAAAAATTTAATAAAAAATTTTGGATAAAATTTTTACAAAAAATGTGTGATCAAATTTTTACAAAAACTTTTCTATAAAATTTTTACAAAAACTTTTCTATAAAATTTTTACAAAGAGTTTTCTATAAAATTTTTACACAAAGTTTTCTATACAATTTTTACAAAAACTTTTCTATAAAATTTTAACAAAAACTTTTCTATAAAATTTTTACAAAAAGTTTTCTAGAAAATTTTTACAAAATCTTTTCTCTAAAATTTAAAAAAAAAAATATGGATTAAATTTTTACACAAAATATTAGATTAAATTCAAACAAAATAATTTCGATTAAATTTTTGCAAACAATTTTCGAGGCCAACAGCTACCAGTCGACAGTCTGAAATCACTTAAGTCAAGAGTAAAGGCTGACTGTAGTACATGACTTAATGAGAGTAAGGTCGCCATAAATTAAAAGTCGGTTGCCTATAATCATAGAGAATGGAAGGGGTCGAAATGGGACTTAATAAGGAAGTGGTCTGTTTCGATATTCTCTGTACATAAATAATAATATATTTTAAACCTTGATATGCAGGCCTTTGAACATTATACAGATTCGAATCAGGTTGGAATTTCAAATTTTCTGAACAACAAATTTGTAAATAAAACGAAGGGATCTTGCAACAGGGGTTTAGGGTTCAATTCCCACCAATGACTCTGCTTTTTTCCTCTACAAGTTAATAGAAAGATCAAGAAGGTGCTTGGATATAATTTACTTACCTACAACTGGTTAATTGCGTTAGCAAAAGGTCAAGGAAACTTAAAATACTATCTGGCCAAGTTAAAAATCGAGCTAAGATGATAATTGCAAACTGTGCCTGAGAAAAATCTAAGACGGCAGAGCATAGTTTGCTTAGATGTCCAGCCGACATCTTAACGAAAACGCTTCTGACCACGGGCAGATACATATTTAATGTAGATGCTATGGAGACCTTAGCCTTATCGACATAAGCCAACAGTCTGAAATCACAGAAATTGAGAGTAGGAACTAGTGACAGCGCGATTCACAATGAAAGTACGGAAGTCGTAAAGTATCAGTCGGATACGAAAAATTATTGAGGAACGAAGGGGGTTTGTTAGTCTTAAAAAACAAGAAACAGTTTTTTCCATGTTTATTTCTCTAAAGATGTCTTATTTTCAAACTTTGAGCTTCAGAATATTGTAATTTTTTAATTATAATTTTTTTTTTAACTTCAATTTACAAAAACTGTACAAGAACCAGTCGGTTCTTGGATTTTTATCAAGAAATATAAAATATTTAACAACCACAATGGCAATCAACAAATCCAATAACAATTTCAAGGGAATTACTTAAGTCAGAATAGAACTGAGAACGACTTGGGAACAGCCACAAGTGTTGACATTCATTAACACCTGATCTGTTAACTGGTGTGTAATGCACAAATCTACTTCTACACATAAATAATATTATATTTAAATAATATCCAAAAATCTTTTCTGACAAACACAATAATAAAAACTGCAGCAAGAATAATGTCAATTAGAGAATTTTATTGAAAACAACAAACAATTATTGAAAACATGTGAACAGTATTTGGTAGAAATAAGTACTTAATTAACAAAATTATAATACCTTACACACAATTACACACTCCCATATATACACTTATAAAATTATAAGAAAAACCAATAACAAAATTATTTTGTATAAAATTTATAGCAATTGATAACAACATCAATAACAATTAAAACAGCAACAGCAATTGTTTATTAAAGCATTTAAATTAATTTTCTGCTTTAATTTCTCATTTCAATGGTTTTCACTTTATTTATGTGTGTGTATTTTGTGTGTGTGTGCGTGTGTTTCATTATTCTCCTAGTATTGTTGATTCTATAAACGTAATAAATTATTTTTGTCAATGTGTCAAAATGAGTAAAATTTTGTGTTTGCAAAAATCTTTAACTTATTTTCTACAGTTAATTAACTCGTTTGAGGGTTAGTCGATTCATATAAAAATTGGTTTATTATGTAAATTTTGCAATTTTAACATACTAGCCCGCACACGTTGTGTGGATCCTCTCAATATTTTGTTCGATTTTGCTTTGAAAGTAATACACACCAAATCTTAAGACTCTTACGTAATTACTTTATATATTTATGTGTACCTTACACATCCCTGGATAAAATTCCAAAATTCATATAAAATTATAAAAAGTACATTTAAATCGGTAAAAAAAATCCACGTACTTTCACTGCTTTTTCTCCACTTTCTTTATAAAATAAGATATTTTTTCTGAAGAAACATATGCTATATTGGAGTCAGGATACTAAGGTACCTCTTCAAAAAATTTTGTTAAAATCCATCCAGTAGTTTTTACGTGATGCAAACACAACGAAAAAGCCAGACAGACAGGACAGGAGTTACTGCTTTATAAAGCAGTATATTTTAAGCAATGTTGCGCAACAGATGGCGCTGTTTTAAAATAATGATTAACTCATTTCCTGTCTATCTTTTACAGAGCTTTGCAATAATTTTTTGAAATTTTAGAATTTTATATAAATTTTAGAATTTTATTTTATAAAATAAATACATAACCTTTTTATAAAGTAAATACATAAATACAACACGTGTAGTAGGCACAGCTAGTTAAATATAAATCTGAAACTAATTAATATAAAGAACATAACAGCTTTAGAAGTTTACTTACCCTTTTAAATTGTATAGTTAAAAATAAATATTTTTCAAATTTGACTTATCAGTTGAAGGAGTTGTTCTCCCTGGTATTATCTTTAGACCCACATTATAGTTGTTGTAAATTTCGGATATGCTAAAAAGCAACTAACTCTGAACAACGCTATTCGCTATGGCGTTAATTCACTGGGTACCATGATATAATAATAGAAGGCAATTCCATTCTCTCTTTTCTCTCTTTCGTCGCCATATTAACGTTCTGACATTTGAGGGAATAATTTTAATTTGTGCTACCATATCAAATACTTTGTGAAATCCCATTTTTCGTTTTCCTGTATTTGAAATTTTAAGAATTTAAAAAAGAAACAAGCCTTAAGTTTACGTGTCTAAATAAACAAACGAAAATTGTTTTCCATACGGTAGTAATAAACTTTTGCAAAAATTCACAAAAAAAGTGTTTTTTAATTTCCCTATATCAGGCAAAAGTGTCTAAGTTTCCGTTTTCTTATTAAGTACAACTTACGAAAGGCACCCCTGGTATGTTCATTAAATAAAATATATTTTTTAAACTTAGATGGGAAACTAATCTGTCAGGAGTATCAAGAAAAATTGACAATTTTAATATCATAGGACCTTAAAAAGTTTGGTTAATTTTATTATGAATGAGGTGGCTGCATCTAAACTAACTCTAAGCAAAATTGCTTAAAAGCAGAATGAAAAAATAACCCAAGAAATCAGCATGCAGAATTTTATATAAAAAGTTACCCCAAAATATTGAGTGCTTTTCGTAATTTTTTAAAATTTTTTAAATGGACAATTATCCAAAACGTTTTAATGAAATATGGTGATACCATATTTGAGCGGTTTTATATTGACCCTTATTCTACTTGGCGACATAATCGTCACTTTTGACCGGTCATCATTTTATATTGTTGTCAACTTCAATTTGATTATAATTTTGTATTTCCTAATGCTCTTTTGACGACGTCGACTGCTTGTCGATAACACTGTTCTGTAGAGAAATAAAAAAATTTTGTGACAGGTCGTCGTATTATGTCCACAACGCCAAATATAATAGGAGTGATTATCAAGAAATTCATCAATGAGTGTAAATACAACGTTTAATGTCCTTAAAACTAGCTAAGTAGTAGTAGTAAGTAACATTAGATTTATTAGAATTAAAAAAAAATATCAATGCACTTACTGCCAGTATTGAACTTTTTATAATTTTTTTGCCAAATTCCTATTTTTTCCAATTTTTCTACGGTTATTATTCATTAGGCGATTTTTAATTTTTCTTTTGTGTCGATTTTTCATAAGGTTAATTAACATGCAGCTTAATCAAGATTGTAATATATATTTTTTTTCTCAATATAAAAATGTACCTAGAAAGATTAAGGAAATCATATTCTACAACAAGATTTATTTCTCATAATTTTCATTATTAAACCAAAGTACATTTTTATTTTATGATATTTATGTAAATTACACACTTTTTTAAAATAATTTCCAAAAAAAATTTTTTTGTTTCTACTTGTGGCAACATTTTTTTTTTTTTTTTTGCTGTTTACATAAAAACATACTTCAATAATTCCGGCAAACTTCAAACATTTTTGAAATGGCTCTACCCTGTATTATTATATCATGCTGGGTACCTACGAACTAAGTATTCTTAGCAGATGTTTTGTTATATTCCAGTTTTGACACTATAACTGATTAGCCATCTGAGATAAGTACATATGTCAATCTAAACTAAGTAAACTAAAATGGATATTGAAACGTTATTACCAGGCTAATATAATATTTAAAAAAAACCTTTGATAAGCAGAAAGTTGGTAGTAATCCGGACTTTGAAAATGCCTTCCTAATGGGTTAAACAAATCTTCTGCCCCAATATTGTGATTTCACTTGTATTTCAAAACAGTACCTTTATGAGTGTTGTTGGTTTGCATGCTTGTTTTTATTTTTTCATTTTTTTAATCAACACCTAAACATGTTAATTTCCTATTGTTTACAATGTCAGACAATCATTTATGATTGAAAAGTTTTGAAGACTTAAGGAAATTAAATATTGTCTTTTCCAATAAACAAAGATAATGACAATTTTGGTAAAGCAATCGTATATTTGCATGCAAACATGCAACATGAAAATATGATTTCTTCATTAGAAGATGTCAAGGTCTCTAAAGGACCTTCAGCTTAAATAGGAATTGATAGATGATGACATGAAGTTATGAATGTGTGCAAAATTTTTAGGATAAACTTCAAATTATTGAGAGAGAAAGAGAGTTAGCAAAATCAAATAAAGAAGTGTTAATAGTATTAATAAAGCAGTGGGTGATAATAAGTACTGCCTTTATAAAGATAGAATGTGTCTTATATTGATATTCCAAGGCCTGCGATTGTAGCAGGTTATAATAAAGGCATGGAAGGGGTTGACCTGGCAGACATGCTTATGGAGCTGTACAAGATAAACCACCGCTCAAGAAAGTGGTACATAAGAATGTTTTATAGGTGTCTAGGAACATCTGTTACAAATGCGTGGCTGCTTTATAGAAAACATCTTTCTCTGCTCCAAACCAACAAGAAACATATTCCGCTAATACAATTTCAACTGGCAATTGCTAATGATCTTTTGCAATATACTTCCTCTTCTGCGGATTCTATACAAAGAAAAAGAGGTCGACCATCGAATGTAGAAATCAATAAACCCTCATCTCCCTAGTCTTCACAAAGCAGCAAAAAATATAAGTTTCAGCCGAACCCTTCAGATGTAAAGCGATATGATAAAGTGGATTATTGGGTAGTATTTGGTGAAAGAGGGCGTTGCAGACTGTGCAAGACAGGAACTCCAATGCACAAATGTCTCAAGTGTAAGGTCCATCTTTGTTGCAACAACAATAAAAACTGTTTTTTATCTTATCACATTTAATTTTTCTAAATAATTTAATAAAATTTTATACAGATCTCATTAAAAAACAAAAAATATTTTATATACCACTATTGCCCAACGTTGATCACAAGCAACTTTCTCTACCGGCCAAACGAATAGGAGTAGGGAGTAGAAATTTTGTCCAGATACTATTTGAATGACTACAACATGATTAAAAGTAAAAAAAGTAAAAAAAAATTCGAGTTACAGGAAAAAAGTTGGGGTCGAAAGGGTTAAAAAGGTTTAAGAAAAAATAAAAAAATTAAATTAAAAGTATATAAATAAGAATAAGAAAAAAACTGTAAACTTATTTTTTCATTCAATAATTTTGTGTAAAAAAATAAGAATTATTGAAGTTCAATTTTTATATGTGTATCGATGAAATTTAAAGTCAAGCTTAAGTTCCTTTTGTTTTCTCTAAAAAAGAATAATTTTAATTACAAATTACAAAGTAAAAATATAACAAGGAGTTGCCACATAATGAAAAGGTAAAGCTACTCCTATTATTTAATTCTAAAGTTGGACTAAAGCATTGTTTAGCTTACTAAAATGAGAATATAAGAAACCATTTTAATAAATTTTTTTAATTTCCTGCAATTCAATAGTTCTTGGACCGAGTTCGTTTTCTAACTAAGTTGGTAGAGAGTTTGCAATAATTACAAAAAGCTGAATTTATTCTGAAGAGTAAAAAAAATTCAGACTTGCTTACAAATTACTCAAAGATAAAAAGTTAAAAAAGTGAATTTTTTATTTTGAAGCTCTGAAACGAAGCTAATTATGTTGAAAGTCCAGTTTTTGATATTATAAAATTTTGTACAACAAAAAATTCTATGTCAATTAAACCCTTAATATCCTCCCAACAAAGGCATCTCATTTCTATTTATTCCTTAATCTATAAAACACTATTAATGCAAGTGATTTTATTTATTTATTCCAAGAAACACGGTGGCTCCAATGTATTGACAAAAATTTGTTTTAAATCATTTTGTTACTAAATAAACAAAAATGATTTTGAGTCATGGAAATCTTTATTTGGACCTTTAAAATTTTATCTGTTGAGTGGAAAAGATGATATTCGTTAAGTAGCTGTCGCCAGTTATCACATTTAACATGACTTTTCACAAAATTTCCGCTGTAAACTTTTCGCATTCCTGTCGCATCTTCTCCTTAAGGGTTGCGATTATCTAGGACTTGTTGGCATATATCTACGATAAAGAAAGAAGTTTGGGAGTGTTAAATAGAGCGATCTTGCTGGTCTTATCAAATCGTCACAACGTGAGACTGTAAACGCTTTTTTACCTTATTCTTTGTGACTTTTGCTGTATGTGCTGTTGTACTGTCGTGTTGATACCACATGTTTACCGTCTTCTGTTGATTCAATTCCGGCAGTCGTGAATCTTGGCCCTGTAGCGTTCGCCCATAACAAAAGTAATCGTATTGCCGATGGCGCCCTCGAACAAATACGGCCCAATCACGTCATTCGCAAGAACAACGCACCGTATAATAGCTTTTAGTGGATGTATGGGCTTTTTGTGCATCATATTCGAATTTTTACAAGCCCAAAAATAAAGATTTTGTTTATTGACGTAAGCGTCTGAATGAAAATAGGCCTCTTCGTTCATGATGGTTTTCTTATTTTCGATTCAAAATTGACCTCTTCGTTCTTGAGTCGCATGAGTAATTCACATGCGACTTCCGGACAGCAGGAATTAGTTAATGGACTGCTTGCACTTCGTAAGGAAACATGTTTAATTTTTTTTTTTTACTAAAATTCGTTGTAGAGTCGGTCTGGTGATGCCTAATTGCATGACAATTAGGTTGATGTTCCCCCGTCTGGTTGATGTTGCTTCGTACTTTGCGATATCGGCAGCTACAGTTGCGATATTCTCGACAGAATGACCAGTCCGGTGGCGGCCATTGGTTTTTTGTGTTTTCAGTCTGATTGAGTCGAGCAGCTAAGCGGAAAAATGTTTGACCAGTTGCCCAGCACAACTCGATTAGGTAAATGACGTCCATATTCACGCTGTGTTAACAGCATTTAGCGATTATTAGTAAAAAAAATTGACACAATTATTTCACGCTCTTACAGAGTATAGCGTTGCGGTATGATGAGATTCAATTTAGATAACAATAATATTTAAAACCAATAATATTTATTTTATTAATTTAAAGATCACAACATAAAGATGAGGTTTTATTTAAAATATAATCATAATTTAATTAAGTCTTAAGTTAGATTTAAAAATACATTTACATTTTTTTCCTAATTAATGAAGTAAATTTCTATTTAATAAAATATTAAGAAAACAAATACAATATAAATGCAATTTTATATGCACATGTTTACACATATTGGTTTGTGTAATTTATATGAGAGAATTTTATCAATTACAAATATAAGTTTGAATTTTAATAGATTTATTATTTATTTATTTGTTAAATAACTGAAAATAAACATATGATTAATTATATAGGGAAGGTACTCTTAGGTTAACACTTACATTCAAACTTAGGTTGAACGATACAATCACCAATTTAAATAAGAGCGCAACATTGTGTCATGAACAGAATTGTTAAGTTAATATAACAATGCTGCTGATGTTCTAATAAAATTCGATAAAATAGACATAAAAAATAGACAAGCCCTTACTCTTGATTTTAGTGATTTCAGACTATCGCCTGGTAACTTTCGGCCTTCTTTCTCATGACGGAGTCTCTAGTAATAGCTAGCATTTGCCCATAGCTCAGATCCGCCATGGCATCCATATATAACAAATTTTTTTCTCGTGGTCTTAAGTCTTATGCTAGCCAGAGAAGGGTATCTTCTTCGATTTTAATATTGTCATCGACTGCAGTTATCCAGCTTGCGATACTTCTTTTATGTCTCAGCACCTTACAGGCCTTCCTGACAACAGGCTCTTTGAACACCATTTGATCTTGTCTACATATAGTAGCGTCCCTCCACCCTTCCTTCAACTTTCAAGGAATTCACCCATTGTAGGACCTTCGCTGGCCTTATATCATTTCTCCGTGCTATTCTGGGTTGTGGTTCACAGAAATTCACAGCAGATTGTCTTTTTACTAGTTCGTCTGGTGCTTTATTCCCAGCTGTGCCTATGTGCCCTTTAACTCACATCAACGTTACCTAATTAACCGAGGCACATCTCTTAAGTTTCAAACACACGCCAGCACTAGTTTGGAGTACACGTTTACTTGCCTCATGAGTTTTATAATCGATTGGTGTCAAGTTGAATGAGAATATTTCCTCCATGCGGCTGACTTTCCAGCAGATAATCCAACGCAAGCAGCAACCCAGGCAACTCTGCCTGATAAACGCAGATGTACTCTTCCGAATGCAGACTTAAGGACCGGTTCAGCTCAGCTGAGTATACTTACACTTGGTCCTGCTCTACCGTCCATAAGAGAACCATCTGTAAAATTGTTGGTGTCGATCTCCATACACTTAATGCTGGCCTTTGTGCTTTGAATAATTGGAAAATTTTACGCAAGCATCTTGGCTAACATTTCTACCAAATTCAGCTTGTGCAAGAATTGAAGCCAAACGAGCATCCTTTGCATCGTATTTTTGCTGATTTTGCTCTTTTGAAACTGGCCGAACATGAGCTTTTTTATCAAAGAATTGTGTTTATTGATGAAGCTCATTTCTGGTTAAATGGTTACGTCAATAAGCAAAATTGCCTTATTTGGAGACAAGACAATCCTCAAGCCGTTAACGAATCACCAATAAATCGATTAAAATTAACTGTTTTGTGAGGTTCACATACTGGTGGCATCACCGGTGCAAATTTCCTTTCTAAAATGAGCAAGCAGCCTCCGTTACTATAAATGGCGACCACTATCGAGATATCCTGACTGAATTTCTTGTCATTTTTTAAAAATTAATTAGCTTTTGATTCTAACAAGACGGAGCAATTTGCTATATAGGGCGATTTATTGCAAAATCAATTTGAATTCCAAAAGTGGTCCTATTAACTGGCCCCCTAGTTTCTGCTAATTAACGCCTCTTGATTGCTTTTTATTTTGTTCCCTTTTTTGTATTTTAGATTTTGTTTGAACTAAACAAATCCGAATTTCGGTTGTAAGTTGTATGTTATTCTAAGGATACCTTCACCCAATATTCAACTATTGACTTCATTACAGTTATGCTTTATAGTTGTTAAGAGGAGGGTTTATAAAAAAGATTTATTTGTTAAGGGATTTAATATTTTGTGTTCTCATATACATTCATTCAACCACTACATACATACTTACGACCATATATAGGTAAATGGCTTTGGATTTGAACGTGTCTGTGTGAATGTATATTTAGTAATTATTTGCATTAATGTTTTGTTTATTTAATGCAACTTTACAAACAAAACCATACACCAACTCATTCATGTTTATTTAAACATAATACATTCATATTGTTGCATGTATTTCTGTATGTGTGTAATTATGTGCATGAAGTAAGCGTATTATTATTATTAATATTATTGTAAATATTTAATTGAATTTTGTTTTCAATACAATTGTATTGTGTTGCGTTGGTTGGTTGGTTGTATTTGTAATGTTGTATTATTCCACTCATATGCAGTGATTTTGTTGTGTTCGTTGTTGGTATTTTGTTTTTGTAGCTGTTGTCAAAAATAATTACAAAATGGTGTGGCCGTACGGTTTATATAAATACTCACTTATGTGAGTATACTAACTAATGTGTAAAGCCATGCATATAATAATAGCCATAGTGCAGTATAATTGTAGTTAAGTACAAAGTTCTTTTATTTAATTTTATTTAAAAATCCTTATACAATTTAAAGACGGGATATAAGCCTCTCTGTTATTTTTATTACGAGATAGTTATTAATTCTAATCTTACTAGTTTCACAATTGTAAGAGTTTAAAGCATAGTTTGTCGTCAATACCAATACGCTAAGGGTTATTTTAAAGCCGAACTCGCCGAACTCCTTTTCTAAGGCTATTGGCATGCTAACTCTAAAGCCAACTGACGTGGCGATTGTTGAAGTAAATGAGTGTAGCTAGGAAAATCAGTGCATAAGCGAAGGCGTTTGTCGTCCAGCAAATGAAGAAATGTGCTAAAAATAATTCTAATACTAATGACATTATTTATAGCAATGAAAATGGCAGTTCCAATTCTAATGATAGTGATAATGGCAATGCTAACCGTAATGAAAATTGTAATGCTAATGATTATGCTAATATTAATTATGTTCATAATTTTAATGACATTGTTAATGAAAATGTTAAAGAATATGGTAATGGCAATGCTAATGCTAATGGCAATGACAATACTAATGTCAATGCCACTGAGAATGCTAATGAGAATGTTAATGAAAATGCTAATGACGATGCTCATGATAACGCTTATGATATTGCTATTGCTAATGATAATGCAAATAATAATACTAATATTGCTAATGATAATGCTGATAATGCTAATGACAATTATAATCACAATAAATAATGATAATGCTAAAGACGATTAATAATTGAATACAAGTTTTTCTCGTATTCCTTTATCTGGGTTTGGTTGGGTAAATAGATGATGCTTACAACTAAATACTACCCTAAGTAAATTAGATACATGAGTGCTGATGACGTACGTGGCTGTCTAGAAAATGTGCATTCCGCTCCTGCTAGTGTCTAAAAATTAAATTTTCCCAATTTTTCTTTAATATTATCACCTAATTTGTTATTTAATTAATTCTTTCTTAGAGAGAATAAAAACGAACTTAAGCATGACTATAAATTTCATAGTATGTAATACATAAACAATTCGACTAATAATAATTAAAATTTTCAAAATAATTTACTATTATTTTTGAAGGGGGTTACCGAAGCCGACTACTAACTTCACGGGTCCCTTTTGCTCAATGATTTTCTGGTATCCAACTAGAAATTCAGGAATATCTTACTTGCATTGCATTACAGCACGAGATGTCACTAGCCTTTTTATTCTCGACTTTAACGATTTCAGACTGGCTACTGATACATGGCTGGATTTTTCCTTATCACAGAGTCAATGGTAATTGCTAACATTTGTTTAAGGATAGAGCGCCAGAGCATCTCCATATAATATGTATCTGCCCGTGGTCCAAAGCCATTGCTTTTTTCAGGCATAGTCTACAAGTATCGTCTTACCGCGATTTTGAACTTGGCCACATAATACTTGAGAGTACGTGATCTGTACTAACGCAGTTTACCAATTGAAGGCATCCAGATTATATCCTTTTCGGCAAGATGTGGTCTATGTAATGGTATATTCGGATGTCTATCTGCTAACAATGTCTCGGTGATGCTTTTTTTAAGATGCACAGGATTTCATTTATATAAATTGTATTGAAAGAGTAAAGTTGTTATGGATTTTAAATAAATTCGAAGTTGGGTTAAAGCAAACACAACACCTCTTGGTCAAGAAGATATTCCTCTTTCACCACGATAGCCTCTCATCACGCTAGCATCTGTGCTAAAAATTCATAAATGAAGCTACAAACTAATACCCTATCAAACATAGTTTCTTAATATAACCACTGCGACCAATTTCGTTAGAACACTCAACAGTTTAACATTCAAAAAAATATTAATTTTTATTAAACCAAAAGCTTATTTTAAGGAGCAAGTAGAACCTATTATCTGAATAAAATAAAATGATTGAAAAACAGCCTTTCCTGCTAATCACAAGGAAACTATGAAACAACGCTATACTGGAAAAACAAACAAGAAAAATTCATTTAATAAAAACTTTTCCAGCAAATACTCAAAAGGTAATGAAATTACTTCTCCGGTATTTAAAGTGACATTAAATTTCTAAAGATATTTATTTATTTATTTTCAAAGGTCTTTGAATAAATACAAAAAGAATTAAAAAATGTTTTGTTTTTAACAAAGACCCCTTGGTCGTATGAGTGATATAATTCTCAACAAAACATAAAAACAACACTCATACGTCCGCATGTCTATTCTAAACAAAACTAGAAAAGAAAAGATTTAATTACTTTAATCTTGTTTACACAATCCGAAACAGAAATGTAACCTCAACAACAACAACAAACACATATAATTATAGTAATAACATGCAAGTGGGGTACGTAAGTATAAACATAAGTATATTTACTTACTACAAGCCCCCCAACTTGCTCTTCAGCTCTACTGCATCTTTGACACAAAGGAAAGAGAAAAGAAAACATCCATCAACAACATTGTAAACACTTTATATTATGAGCAATGAGAATAAATAAAATGCATATACAGAAAAAACAATAAACTGGAAGTTAACTGCATTTAAAAAAATAACCCAGGAAAAGCTTTGTAAAACAATGTTGTTTATGTTGTGTCTGTTTTCAGTTGGTTTTAATACCTTTGTGGCTTTTGCTTTTTTCGCCTTATATAATGCAACATTAAAATCCATACAATGTTTGCGAACACACCTATTAAAAGGTAGCTACGAGGGCTATACTAAAACAAGCTGAAAATAAACGTTGAAACATAAGAAAAATAAGTTATATTTAGAGTCTAATCAATACCCAAAAGCAGCTCGACAGCATCGTGTACAGGATTTTCGAGGTTTTTTCTTGAGATTTGTCGTTTTGGAATACTGCTAAAAACAGGAAAGTTGCGTAAATAGCATACGTTTTTATTGACTTTTTACGATTTTGTGAGGTTTCCAATATATTTTCATGTCGCTCAATGAAATTTATAGTCAAGCTTAAGTTTTTTTTCTCTAAGAAAGAATAATTTAAATTACAAATTAGTTGATAATATTAAAGAAAAATTGATAAAATTTAATTTGTAGACACCAGCAGAGCGAAATGCAAATTTTCTAGACAGCTACGTCCCCGTCATCAGCACTCTTCGTATTTATCAACTTTATTAAGTTGTAAACATCATCTATTTAACCAACCAAACTAAGATAAAGGAGTACGAGAAAAATCGCATTCAATCATATATCGTCAGATGATTGAATGATATTTTCTTTTTCTGCAAAAGGCTATATAAACAGATGGTTTTAAATTTTAGAATAATTTTACTTTAAATCTCTATGATGAAAAATTTCCTTCGAAATTAAAAAAAAAAAAAAATTTTCACTTTCTTATCAAAAAAAAAAGTAAACATTTTTTCGAGAGGGAGGGCAATCGGAATTGCCCTAATAATATGATGTAAATATAAAATTTGAGATCTCTACTCTTAGAATGTAGAAAAGAACGTCGGGCGGGTTTGCGCCATTTTTTCGATTTTTTTTTTTTGCAAATTTACCTTTTTCTTTTTTGGCTCTCCTTGCAGAGGTAGATACGAGTAAGAAACCTTTTTGTTGGTCATAAAATGTTTTTGGTTGCTATATTGTTTTAAAAAAACGTAATGTATTAAATAAATTTATTGCTGCTAATATAAATAGTTTTTTATCTATACATATAATAAGACTGTGATTTTCTGCCTGTCTGGCTGTTTGTGCTCGCATCACGCAAAAACTACTTGATGAATTTTAATAAAATTTTATGGAGAGGTATCTTAGCATCGTGCTTCGAATATAGAATATTTTTTTCTCGTAAAAGTAACTCATTTGCAAGAGAAAAAAAACACAAGTAGTGAAAGTAAGAAATTTTAACGATTCAATGGTGCTGCAAACTTGGCAGCAATTTTTGTATTTTCGTCAGCAGAAAATTTTCAACACTATTTTTGTACAGCACTGAAAATATATATTATAGAATTTTATATAATTTCCTTTGTATTACCCAAGGCACCTTTATATAAAATAAACCAAATCTGAAGCACTATAAAAGTAAGAGTCTTGAAGTGGATTACTTTCAAATTAAAATAAGGACGCTAACGAAGTAGCGGGCACAGCTAGTTATGAATAACTTAGGTTTTATTTTTAGATAAATTAAATACTATAAAGTAATAAATTACAAGAATTTCTTTTATTAATATTCTTGAGTGGTGATGATTGGTTACATACCATTTCTTCGACATAAAACCTTAAAAATAAATATGTTTTGAAAACAAGCAAAACAAAATTTCAAAAATAATCACATGGTCGTATCGGGGTTGTACATAGGGGTACTTTGCCAATCTAACCGGACATTACTTTTTTTTAATTTTTATTGGCTCTAAAAATGTACTGAGCGCCCTTAGGTTAATGAAACTTTGCAGAAAAATCTATTATGGTCATAGGCTCTCAATGCTATAAAATAGGAAAAATCGGATCAAGAAGAAAAAAGTTTCCCTTGGAGGAACTAATCCTACCTCTGAAAAATGCAATTTTTTTTTATTTTCCCGTCATTTTGTTTAGCAATTACAACTTTTAATGTCAAAGAATATTAAAAAACTTAAAGTTGGACTCAAGAGATTCTTAAATGCCATTTTCATTTCGGTGAAATAAAAAATTATTTGAAAAAATAATGCAATTATTAAAAGAAATAGATTACATACTTCTTAAAACCATAAAATTTTATTTTTATTGGCAGGGGGAGGTATTCCTCCAATCCCACCTCCAAAACGTCCCTGTGAAAAAAAAAATTTTATTTTTTATTTTTGGCAATTTCGTAAATATATTTATTTTTAAGCTTTCCTATGCCTAACCAATCCACGCCTCCCAAGAATATTATTAAAAAAAATTTTTGTAATTTGTTACTTTATAGTATTTTATTTGTCGGAAAATAATTAATTTATTCATAGCAATAACTTATTTATGATTGTAACGATAAATTTTATTTAAAATTATAACAATTAATTTATTTAAAACAACTACTCCTTTGCACTAAGGTGATGATGAGTGCCATGGTTCTTCTTCTTCGGATTCTTCAAAGACCTCTTCCGAATATGAATCCTCTTCAGCGTTAAGTACAGTTATTTCTGCAGATAATTCAGGATTCGAAAAAAAATCTTCTGCTAGTGTTACCATAGTTGGTGTTTCCAAATCCAGCTTTCAGTACACCCACTACTAGCCCTAATTCACTTCTAAATTTTTCTTGGATATTTTTTTCCTCACGATAACAATGGCTTTGTCCGCATCACATTTTATTTGCCATTTTTTCACTGACAGTTTATATGACAGGTGTAATATGCTCTCAAATAGGCGAATTCTAGCGTGTAAAGTAGATAGTCCGAAAGAAAGGGCATCTACGTCTATATCTCTTTTAATATTTACATTGGTTTTTGTACAGGTAATAACAGTATTAGATGTAATGATTTAAATAAAAAACATTTACCTTTTTTTTACCAAACATTTCACAAAAAAAAACATTTTTTAATTTTGAACGAAATTTTTTATCATTAAAAATTACAAAAAAATTAAAATTGCAAACCTCTGAAAATCGTTTAAAGTCAATAAAAACGTATGCGATTTACTCAACTTTCCTGACTTTAACAGTGTCCCAAAACAACAAATCTCAAGCAAACGCCTTGAAAATTCACTATACGATGCAGAATTTTGTTGTCTGTCGAGATGCTTACTCTAATTTTTACATTTCTCAAAATTAATTTTTGGCTTAATGTCCGGCTAGATTGGCA
Organism: Phasia obesa; assembly: GCA_949628195.1. Classification (NCBI taxonomy): domain Eukaryota; kingdom Metazoa; phylum Arthropoda; class Insecta; order Diptera; family Tachinidae; genus Phasia; species Phasia obesa. The sequence continues at coordinate 143,279,511 of OX451217.1, forward strand.
AAATACCCCTCTGTGCGATGGGAGGGATATAGTCTCCTGCCCATTAAAACGCAAAAAAAATATGTTTATGGTATTAAGATGTATGTAATCCATTTCTTTTAATAATTACATTATTTCTGCAAACAATTCTTTATGTCACCACCCACAAAAGGGGGCGGTTGGAAAAATGGCATTTTAGAATCTCCTGCGTTCAAGTTTTCAAACATTCGCTGACCATAAAAGTTGCATGTGCTAAACAAAAGTCTGGGAAAACTTAAACAAAAGATTTAATTTTTCAGAGGCAGCATTAGTTTTTCTTCTGGGAACTTTTGTCTCCTTGGTCCGATTTTTCTTATTTTTTAGCCTTAACAGCTTGTGACAATGAGAGATTTTTCTGTGAAGTTTCATTAATCAATGGGTACACAAAAAATTACCCCATATGTGCTGGATAGGGACTCATAACCCAACTTTTAGAACTCAAATACCTCAGTACACATCCTAAACGGCACCTAACTTCAAACAGCATAAGAGAATCAAAGTAAACACAAATGAAGCTTACAGCAGTTCAACTATGATATTTTTCTTTTAATTGCAGTTATTTTCGTGGTGACCGTCGTATTTGAACCTCTTTCATAAATTTTTTCTATAGAAAAATCCTATTAAAAAGATGTAGAAAATCTTTATGAGTAAATAAAATTAGGTATGAGCATAATGGGTGGAAATGGCTAGAGAAAGAAAAATGTTGAAAATCTCTTTTTAAACGAATAAGACAAAGCAAGAAATTAACAAAAGACAAATGACTAAAAAATGAATGAATGAATGCATGAATAAATGAATGAAAGAAGGACTGAATCCCAGCGTGCTTATCTACAAGATTATGACACAAATATATTCATGTTTACTTAAAAGAAAATATTATTCAAAAGTAAATATTCATTTTAATAATTAAAAACTCTTTGAGAAAACTTCGGTGGACACTATAAGGAAAGGCAGGCGATTATAGATAAAAAAAAGAATCAAACAATTTGAGTATAATACTGGTAGTTAGATCTAATAGACAAGACCAGGTAATGCCAAAAACTCCAAAAACTACCTCTATAGATTATGTTTCTGATTTATCTTATATCAGAAACATCTGTACATTCATTTTTGTAGACATCATAATAGAATTTGTTTTAGAGGAAATACTAGGATGATGGTATTTAACGACCCTAAATATTCATCCTAGTTAGGAGAACTAGGTTTAGGTTTAGCACCTCATCTGAACTCATGAAATTATCTGGATTGAAAAAGCATAATGTTTAAACAACGATTCAGCAAACAATTTGTAAAGGATGGTACAACAACCCTATTAAGTCCAGCCATAAGCTTATTTTTTATTTCAAAGACGTAAATTAATACTTTTAATCCATCGTTATCATAGCTGATATGGAAACAATATTTTCAGTTTTAAGCTTAACTCTTACTCGAACTTTTCAATTATAATAGTAAGATAGCAGTCATATTGAAGTTGCATCTCTAGAATTGGCTGTGATTTATTCTGTTTTGTTATGCCAAATTACCATGGACCGATATAGCGTTCATCTGATAACTATGATACTTATAATCGAAAAGCCATCTTCAGCAATGAGACCTATTTTCAACAAACATTGTCGAATGTGGAACGATACCAATACACATAAGATCAAAGAGCAGCCAGTGCATTCCGAAAAACCACTTTTAGGTACACTTATATAAAGTAAATACGTAAGAGTCTTAAAATTTAGTATGGATGACTTTGAAAGGAAAATCGAATAAAATATTTTCAGGACGCACACAACGTGTGTGGGCACAGTACTTAATATAAATATTAAATATGCATATTGTACAATTGGTACCTTGATCACTTATTTATTAGCCACCAATGTATTTATATGTATAAAATATTATTATTCTCCCAATGGTTTGCCATTAAATTATATTTCTACAGTCTGAAAGCAAGCGCACCCTTAAACACTTGAAGTTTCTTTTCTTTTTTTTTTTTTTTTTTTTTGCTTTTAATTTTTACTCTTTACAGTTGTTGCGGTCAACAGTTCTAGCAGCAAATTTCAAAAGCAAAATAATTTCATTACTTTATCTCTAGAGATGAATTTAAACTCCTCAGAAAATCTACAGCACAAACATAGTAACATTTAAATAGCACATAAGCACGCGCATACAAACACAACCACATAAAATTGGACTTCAAGTATAGGCACACTCGCACACACACACAGTCAAATACACACATGAATGCAGTGTTTTTTTGTTTTTTTTTTTTTTTTTTGTGTAAAGACATCAATACAACAACAATCTTACACTAAATGCCTTTGAGCATCGTAAATAACACATCAGTGTACATAAATTTATGGAGAATTATGAATGCATTCTGCAATTGAGATCTGGTCCAGTAACAAGCACAAGAGGGATGTTTGTATGTAGATACCCAGTGGTTAAAAGAAGGATAGTGAAGGCCTTTTAAAGGGCCTTTTTAAATCTTCTTTCGTAGGCACAAGGTCTTCTAGTCGCAATCCTTACTGGTAAAATACTAAAAAAAAAACCTTTGAAAAGAACAGTTTAAACAGACCACGCTGTCTGCTGTAATCGGAACAAGTGAATTCTAAGAAGTTTAAGATGTAAAATAAAGTTTATTAAATAATAAAAATTCAAATCGTTTCATTACTGAAATTCTCGTACATTTTTATGTTGAGTCACAAAGCTACTTTACCTTTGTGAAAAAAAGGCAATTGATGAATTACCCGTTTTATTCTTGTGGAATTTTAAAGTTATTCAAGGTTATTTTTGTTGGTGGAGAATTTATTTTTGAAAAGTGTTTTTGGCTTTAGGAATTTTTGATGTAGAGATTTGTTCATTTTTTTTTTTTTTGTTTTTGGCTTTTATTATTTTATACTTTCGAATAATATTTTTGATTTGTATTAAAGTCTTTTTTTTAGAGAAATTTTTCTTGTTGCACAAAAAAGCTAATTGCCACAGTACATACCTATTTTCCTTGATGATGATTTTTGTGCCAATATTCTTCCAGGTATGAAGTACGAACGGTTCCTTGCCAGTCCTAGCCTTTCTAGGACTTCTCGAAGGACCATCCTTTCATCTTTTTTACACCGGTTGTCATTGCGAAACAGGCCTTCTACTTTTGCTTCTGCCGGCAAGCGTTGCAGAAGTTCTTTCGAAATTTGTATGCTAGAAGGATTTCAGTTTAACGCCATTGAGAAGACTTTCCATAGCAAAAACTAAGAAGAACTTATTTTTTTATTATTTATTAAATGTTAAACTACAATTGCAAATTATATTCTAACTTAAATTATCGAGCATAGTAACAAAGACTTTCACTCGTTGTAGTGAAACACCCAGAGTTATTGTTGGGAATCGAACCAACAACCCCAAGACTGATAGACTATCACACTACCCACTAGCCTACCGAGGCACCCCTAAGAAGAACTGTTTTAAGTAGATTGCTGTTTTTCAAATTTAATTAAAATTATTTAATTAAATTTATTTTTAGTTGAAATATTTAAAGTTTGTTTGGGAATCGAACTTGCATCCCCCGATTGATAGAATAGCGCACTACCAATCAGCCTATCGAGGGAATTAGCAAGTAGCACTCATTCTAAAAGTAAGAAATATGTTTTTGCCATACAAAATGAGAGATATAAAAATAGACCATCACGTTTCTTTTCCAAGAGAAGGGACGTAGGAATGTGTCAGGGACAGGCGTTCTAAAAGTCCTACTTCGAAAGAAACAGAAAAATGAAGATCGTAGAGAGAGAGAGAGAGAGAGAGAGAGAGAGAAGGTCTAAGCATAGAAGGTCTGAAGTGAGATGGCCTTTTTATAACTCTCGTAATATACGAGTGGATAAACAAATATACAAACACACAAACTCAGTTACATAGCAACTGAAAAGCTTTCATATTTCTTAACTAAGCAAGCAGACGAATACAAATAGACACCACATACATACACACACACACACACACACATAAACATACACATAGCCTTGGACGAAGTTTCATAATTCACATAAAATACTTATTGCTTGACCCAGCCATAAGAATATACATACACACATATTTTAATACAAACACATTACCATCAAACACATATTTATATTTAAGCATTTAACTATTTAACATGAACATGAAACGCGTAATGTGATTAAAACAGTTTTTAAGTTCTTTTTCTAGGAACAGTTTTAATTAACAAAAATATTTTTGATCTGTGTTTTAATTCCTTAACTGTGATCCACTTTAATTACTACATTTAAGTAAAATAGTTTTTGTTCTAAAAACTTGTTTTTCATGTTTATTCTCTTTAAAAACACAAAGAATAGCTGCAACGTATTGTTCAGATTATATTTAAAAATTATCTATTAAGTGCTATGATCCTCTTCGACGTTGGGTAAAAGTTTGCATAAATATCCGACACACTAAATGTAAAGGAGTGGCTTTTAATTGACGGGTACAATCCAAAAGTTAGTTGCTTATTTGTTTATTTGTTTATAGCGGGTGTTTTTTATAGAGGTATAGAACTTTAAGTTGCAGTAAAACAACGATGGATTATTCGATTGACATAAATTTTATTTATCCGCAAGATAATCTTGTGGCATTACATTTTAAATATGATTTCTGTTATATGACCGCCACGGCTGGCGTGGATTTAGTCCAATCTGGACGTCCAATTTTCGATGAATTTTTCCAACATTTGTGGCCGTATATCGGCAATAACACAGCGAATGTTGTCTTTCAAATAGTCAAGCATTTGTGGCTTATCCGCATAGACCAATGACTTTACATAGCCCCACAGAAAGTGGTCTAGCGGTGTTAAATCACAAGATCTTGGAGGCCAATTCACAGGTCCAAAACGTGAAATTAGGCGGTCACCAAACGTGTCTTTCAATAAATCTATTGTGGCACGAGCTGTGTGACATGTTCCGCCATCTGCTTAAAACCACATCTCCTGGACATCATGGTTATTGAATTCAGGAATGAAAAAGTTAGTAATCATGGCTCTATACCGATCACCATTGACTGTAACGTTCTGGCTACCATCGTTTTTGAAAAAGTAAGGACCAATGATTTCATCAGCCCATAAAGCGCACCAAACAGTCAGTTTTTCTGGATGTAACGGTGTTTCGACATACACTTGAGGATTACCTTCACTTCAAATGCGGCAGTTTTGTTTGTTGACGTAGGCATTCAACCAGAAGTGCGCTTCATCGCTAAACAAAATTCGCTTATGAAAATCGCGATACGTTTTCCGCACAGATCCATTATTTTCGAAGTAAAATTGCACTATTTGCAAGCGCTGTTAAGGCATGAGTCTACTCATGATGAATTGCCAAACCAAACTGAGAATAATTCACTTGACAGCTGTTAAATCGGTCGCCATCTTGAAATATATATATGTAATATATACCTCTATAAAAAAGCACCCTTTACTTAGCCTCTTTAAGAACGACCTTAACATTGGAATATATGTATGTAAATGTATATTATCAGAAATATCGACAAGAAATTCTGAATATCATCCGATATATAGTGTGATATCAGATTTCTTGTCAACCTCTTGATATATTTATGAGACAAAAAGAGTCTGACCTTTTTCTAGGCATTTCTGTCAAACATCTTACGGCTGTAATATGTAAAATATGGGTTTATTAAGTCCTGTCAAGGCTAGAAGAGATCATCTTTCTGATTTCCGCTTAAGTGAAGCAACATTCCGCCTTTTTAGACAAATTTAATAACGATCATTTATCATATTACGGGCCAGTGAATATGGATGTATTTTAAGTAACAGACTGTGTAATTTTTTAAGCCATGGCAAAATAACCATATACGGACACCACTACGTCATAAAACACCAAAAAAAAAGACCCCTGTCTCCCAGTTTTGCCCAAAGTCCTCCAGGTTTTTTTTTATGGGCCCTCAAAGATGTTGGCCCTCGATGTCATTTTTGCAAAAAATGATCAACTCCTCAAGCTCATATTTTGCAAACCGTTTGGAATTTTGATATACTCTTTGAGGCAAAGTTGTAGCTCTTCAAAAATCAAAAAAACTTCATCTTCAAGGTCAAAATCGCAAAAAACTTTAAAAAATTCAATTTTTTTACCTTTTTTCCCCTTATTCTGGTCCATAGGTAGCAAACCGTTCAAAATTCAAGGAAACAATCAACTACAAAAATGAACCTAAGATCTCAGTAAGCAACTTTCTAGAAAATATGAAATTCCTAGGAATGATTCCTAACACCGTTTAGAAATTAAAAAATTTTCGGAAAATTTTTCACTTTTGCGGCTACATAAGCGCTACCTAAACGGTGTTAAGAATCATTCCCAGGAAGTTCATATGTTCTAGAAAGTTGTTTATTGAGATCTTAGGTTCATTTTCGTAGTTGATTGTTTCCTTAAATTTTGAACGGTTTGCTACCTATGGACCTGAACAAGGGAAAAAAGTTAAACAAAAATTAATTTTTTAAAGTTTTTTGCGATTTTGACCTTGAAGATGAAGTTTTTTTGATTTTATATGTTAACAATTTTTGTTCTTTATAACAATAGCTACAACTTTGCCTCAGAGAGTATATCAAAATTCCAAACGGTTTGCAAAATATGAGCTTGAGTAAATGATCATTTTTTTGCAAAAATGACATCGAGGCTCCACATTTTTGAGGGCCCATAAAAAAACCTGGAGGACCTTGGGCAAAACTGGGAGACAGGGGTCTTTTTTTTTTTGGTCTTTTATCACGTAGTGGTGTCCGTATATGGTTATTTTTTTCCGTGTTGCACTGTGTAAGCAAGTGAATTAGTTGCTATATCAATTGGGGTTATATTGCTTTAAAAATTCGAATACTTTTTTGTAATCATAGCTGCTTTCATTTATGACAGACTTATAAGGGCAGTTTCCTTGATTTGCAATAAAAGTTCTTTTTTGTTAAAAAATCATTTTATTTCAAACCTTAGAAAGTTTCTTATTCTATCTAAATAATAAGGTATCGCAAGGCCCCCGAAGTATACGTTTCTTTCATAACTAATCTCTTCCTTTGACGCAAATCTCTTATCACTGCAAATTTGGAAACAGAAACAGTCACCAGGGCCTGGATCTTGAGATTATGTAGTATTGATGGAAAAGAAATTTTTCTTTGATAGATGTGGTTTTTGCTTCTAATCAATATCAAAATCTTCTTTAAATGCTCTAAATAATATTCTCCGGAATTGTTTAACCCTTTAACTGTCTACCTTCGGCGTGTATGGCATATTGCGTGCATTCCAAAAAAAACTATGGCCATTAAGTTGTTGTTTCGAATAGACCAGCCTTAGTTTTCTTTGATACACAATCATCCTAAGAAACCCACTCTATTGAAAGTTTTTTTTTTTGGTCCCTGGTGTGCTAAGAAGGATCCACGTTTTGGTCACGGTGTCATAACTCTTTCAGTTTGCACCTGAAGTGATCACACTCTTAAGCTTCTGTTCCAGTATGAGCAATCGTAACTCGCTCGGATATCCTTTTCATATTCTAATTTTCATGCATCCGCTACAGTCACAGTCAATTAAAGTACTATTATTCTTCGATCGTTTAAGGTCCTTATGTGGGTTTCACTGAAATGGAAATGGAACTAACCCTTGACTTGTCACGCGCTACTTCTGAAGTAATAGCTACCGGTTCGAGTTCTAACACTTTATATGAAAGGGACCAGTACCTTTTACATGGCGTTGGCCTAGGAGGGGTCAATTGCCACTTTTCATTCATACTGTGACATGCCAATTAACTAAATTGAAAGTGAAACACTAAAAAATTTCAATTCATGATAAACCACATTCCACTACTGGAGGTGTGGTAGTTAAAGCTTCAGTTATGATAACACGCGTAAAAAATAATTCGTTTAAATTAACGACGCACAGTGGTTCAGAAACGTTTTTCATTGGCCAAAACTCTGTAACTTTTTAACTAATAAAGATTTTTTAGTAGTTCTTTTTATAGTCAATAGACAACATCTTAAGCTTTTACCGAGTTTAGGCCTTATTAAAATCGGTGCAGCGGTTACTGAGAAATTCAAGCCTAAAGTTGAACTTTCGATTTGCTTTTCCTAATTCTTGTTTGAAATTCCGTTTCAAATGTGCCAACTCATTTTTGACCCACTTTTCCTTAAACAATTTGGCTCAAATTTGGTCCACGGTTCAATCTTGGATGACAATACAATATTTTGCTATCCCTAGGGTGGCCCCTATTTTCACTGAGGTATTTTCCGTATTTTCATTAGGATTGTCCAAATTTCAACTTTATGCCTAACAATACTTACATATTTCCTAGTTTTTGGTCAATTTTAAAACAAAACAGTGTAATTTAATTTTTCTTTAATTATATACATATTTATTTATAGTTATAAATAGATTCTAGGTAAATAAAATAACATTTAATATTAATGTTTGTATACTTTATTTTATTCAAATACTAAATTCAAATTATAATTATTATTCATTTGGCTGGAATATTTCCTGTAAATATTCTATATTCTGCTCTGTATTACCTGTGTCCTGTAGAAATTCGTGATATTTTTCTGGTATTATGTTCTCTGTAAAACCTGTAATCCTTGTTTCTTTTTTACTGGGCTTCCTCTGACAAATCTCCAATCGGTAATAAATGGTGCTTAATGACCTCTTCTCCATGATAAAGAACTTTATGCACTGTTGTTGACATATTTCTATATTTGTATTTGGATGTATATATAGCAGCGGTTTCCTTGGCGTAATCACCAAATTTTTTAGCATTAATTAGTTCATTGCACGCAAGTACTTCAGTTAAACCTAAAGTAGATTACCTAAACACAAAAAACTAAGTTTAACTACCTAAGTTGATTCGGTTTATACAAGTTTTCTATGGGAAAATTTGTCACATACAACTTATACTGGATTTTAAGGAAATTTTACCAAAAATTGTTTTGTGTACTAAAATTCTCAATTTTCGAATAAAATTAACTTTTTAGTTAGATTCCTCTCTTTCCCCTTACGTTTTGCTATCTGCAATTTGTACTTTTGGCAGTGAATGACTTCTAAAGTAAATTTACTAGCAATATTGATAGAAATTTGTTTGTAAAAATGTTGAGTATTTTCATTAAAATAGAAAAAAGTGTTCTACGGGCGGATCCAGGCGGGTGCAAAAGTATATATAGGCTTAAAGAGAACACTTTTGCCTTTCTTTGGGTGGTTTCGGTTTTTTGTCCTTTTTTGTCTTTTAGAAGTTATATACTACTAAACTTCAAACTTTGCGAATATATGGAGGTTTCCAATTTTAAACATAACACCCTATTTACAAATTATACAGGGTGCGCATATACCATTTCTTAAAAACAACAGTTCACCCAACATAACAAAAAAAAAACGCAGCTCAATATCGATAACAGTTTTTAAGAAATCGCAATTAATATGAGATCAAATATTACAATTTTTATTTTATTTTTAAATTAACATAAATTCTTTGCCTTTTTGACCCAATTTTTCGGCTACCTTAGTTTTGATCTGTTTTCTTTCTGGTGACATAAAAATTTTAAGAATCTGTGTCAACAAAAAATATAGGTTTTGGCCAATGAAAATTAATTCTGAACCACCGTGCGACGTTTGTCATCTGCCTTAATTTGTTGTCAACCTCAAATTAACGGAAGCAGCTTGCTCAAAGAACTACAGTAGTCTAGTAATAAATGACATTAAAAGCTACTGGGCTGGAATAGAAAGAGCTTGAATCATCCAACTAATCTCGTAACAAGGAATGAATACGAATGACATTATCTTGGAAGAACATGAATAGATATAAGCGAAAAAAAAACTTATTGTGAGTTTTTTTCCAATTTTTATTTTATAGACGACTTAAGAAATTTCAGATAATCTCTAGAGATTGTCTGAAATTTCTTAGGTTGAATAATTCATAAAGTATAATATATTTTTATTTTATAAAGACTTAATTACGTCTTCACGTATTCAAAAAAAAAAAAGGAAAATATAAAATAGGAAATATATCTTTAGGAGAAAAATGTATAATCCTTTTTAACCAAATTTTTTGTCATTCTTTTTTTATCACCAAAAATATAAATTTAAGTTTTAGTTTTAGTTTAACTCTATTTCGAGTACAAGAAAAACTTTTATTACATTTCATAGTTTTGTAGACCTCTTGGCTTTCCCACCCATTTGTTTAAGTTTTTTTTTTTTTTTTTTTTGTTTTTAGCAGTTGATGAAAAATTGTTTAGTTTAACAAACTAACTTAAGTGTTGAGTTTTTTCTTACATTTCTTTTTTCATAATTTATTTATTTCTGTTCTAATATAAAACTACAAGCTTTTGATACAGAAGAAAATTTATAAAGTTCTCTTCTTGGTTGCTGTTGTGGAGAAAAGGGTGGGATTAATTTGAAATGTTTATAAAAATAAAAAAAATAAAAATTTAAAGTTGCTTCAATTCGTTTGTGAAAACTTTTATAAAGCAAAAATAAATAATAATAAAGAAACATTTTGACGGATAGAGTTTTATTCTTTCATTCTATTATAATTTAAAAATTTTAACAAAAGTCAAAAAAAATTTTTTTTATTTCTTGAAAGTGTTTAACCATTTCACGGCTTTGTCATGAATGGTTTTTTCTTCAACAAAATTTGGCTAAAGTGGTGACACTTTGTTAGCGAAAGAGCAGTTAACTGTGTGTGGAAAAAGACTAAACAAAATGTAACATGATCTTGAAGAATAGTAATTACTGCCAATGTAAAAAAACAATAAAATTTATATAAATATTTTTGTTAATCTTTGTTGTCCTTTCAGAATTCAGTTGATGCCCAAATCACTATGTCAAGTCACACTATCAAAATGATGTCAAAAGTGTAGACAATTGAAACTGAAAAATTAACGTTAGAGACGTGGGACAATTCTGAATGAACGGCTACATGAAAAAACTCCAATCTACATTCATACTAACATACATATATGCCAAAATAGATCAATTCTTTTAAATTCAACCTAATGTTAGCCTTCCCATAAGGCCATAAAGCCATTGAAATTTGGACAAATTAAATCCATGTGAACATAATAATCCACAGCAACTATGGTGAACTCACTTCCATCAAGAAACATCTAACACACACGCTGGCAGGATTTCTTCAACACCCTATCTTATCTAAAGACGACATTGCAAATTTCGGGGGCGGAAAGCAGACGTGAAATCTTGACCCTAGCGCCCATCTTCTGATTGTTGATTTCGAACATGCCTTCGACACGGCATCCAGGTTGGGATCGATTAAACTCTAAGGCATAATGTCGAAAGTAAATAACCTAATTCGAGGGCCTCAGATCAATGCGGAATAAAGAGTACGGTACAAATGGGAAGCAGGGTTATGATTTGTAATGCAACTATTAAACTGTAAAGCACCTTATCATGGCCGGTATGAGAGTATGAGAGCGCTCGATATCAAAAAATGACAATAAATTGGAATTGGTTCTAGAAACACATCACCATTCAATATTCACAAACATCAACATTTCAATGCCAGATATTCAAGAATATTAGAATCTAACCTAGATGAGGTCAAAGCAGCAGTTGGTTTTAATGCAAAAATGCCGCAGTGCAGAAGCAATATGTTCAGAGCTATATAAGAGCGGAGAACAACAGCTGACGCATCAGCTACTCTGCACCATTGGGGGTATGTTTGCCCGACTCTTAAGAAAGGAGGCAAAGCCTTTTGTGCCTATTATAACGGAATAAGTCCCCTATATATCACTTTTGAGATCCTACTTAGCATAATATCCGAAAGATTAAAGCCCAAACTTGGCAAACTGATTCAAACCTATCAGTATGGCTTCAGCCGCCTTCGACAAGCCGATAATAGAAGAATTATTTAAAACTATGCCTGCATAAAATATGAGATCACATAAACAATTTTAAGAGTTTTAAGAAATGAAATGCCAGGGCACCAGAAGAGGTAAAAAAAATTTACGTACACCAATCTGTCAGGCATAGTTTCGAAAATTTTGGGATTGCAATTCAGCAACATCGTATCTTTTGCTGTTTTTATTAACTAAATATTAGAACGCGAAAGGTAGATTGCAAAGAGTGCATAGAGATCTTAAGGCATCAATAACCCCCTGCGAGGGACGATTTTTGTTTGTTTTTTTTTTTTGGTAGGTTTTGCTTGTTTGATTTGTATTAAAGAGCTTTATAGAAAGCAATACACAAAGAGGTATCCAATTAACCCACAGGTTCCTAAATTAAAAAAAAAATTCTTTATAATTTTTGAAAAAAAAATTCCTTAAATGATAAAAAAAAATCATTAAAAAAAAATTTAAAAAATTTAAAAAATATTTACAAAACATTTTCTTAAAGACATTTTTACAGAAAACTTTTTAAAATTTTTTTTTTAAATTTTCCAAAATATTTTTGAATAAAATTTAATAAAAAATTTTCCAAACAATTTTTTTGCCAAAAATATTTACAAACAATTGTTAAAATATTTATAAAAAAATTTTAATATTTTTTTGATAATGAAAATCATGAGTGTAATATAACATATTTGTAATAGTAGGAATATATGTTTATAGAGCAACATATTTTTTTAAATGCGTTTGATTTTTAATAGTTGAGATCTCTGTTTTAAAACCTAGATGCATTAAACACATAGACAACATCAGGATACCGACTACAAAATGTCAAAAGTAAAAGACACATTCATATACAAACGAAAATTTTGGAGGAAATATTTATAATTATTTGAAAAAGTTATTTAATTTTATAAAAGCAAAATGGGTATTTGTACGATAATGTCAGAGTTTACGATGTAGCTGTCATCTGGAATATCATTAAGTAGCTGATTACACGGCGCTTAGCTGCGTAGCCGATTCTATTTCTTCAAATAATGAATAGTGAGTATTTTCTCATACGACTTAACTATTTTAATTTATGTAAAAAGTCAACAATATGGATAATGCTGTACATGTCTGTATAAATAAAATCACCGTGATGGGTATAGAAGATTCGGCACAGCCGAATATAGCGCTCTTACTTGTTTTTTAATTAGTTTTACGAACAGTTTTGCTAAGAACTAAATACAAAAAAAAAGAAATTTGAAAATCTCTATGCAGCTAGCAATAGAAGAAATATAAACTTATACTCATTTCTGCTCCCCATTGTATTGTTTTTTCTTTGAAGATTTCTTGTCTAGTATATAGATGTCTACCGTTTAGCCAGCCTTAGTCTAGTCCATGATTGCAATAGGGCAATTAATGTATTTTCATATACATCTCTATATGCAATCTTTCAGTTGTTAAAGGCTTTAAAATCATTTTATTAGTATTTGCAGCTTACACAAGAGTTATTTTTTTATTTCTTTTAAGATGTCTATTTTTATGTTTCACCTCCTCTTGGTATTTTGTAGATGCAGCCATCATTTTTAAAAAATTTTGATACTTTAACAATTTGCTTTTCTGTACGAGTAGTTAAACCTTCTTTATGTGCAAAATGCCTTAATAAGACATTGTATTTTGTGAGTTGAAAAGAAGATAAGATTTTCTGTAGTTTTTAGTTATTTTTTCCTTTTTTTTAATATTCTAAAGGCGATTGTTTTTGATGTGCATATGTGATGTTTTCCGAAATAAGCGTTAAGTAGCATAAGACATTTTATTCGTTAAATAAAAATATAAAAGAAAACCAAAATGAAAATGAAAAAAAAAACAAAAGAACTCATACTCGAATCTATTTTAAAGAAAACTTTGTGTTAAGGATTTTCCTTTATTTAATGTTGATGTGCTTTTCGATTTTCGTAACGTTTTTTAGTCTTAGTCTTATTTTTTTCTTTTTTTTTTTGCCTGCAACAGTTTTGTATGCATATTCGATTTTGGCAATTTTGTGAGTTTAATCTAGCATTTTATATAACTGGCTGTATATGTTTTTATATCCCTTTTATTGAATGCAACTGCAAAATAAGAATATTTAGGATACACTGTTGTATGCTAAAATTCCATTACACTGTGCAAGAAAATAAACAAAAAGGTCTTCTAAAACCTTTATATTTTTAACATAATATTATGGCATTTAACTATTAAAGCAGTGGCTATATATCTAAAAATCCATTAAATTTTATTTTTTTTTTTTAATTCTTGATTATTTCGATTTTTCAAAAAGATGTTTTTAAATTTAATCCTAACTTGCGAATAAATTTTCAAAATTTTCAAATATACAATTGTTAAAGATATTTGCATAATTATTTTAATTCGCTCAACAGTCTTGGATTTATATGTTAATAAGGGATGATCCATTTCGAGGTTCCCTACTTTTTTAAAGAAAAAAAAGAGAAAATTAAAAATTTGAAAGAGCATTCTTTGGCATTTATTTTTCTAAGATTATGTCTATCAAATGTTGGCCGTTGCTACGTCGCAGATGGTCCATCCGTTGAGTCGAATTTTCGATGACTCGTTCGAGATTTTCTACTGGTAAGTGCCGAATGACACGCTTGATGTTTTCCTCCAAGGCCTGTATCGAAGCGGGTTTGTCCGCTTAAACTTTAGACTTTACATATCCCAACCGGAAAAAGTCTAACGATATTATGATCTTACACGATCTTAGTGGCCAATCGACCGGCCCAAAACGTGAAATTATGTGCTCACCACAATGTTCTCTCAATAAATCCATTGATTGATGCGATGTGTGGGAACTGGCGCCGTCTTGCTGAAACCAAATGTCGCCGAGATTACGAGCTTTAATTTCAGGCATCAAATAGTCGGTTATTATGGCACGATAACGGTCGCCATTGATGGTTACGTTCGCACCGGCATTATTTTTAAAGAAATATGGACCAATGATTCCACCGAACCACAAACCACACCAAAACGTTGTTTTTTCTGGATGAAGTCGCAGCTGTTGAATCTCTTTAGGTTGGTCTTCGTCCCAAATGCGGCAATTTTGTTTATTTACATACACAATGAGCCAGAAATGGGCTTCATCACTAAACTAAATTTTTCTCGAAAACGTCGGATCTTCTTGGAACTTTTCAAGAGCCCATAGAGCGAAGCGATTCCGGCGTAAGTCTTTCCATTATGAAATGCCAAACAATACTTAATAAAAATAATGTACACTGTGCCATCAATTGTCAAGTTTAAAAATTTTTTTACTGAGTTGATTATAAACAAGAAATATGCTTTTGCAAAATCATACTCTATCTGTCCCTATGGTCTCTTTATAAAAAGTTTCAAAATGGAAACTATTCTCGAACACTGCCAATCGCCTTAGCAACAGCATATACAGCTGCCAACATACTATAATTAAATTTTGTTAACCTTCACTGTAACTAAGCAAAAAACCTTTCTAATTCGCCTTTAACCAACATATTTCACATTCAGCTACACTTTCTCTAACATGGGTTATAAAAGATATTATTTTGCATTTGATTGCAACAGATAATAAAACGTATTTGATTGCGCCATAAAAACGTGGTGCTTATTAAACGTATGATTCTATATTCAATGTGAGAATTCTCATTCGTTCATTCATTTATTCCATGAATAAAATTCCTTCGTGCACCATATAAATGCTCATACATGTTGCCACAACATTTGTGCAAATAAAAACATTTAATATTTCTTATATTTGGGCTATAAATTTGTTTTGAAATGAGTTTCGGAATATTTATTTCATTTAGATTTTTAAAAGCAAAACGTTTAATAGCTTACTAGCATAGAACAGAACAGAAAAGCCCAGCACAGAAGGAAAGCTGTTAAAACAAATCGTTAAGAGAAAAATATAAAACTTTAATTGTCCGAAGAAAAACTACAGAAGAGAAATTTCCTTTGAATAAGATTTTTAATTTAAGTAATGGATATTTGTAAAATAGGAAGGAAAGAAAGGAAAGAAATCGAATATTGTTAAAAGAGATTTTATGCCCTAATAAAACAAGAAAGTTGTTTTATTCAATAATAATTATTCTGTGATACAAACACAAATTTCCCCTCTTAAACCCTTAAGATTACCTTGAAGGTTTGGTAAGTTGTGCTATCGTTATATACATGCATTCTTATCGCGTAAAAACTGCTGGATAGATTTTAACAAAATATTAGGAGGAGGTGCTTTCCGGTTTAAAGGTACAGAAATTTTCCGTTTAAAACTGGGATATTTTAAACACCTTTTATTTTTGTGTGGGATATTTAAAACACTGTTGCGCAACGGATGGCGCCAATTGAATTGAATTTGTATTTCATTTGTATTTTTACTTTGTGGAATTACGTTGTTATTAAAATCTTTTAAACACCTCTTACAGAGGTTTACAATAATTTTTAGAATTTTATTAAAATTTCAGAATTTTATCCAAGGCTGGGTAAAAAATTTTGTCGGCAGGTACCTTAGAATCCTGATTCCAATATAGGAAACTTTTTTTTTTCGCAAAAACACCTTATTTCCAAGAGATAATAAAGAGAAAAAGCAGTAAAAAGTACGTCGAATTTTTTTTACCAATTTAAAGGTAATGCGGGATAATTTAAACACTGTTGCGCAACAGATGGCGCTGTTTTTAAATAACGACAAAATATGAATTACTTACTGCCAAATAGCCAACTGAATAAAATTTGTATTTGATTACTTTGTGGAATAACAATGTTATTAAAATATTTTAAACACCTTTTACAGAGCTTTACGATAATTTTTAGAACTTTTTATAAAATTTTGAATTTTATTCAGTAATGGGTACCTTTAGATATATTAAGTGGATACATAAACCATAAATGAAGCTCTATAAAAGTAGGAGTCTTACGATTTTTGTGGAATACTTTAAAAGCTAAATCGAACAAAATATAGTCATAATTAAATGGTTAATTAATATGTCTAGGCGTATAAGCAATAAATTGACTAAAATATTATTTTATATTACTCATACGTACACAGTAATATTCGTCGGATGTGTTACAAGCTACAAGCAAAAACCACGCCTACCTATATTTTTTCACATTCTTTATACGTTTTTGTATTTATTTTTTTTTCGGCTGTAATGAATTTCATTTACTTTTTTGTTACTAAATATTAGACGCCGTCGCACACAGATCTCGCGTAACAGAGACCCTCTGGGAGGGGCGATATTGTGCTTGTTTTTATATTGATAGTGTTCTTCTGCTATCATTTATAGTAAGTGCCT
Source organism: Phasia obesa (assembly GCA_949628195.1). Taxonomy (NCBI): domain Eukaryota; kingdom Metazoa; phylum Arthropoda; class Insecta; order Diptera; family Tachinidae; genus Phasia; species Phasia obesa. Next base: position 143,296,659 of record OX451217.1, read on the forward strand.
TTGTAGAAAGCAATAATTATAGAGGTGGCCAATAGACTCAAAAAGTGGCCGCTGGAAATCAGGAGCCGTTAAATGGCCCCCTGGTGACGGGGGCAATATGGGTAAAGTTAAAATTTTTTTTTTTTTTCGTTAGTCTGACCATTCTTAGGCAATATGGATATTGAGTTTGTTTAATCGTTTTTATTTTTATTTTACTTTACGTTTTGAAAGTGTGACAGTAAATTGTATATAAGTTCTCTGCGGTAAATAGCCGCTGTTTCCAAAACCTTTAACCTCACTGTACCCAAACCCTTCGACCTGAGGGCATGTGTGGGTGGGGTGGCCAGAAACGCTTTCTAGTAGTAGGGTAATATTGGCTTCGTTTTCTTCTGGTTTTTATGCATTTTTGCTTCCATTATGTGCAACATCACATAAACGAGATAGCGAGGGGTGCATCAATATATGATTTGCTTTTTAAAAGTTCTAATTCATTATTTTCTTTGACCAAACCTAATGGTAGTAGTCGCATTTCAATATACAAAAAAAAAATATACAAATTATAACTTAACTGCTTTACTGACAGGTCATGGAAAGTTAAAGTATCATCTAGCTAAGATGAAAATTGAAGAAGATTATGCTTGAAGACTGAGCCTGTAAGAGGCTAAGACGGTAGCGAACATTGTGTGTAAATGTCCAGCACTGGCTAGCATAAAAATTAGGACCCTAATTCCCCCTAATTGGGGGAACTAAGCCATTGACAAATGCTAACAATCACTATATACTCTGTGATGAGAACAAAGGCGGACAGTTACCAGTCGACTGTCTAAAATCACAAAAATATAGATTAAAGGCTGGTTGTAGCACGTGATCCAATGCGAGTAAGGCAGCCATAAATTACAAGACGGTTTCCTTTAATTATTGTGGAGGAGAGGGGCTCGAAAAGGGATCTATTTAGGACGAGGTCTGCTTCGATATTTCCTCTACATTAATTAATAAAAAAAATCTAGAACCGCTCAGGAGTACAGCCTTGACAGACAGATAGACACACAGGCACAAATGGATCGCTACTAATAGGGTTTTGATTTTACTCTTTCCGTACGAAAACCAACTGAAACAAATTATTTTCTATGTTTCTGCATAGCCTGGTGCGATCAAGAGGTTTTATTTTTTACGGAATAATTTTTATAATTAATTTTTTATTCTTAATTCATCATTGTTTCTAATAAATAATAGCAAAAAACACCATAACTTAATGCTATAATTTTAATCCTTTTCAGCAAATTTCTTCAAACTAAACTAAATTTTTACAAAAATTATTATTTACCTTTTCAACTAAAAAGCTTCTTAACATTTACACAAAATTCTCAAAATATTATTTTCCATTAAATAAGTAGTTAGCAATAAGCTAAACAAGTTTAAATAACTTAGTGAACAAAACTTAAAGAAAAAAATAAAATACATAAAAACATGTATAGTTTTTAAACTTAATTTTAAAGTAAATACAAAAAGAAGTATTTAAACAACTTATTTCCAACTTACTTATCTCTCTATATGACTTCCTTTTTATTAAACTTGTTATTTTTATGCATTTAAAAAAAAAACGAAACGTCTGTTACACATACAAACGTACACAGCACAGATACTGAAGGAAGTGTGTATGCAAAGACTATACATTATTAATTGAATATATAGCATTGCATATTTTTAGGATGATAAGAGATTATATGTATGTATGTATGTATGTAGGTATGGGTATGTGCATATACAAGTATAAAACAAATGCAATATAAATAACAGAAGAAAAAAAGAAAAATTATAAGTAAATTTTAAATACGATTTAAATCAAATGAAATGCTAAGATTCACTCAACTATAAAAGAAAGAAAGAAAAAATAGAAAAATACTTATATTTACATACTTACATATGTATGTGTAGTATTTTAAAGCAGAGACTTAAAAGAGAAATAAATGTATGTTTTATATATAAGCACAAGGAGGATAACTGAAAGAAAATTGAATAAAGATTAAAAAGAATCACTAGCTTAAAAAATTCAGAATGAAAAAAAAAAATTTATAAATTAATTTTCTTTATATCTTCTGACAGATTATAATCTCTTTTGATAGATTGTAAATCTCATTGTGTTTGCCCTAAGGACCAGGATCCACTTTTTTGCAAAAGGGGAAATAAATAGCGTTAATTTTGCAAAAACTGAAAATTTGTCAATTATTTTCGATTTAAACGCTTTTTTTCAGATTTGGGGCCTATGCGCTACGTGTTAACGTTGTCGAATTCGACTAAAATTTTGTGGGTGGAAGTTTCTCATCAAATCTAACATTAATCCGACATGCACCCCTTGAAATTGGAAAATTTATGTTTTTCACACATTTGAAAACCCGCTATAATGCGTATATCAAGCAAAAAACTAAAATTTTGTGAAAATGAGCGAATTCACTAAAATGTGAATAAATTCGAAAAAAATCAATCGATTTTTATGGTCGATATCTCATTTTGTTGCTATTATATGTCGCTATGCGATAAAAAAAATGAATCTGGAAGTTTTTTGCCGTTTTCGATTTTTTATGATTTTTTTAAAACGAAAATTTTTGCCATTTTTACGTAAAAAATATATTTTTTTCTTAAGTTTTTTATTATAACTCCGATACTATTGATCCGATTGAAACGCGATATATAGACGAAATAAAGGCTATGCAAATCTTAATTTTTCTGAATTTATTTTAATAATATCGGACTAGTAGTTTTTGAGTTATCATTAATTATTTGAAGAAACGTCTCAAAAAAATTGCAATTTAAAAAAAAAAAATTTTTAAAAAAAAATCTATCCATAGAATTTAAAAATTTTACCATTTTTGTACAAAGGTAGTTATGATACATCAAAATTATATAGTGGTTTTAAGAGCACATGAAATTTTTTTTATTTTGTTGTGCTGTGTTATAATCGTGCTCTTCATTTAATTTAATAAAGCCTAACTATTGTAGCAGTGGAAAGGGAAATTACTAGGGTATAAAAGATAGATTTAATACCAACACTGACATATAATACGAATATTTTGACTGAAATAATGGAACGGTCTCTAAAAACCTCTATCCCGGTAAAACTAAGACGGTACTTTTCACAAGAAGAAGAGTATTTAGCCCCCCAAAATCTTGGGGGAAAAACTCTGCTGCGGTCAAAAGAAGCGAAATTTCAAAAGGGTAATTTTTGACCAAAATTTTAAACGGAAAAGCAACTATCATGAAAAAGTTAGAAAGGCATATGCCGCATGTACTCCTATCAAGCTCTAATGGCAAAAACGTGGGGACTTAATCCACGAATAATCTACTGGATATACACCGCGATTATTAGACCAGTATTATATATCATGGCGCACTATTATGGTAGAAACACGTATTCATGTGTCATTTATAGAAAAGGTAAATAGAATTGTAGCACTGAGTATCACAGGAGCCAGAAAATCAACAGCAACTGACACACTGTGTAGAATACTTGGAATCGATCCTCTAAACTTATATTTAAAAGAATATGCTTTAAGAACGCAATTAAGATTGAGACATAATAAACATTTAAATATTAAAAATTATGGTCACTCTTAGCTAATAAGTAAATATCTCAAGTAGAGAACATAAAAACTGATTACTTGACGCCTGAAATACATTGGGACAAGGATATTACTACAATAATCCCAAGGAAAGATGAATGGAAACCTCTGAATTGAGATTTATACAGATGGCTCAAAAAAGGATAATTGGACAGGAAAAGTTAGGTATCAGACACAGTTCTAGACTGGATAACTTATGCAACATTTTCCAAGCCGAATTTTTTGCTGTGTCTGAGGCTGCCAGGTTGTTTTCTATGAGACCGATATTCTCAAGTGATATCACTATTTACATAGACAGTCAGGCGGCTATAAAAGCACTCGGAAATAGATGGTATTAGATCGAAAGTGGTCAGCCGTTGTCGCATAGAGCTACAAGTTCTCAATAAACATCACGCACTGAAACTGTGCTGGGTACCCGGTCATTACAAGATTATAGGAAACGAAGCTGCAGACAAGTTGGCGCAAGCTTGAGCTGACTTAGACATAAGCGTCAGATGTGAGGACATATACCCTGATCTCGATTCTACATACGAGAGGATAAAGTGAAATAATTCGTTGGGATACATACAGACGAAATCATTGCTAGAGGAAAAAGGTATTGGAGAAAGGGATAAGCTTTATGTAAGCGTTTGTATGAGTAAGTCAAAACTGAGAATGTGTGTAGGTATAATAAAACAGTGCAACACGGAAAAAATAACCATATACGGACACCACTACGTGATAAAAGACCCCTGTCTCCCAGTTTTGCCCAAAGTCCTCCAGGTTTTTTTTTATGGGCTCTCAAAGATGTGAGGCCTCGATGTCATTTTTGGAAGAAATGATCATTTACTCAAGCTCATATTTTGCAAACTGTTTGAAATTTTGATATACTCTCTGAGGCAAAATTGTAGCTCTTGTCATAATTGTAGATTGTAGATATTTTTTGAAAAAGATTCGACTTTGTGATGATGATATCTACAGATGGTGTGGCGAAGAAGACAAAAATACATACCACTATCTTTGTCAATGCCCTGCGTTATCACACAGCCGTAATAAATGTTTTGGCTCCTTGTTCTTTCAGAATATGAAGGGTATGGATGCTAAGCAAATTGTAAAATTTACGAAGCTTACGGGACTACTTAGTGGGAGTTATTGAAACAGAGCAGTGGAAAATATTAGAGGATCAATAATGGTATTGTCAATTTACACATATAATTATGTGTGATCCTGTATTAACCTAACCTAACACTGAATTATCAGATTAAATAAACTGGAGCCATTTAATCTCACTTCTATTTATCCACACAAAATGACAGCAAAAAAGGCAGTAAAAACATCAGGCTTCTATTAATATAATTCTCATTCTGTTTCTAGAAGTTTATTGCTTCTAGGATATTTCTTGACTTCTCTAAAATTTGGAATATAACCAATAAAACTTATACAGATACTTGCTTTTCCCCTAACAAATAAATTACATTATTATTATTTTTGCCCTATCCGAACTACTTGCTGTATTCTTCAACACACATAAATTAAGTTGAACACATCAATTTCCTAAATTTGCTCATATTTTACTTAATTTATTTAAGTTTTTCTCCTTCTTAACATATTCTTTTTATACCCTACAGTATGAGTTATAATCCTGCACTGTTAGTATAGCAAATATTTATGGAAACTATATATGAGTTTGGCAAAAGTAACACCACAGTTTGCCGAAATACAGACTAGATTGGATTAGGGGGCATTGAACCTCCCACACAAAGTCCGAAAATTCTCTAATGTGTAACTAGAGACAGTCTTGAAATTATGAACAACCAACCACCTTATTAATGTGTATAGTCTAAAAAAGACTGACTGGGTTGAAAAAGTAAGCGCAAATACTAGTCAGCTACTTAATGATATTGAAGACGACAGCTAGATCGTAAACTCTGACATTGTTATAGAAATTCCTATTTTACTTTTTTAAAGTTAAATAATTTTTTCAAAAAAAAAATAATAAATATTTTCTCCAAAACGTACATAAGTTGACTACAGCCACAACGTTGGTCGTGTAGCCATTTAGCAATACTGGCTTCAAAATAATCGCTTACCACTAAACATGTTTATTTTATTTTTGACATTTTGTAGTCGGTATCCTGATGTTGTCTATGTGTTTAATGAATGCATCTAGGTTTTAAAACAGGAATCTCATTTATTTAAGAATCAAACGCATTTAAAAAAATATGTTGCTCTATAAACATGCATATATTCTTACTATTACAAATATGTTATATTACCCTCATGATTTTAATTTTCAAAGAAATATTGAAATTTTTTTAAAAATATTTTAAAAATTGTTTGTAAATATTTTTGGCAAAATTTTTTTTTTAATTTTTTATAAAATTTTATTCGAAAATTTTTTGCAAAATTTAATTCAAAAATTTTTTTCAAAAAATTTTCTGTAAAAATATCTTTTTCTAAATGTTTTGTAAATTTTTGTGTATATTGATTTGTAAATATTAAAAAAAAAATATTTTTATTTTTTTTAATTTTTAATTTTTTTTTTTTTAATTTCATTGAAATTTTTTTTAATTTAGAACCTTCCTGCAACATATATTGAGTTAGAATGGTCAGACTAAAGCAAAAAAAAAATTCTTAAAAAAATTTCCTCATATCGACCCTCATGTGCCTTTTAACTGCTCCTATTTACCAGTGGGTACCCTGTGGTTCAATTGGCTACCTATATGTGTATTGCTTTCTAGAAAGGTCTCTAATACAAATCAAAGCAGAAAAATCCTACCAACCTAAAAACAAATAAAAATCAACCCTCGCAGGGGGTTATTGATCCCCCGAGATCTGTATGCACTCCTTGTGATCTACCTGTTTTAATATTTATTTTACAAAAAATACAAAAAAGAAACATTAAAGCCGAAAAAATTATAAAAATATAGGTGGGCGTGGTTTCTTCCCCGCAGCCTCCAAAGGAATGATCCGATGTTGCTGAATTGCAAAGTTTTCGAAACTATTCCTGACAGATTGGTGTGCTTAAATTTTTTATACCTCTTCTGGTGCCTTGGAAAATAACATTACTACCTGAACACGGACAGATGGACATCGCTTAATCAACCTCTCTATGTATAAGGATCCAATATACATATATACTGTATGGGCCGAGAATGCATATTGTAGGAATTACACACGGAATGACAAACTTATATATAGGGTATATAAGTTAGTCATTCCGTGGTGAAGGGTTAAGGTAGAAAAGTTATGCCAAAAATTTAATAAACCAAATGAGAAGTTTATTAAGTCTAAAAAGTATGAAAAAAAATATTTGGACATAAGAATCTGGGTTTTTATTCAGAAAGTTTGAAAAATCCACTGACGATCTGGTTAAGCACCAGTGAAATGGCTATATGGATATGCTTTCCCCATAGTAATCCGTTTGAATTATTATATATTTTTTAAATAATTATTTTACGATTCAATATTTATTGTGGGTTAAGGTCTGAAAAATAAGAGATAAGAGAATAAGATAAGAGAATAAGAGAGCACATACATTTGGATTATTATATTTTTTGAAAATAAAAAACTTTATGAATCTTTCATAAAATATTTATCTAATAAATTTTAAAGGAATTATGCGCGTTTAATATTCATATCAGATGTAGAAAATTGAAAAAATCCAAAAAAATTGTCCTAAAACAACAGGGAATTTATAAATTAAATACAAATTATAATTCATATTGATCCGTTGAAAAAATTCCTATCAAACGCACTAGTGCCTTAACCAATCTTCCTTTTCAAATCCTTTTCAAAAGAAAAAATTGATGAGAGCTCGATTTTTTTCACTCTGTGGTCTCAAAACGCTTTCTACAATAGGTTTACTTAAGTTTTTATTTTTGAATAAAATACCTGCGATGCTTTTTCCTTGTCTGTGGTCGGAAATCAAAACCCAACTCCCTACACTGATCGACTAGCGCACTACCAGTCAGTCTATCGAGGCAATAATTAAGGGGCAATATTTGTTGAATATTCTGATAAAAATAAAGAGTAATAATGGCTATCTCAGCAGGTATATTATATTTCACCAATATTTGCTACAAACAGCATCATTAAATGCCTTACGACTTCTGAAAGTGCCCTTGAGCCCGTGATCATGCCCGTCCAACGAAAGGTATTGAAACTGAAGCTCGTTCCAATATCAGAAGTGCGTTGACTTTAGACTTGGTTTGACGTAATCTTTTTGTTTCTGTCTCCGCTGAAACAATTAACTCTATTTTTAACAGCACTCAAAATACATGATTCATCCACTGATGATTGTTGAGCATTTTTAGAACGATTGTTTAATTGCTACAAAAATTACCAATAGGTTTAGATCAACAATTAGGTTAATAGCTTGCTATGAAATTAAATTGAAATTAAAGAAAGTTTTAATTAGTAAAATTTATTTTAAAAAATGTCTCCCAAAACAAAAAATTCTTAACAAAAAACATGTTTTTTCGTGCATAGAAAAAAAAATTTTTTTTTACTAAGAAAAGCTTCCTAAAAGGATTTATTTTTCAAAACAAACAATATTTCACAAAGGAGTAGAATTCTTTAAGTCGTATATAATACTGTAAGTGAATTTTAGATGCACCACAACCAATATTAATATTTACAAAAGTTCTGCTGGTTAAAGTACAGAAGATGAAGGACACGACTCATACTTACGAAAATAATGATGATGAACTTTTTACTACTCATCATATAAAACATTAAAAGACAGACAGACACACCCACCGACGGTACAACATTATTAACAACTACTTAAGAGAGTGGAATATGATTTGGACAGTTGAACAAATACTGAGTAAGAATTCTTCAATTTTCTTTATTTTATTTTTTTTTTTTTTCTTCTATAAAATTTGCTGTGGTGAAAATGAAAATTCAATGGCAACATGTAAATAAAATATAAAGAATGGTAGAAACTAATTTAAATAAATATGAAACTTATAACAAAAATTTAATTTTTATTTTTATAGAATAAAAAGGTTATGTCGAACATTAAGATAGGATTTCTATCTTAATGTTCGACATAACCTCAACTTTATCATGTAATAAACAGTACCAACTTTCAAAAATAAGTAAAGTGGAACAGACTTAAAATGCTACGTCTTTTTTGGATACCTGACTCATCTCATTCAAGGTGACAAAGGTAAAAAGTTAGTTTTTTTCATTACTGCAAATTTTTCTTATTCTAACTTTGATACAATCAAAAACCTTCTAATATCAACAATGAAGAATCGCAAATGAAGAGTTTAGTCTCTAAAGTTACTCTCTATTTATGGACACGTATAACTCTAAAGAGGTGGACCGCTTAATAATCTCTAAAGGAACTCCTAAGCCAATAATCTATGGTCACCTAAATCCGAAAGTAGATTAGATATAATCAAATAACGTTAAGCTGGGCAACTACGTTACTGCTACGTCATGAAGACTTAATGTATCAACTGGCCAAGATGAAAATCGAATAATATGAAGCTTACAGACTGTACCTCTCAGAGGATGAGAGGAGATAGCATATTATGCATCAATGAGCAGCACTGGCGAGCATTAGTCACTATGCTAGCAATATCAAGACACCTCTTGATAAGTAATGATATTTATTCCCATATGCCCTGCCACCCAAAGCCTCGCTAAACTCTTTGTAGATGTCTTGTTTTCGTAAACTAAACTAGATAATGTATAGTCAGATATCCAATAAGGTGATTATTGCAGCTTTGCGGTACGCACTGGTAACATCACCGCATATCCTGTGGTGCCTTAGCACCAGCTAAACGCTCTGTTTTATGTTTAAAAATTTCGCCAAAATTATTTTGCATAGCTGCTGCAACCTAAACCTAATTCTGGTTAGGAATATAAGGAAGACGACGCCCCCCGTCTAACTTTTTTTTTAAAGAGAAGTAATACTCAATTATTTCCTATATTAATCGTGTAACTTCCTTTAGAAAGTAATAGGTGTAAGATGATGATGATGATGATGATGATGGTAAGAATATGTAGTAAAAGCTTTACTTTCAGCAACACTGCAATTTTTTGTATTATTTAGTTTTGTAACAGCATTACAGCACCTGTGGTGTTATTTAAACACATGAATTTTTAGCTATTTTATTCAGTACTAGCTGTGCCAGGCACGTCGTGGGCATCCTGACAATATTTTACTCGACTTTGCTTTGAAAGTATTCCAAACCAATTTTAAGACTCTTACTTTTATAGTGCTTCGGTTTATGTATTTTCTTTATAGAAAGGTACCCATCCCTGCATAAAATTCTAAAATTTATAAACAATTCTTAAAATTATTGTAAAGCTCGGTAAAAGGTGTTTAAAATATTTTAATAACATTGTAATTGTACAAAGTAAAAATACAAATCAAATACAAGTTTCATTCAATTGGCTATTTGGCAGTAAGAAATTAATATTTTGTCATTACTTTCAAACAGCGCCATCTGTTGCGGAACCGTATTTAAAATATACCACTTTCAAAAATAAAATATGCCTTAAAGTATGCATTACCTTTAAAACAATAAAAAAAAGTCGATGTACTTTTACTGCTTTTTCTCTTTATTATCTCTTGGAAATAAGGTTTATTTACGGAAAGAAGTAGCCTATATTGGAATGAGGATACTAGGGTACCTCCTAACCGAATTTTGTAAAGATCCATCAAGTAGTTTTTACGTGATGCGAACACAAATGAAAAGCAGGCAGACAGACAGTCGGAAATGAGTTAGTATTTTTTTATGTGTATAGATTTTCCTAGCCTAAGATTTAGTGCCTTACGGAATACCGTCGAATTTAAAGAAAAATTTAAAGAAAAAAAAATCAAAATTTTTGTGATCATTAGAGATTTGATCTGTGCGCTGGTTTATGAAAAAAAAATATTTCTAATTATTTTGGGTTGTGACTATTTATGATTGAATGCTGCATACAAAGATTAACACACATTTTTTTCGTGCCAGCATATAATTCAAAATAGTTTCAGTAATTCATTTTACAGAATTACTGAAACTATAACCCAAACAATTTTAGTTTCTCAAATTTAAAGAAAAAAAAATTATTTACAAATAAAAAACTGCCTGCATTAAATGTTTTAAAACAATGAACATGTGCAACACATGTGAGAGCTAAATGATTTATAGCACAGACACAAAGGCAGACACATTAGTATATAAACCAAAAAAAAAAAAACTTTTCCAACCACATAAATGTGGCAAAACCAACTTTTCTTACCTGAACTTTACAAAGAAAATAGCGAAAGAAAATAAAACGTTCAAGAAAATCTTGTGTAAAGAAAAGAAAACCACGTATGTGGTTTAAATTTTTAACTCTACATATTTGTCTTAAGATTTCTTCGTCTTTGCCACCAAAACTTAACACTGGGTTGGTTAACTCCCAGCCAATGATCTCCTAAGAAAATTGAAACACAAAAAAAAACTAGGGATTATTTTGATACTCTCAGGGTATGATATACTTAAATTCTAAGGACAAAATATGTTTCCTTTTTCTATATTTGTCATTGTTTGTGGTAGTTTTTCAAAAGTTTCCCAGAGTAGGCGGATAATACTTAGTGTTTTCTAATGGAAAAACTTTGTCACACGCACACACAAAAAAAAAGAGTTTATATCTGGTTTAAGGAAAACAAAAAAAAAAAAAGAAACTCGTGCAAATGTGTGAGTATAAAATGATTATATCCTTTTTCTTTCTCAACAACTTTTTGTGTAACACATGCATTAAGACATTTATAAACCGATTTAAGCAGCAACTTTAAATATTACCCCCCAAATATTTTTCTGTGTCTTTTCTTCAACAACTTCTTGTTCGATTTGGTACTTTTTTTGTTTATCTTCTTTCATTTCTCTTACTTCTTTCAAATGATTTAAAAATAACTAAAAAATTTTTAAGTTGTTTTCAAATGTTTCTTATTGCATGTTTAGTATTCATTCTTTTCTTCTTTTAAGGCTGCATTTCCAGCTTTTAAAGAAATTGTCAACATAACGATTCTTAAGCAAATAGTACTTAAGTACCATGAAAATGAAATGTGAAAAAAAAACATTACTGTGTAATAAGAAAAAATAAATAAAACAATTGAAGAAAAGAGGCTGTTTGATTGTAAGGATAACAATGAATTTTAGACACCCAACTAAAAGTAAAATATTACAAAAATTTCCAAATTGGCAAAAAGTTAAACGGCTGAATTCGGGTTTAACTGATCATGCACAGTACATAAAAAATGTCCTTGTAACTTCTATATACAAATTTGATTTCCAAAAACAAATAGATTAAAGTTAAAGTTACGATCACTTAAATTATTATCTCTAGCTGTTTAAATTGTTCATTATATCACACAGAAAAAAATATTTTTATCAATTAAAATTTTTAATTATTTTCAGTCACAAATTTAATTAAATTTTTAATTAATTTGAATATTTGTTAAATTATAAATTAACTAGCTGTGCCCACACTCGCTGTGTGCGTCCAGACAATTTATTTATTTTGATTTTGCTGTGAAAAAATACACGCCTAATTTTAAGAATCTTACGTATTTACTTTACATAAAGGTACCCATCCCTGAATAGAATTCTAAAATTTAAATAAAATTCTAAAATTCTAAAAATTGTTGTAAATCTCTGTAAAAGACAGACAGGAAATAAGTTATTTACTATTTCAAAATAACGCCATCTGTTGCACAGCATTGATTAAAATATACTGCTTTCAAATATAAAAGATGCCTTCAAGTATGCAGTACTTTTAAATCGATCAAAAAAATCGGCGTACTCTCACTGCTTTTCCTCCAGTTTCACTTGGAAATAAAATATTTTTGTGGAAAAAAGTATCCTATATTGGAATCAGGATACTAAGGTTCCTCCTCACAAAATTTTTTTAAAATCCATCCAGTAAATTTTACGTGATGCGAACACAAAAAAAGAAAGACAGACAGAATGGAAATAAGTTACTATTTCATTTATATATAGAAATCACAAATTAATGTTAATCTTTTAAAAATTAAGTATATAAATAAATCAGTTTACAAAATTTATTAAATTTATATTTACGACCAATTAAAACCTTTAAAAAAAATTCAGTGTTTAGGAAAAACACAAATAACTATTTCGCAACAAAAAAAAAACGACGTTTAATCAATTAGAAGGGCAGACAGACGACCATCGAAACCAAGATAAAAATGTAAAAGGTATAAATCTGAAACAAAATACAAAACACTCAATGCACGTCAACATAATGACTTTTATGGGGGCATCCTAGACTTTTATTTTATATATTTTATAGACTTGTTTTTAAAGAAGTCAGTAATACCTACACTGTGTTAAATTTAAGAGTCTGCCTATTACCCTTAAAAATCACCTCAAAATCATCTCTTCGTTGGGATGACGATTTCTATTTTTCATTACAACTCTAAAGATAATACGTCATAATCAGGTCTTTTATTCTTTATTTTATTTTTTTTTTTTTTTGTTTTTTTTTTTTTTTTTTTTTTGTAATTGGTACAGCAGCCATAATACTTCGAACTTAAAGAATTTGATCATTGCAGTGCTATTTTTTGCACTTCAAGCCATAAATATTTATTAAAATTACATTCACTACGTTTACTTTGGGGACACCATATTCTGTATATTTTGAGGGAATTCGTTGAAGTCTTTTAAACGATTTTACTCACTGTTATAGTATAATTTATCTAAAGAAATAGTTTGAAAAATTTATTCGAATAATCGATTATTCGAAAAAATTTAATCGCTTAATTTATTATTTGAAATTAATAAAACGCAGCGAAGAATACTTAAATAAACGAATATTTTTTTTTAATTGACAAATCTTACCTAAATATTAATATTGGAACGAATTTAATAAAATAAATCTCCTACGTAATGTAATTGATATAAGCTTAAGTAACGGAAACATTTTCGTTTTTTTTTTTTCAAAAAAAAAAATTTTTAATTTTATCATCTACCAATTCCCGCTATAGAACATGACAATATTTCTTTCTATTCAATATAATACTTAAATAAAAATTTAGAAGTTGTTTAAAAATCGGATTGAGTATTCGATTATTTGCCAAAATTTATTCGAAACTAAAAAAATATTCACTAGAAAATTATTAACTATGATAACCTAATAATTTTGAAAAATCATTTGGATACGTGATTAAGCAAAATTTTAGCGATTTATTAGAACTATAAAAAATTATTCTTAAAAAAAAGTCACTCACTATAATAATTTAGTAATATAGAGAAGTCATTTTGAAAAAAATCTTTCAAAAATTCAATTATTCGGCTAAATTTAATACATTTTTCTTTTTATTAAATTGAAAAAAAAATAGTCGTTAAATTTTGCTTAACAATGATAATTAAATAATGATATCGAAGTATTATTCAGAAATCATTAACAGAAATCATTTGATTATTCGAAAAAATGTATACTATTCTTTTTCGGAACAAATACAAACTTATTTTATTGAAAAATCCTTAATTATCACAACGTTACAGAAGAAATTTATTATAGAAGAATTTTGAAAATCATTCGAAAAATGCATTAATCTGGAAAATTAAACGATTATTTTATTATATGTAACCAAAAATATTTATTCGGTAAAAAATCCTTAATTATAATACGTAATAATTATATAGATGCAATTTTAAAAATCATTCGAAAATTCAATAATTCGCCAAAATTATACAGATTATTTTTTTATTCGAAACTAAAAAAATTGTATTCGTTAAATAATTCTTAACTATGATAATTAGTAATTACAAAGAAGTAAGTTTAAAAAATCATTCGGGTAAATTCATATTATTCTCCAAATTTTTACCGCATATTTTTTTTTATTGGGAATTAAAAAATGTATTCGTTAAAAAATCCTTAACTACCATTATTATTAATTCTGTAGAAATAATTTAAAAAAAATCATTCGGCAATTCAATTATTCTCCAAAATTTTATTGAGTATTTTTTATTCGGAACTAATAAAATGTATCCTTAAATATGCTTAAAGTAAAAGTAATTTAAAAAAAATCATTCCGAAATTCAAATTATTCTCCAAAATTTTATCGATTATTTTTTTATTGGAAGCTAAAAAACTTTATTCGTTTAAAAATGCTTTACTTTGATTATTAATAATTCTGTAGAAATAATTTTAAAAAAGCATTCAGAAATTCAATTATTCTTTAAAATTTTATCCAGTATTTTTTTTATTCGCAACTAACGAGTGATTTTTTAAGAGCTTGAGAACTTTTTTTAAAAAAAAAACGCATAAAATTTGCAAAATCTCATCGGTTCTTTATTTGAAACGTTAGATTGGTCCATGACATTTACTTTTTGAAGATAATTTCATTTAAATGTTGACCGCGGCTGCGTCTTAGGTGGTCCATTCGGAAAGTCCAATTTTGGGCAACTTTTTCGAGCATTTCGGCCGGAATAGCCCGAATTTCTTCGGAAATGTTGTCTTCCAAAGCTGGAATAGTTGCTGGCTTATTTCTGTAGACTTTAGACTTGACGTAGCCCCACAAAAAATAGTCTAAAGGCGTCAAATCGCATGATCTTGGTGGCCAACTTACCGGTCCATTTCTTGAGATGAATTGTTCTCCGAAGTTTTCCCTCAAAATGGCCATAGAATCGCGAGCTGTGTGGCATGTAGCGCCATCTTGTTGAAACCACATGTCAACCAAGTTCAGTTGTTCCATTTTTGGCAACAAAAAGTTTGTTAGCATCGAACGATAGCGATCGCCATTCACCGTAACGTTGCGTCCAACAGCATCTTTGAAAAAATACGGTCCAATGATTCCACCAGCGTACAAACCACACCAAACAGTGCATTTTTCGGGATGCATGGGCAGTTCTTGAACGGCTTCTGGTTGCTCTTCACTCCAAATGCGGCAATTTTGCTTATTTACGTAGCCATTCAACCAGAAATGAGCCTCATCGCTGAACAAAATTTGTCACATTTGAACATTTCGAACCGAACACTGATTTTGGTAATAAAATTCAATGATTTGCAAGCGTTGCTCGTTAGTAAGTCTATTCATGATGAAATGTCAAAGCATACTGAGCATCTTTCTCTTTGGCACCATGTATGAAATCTCACGTGATCTGTCAAATACTAATGCATGAAAATCCTAACCTCAAAAAAATCACCCATTACAAAGTAAAAGTAATTAAAAAATATCATTTCATTTTCATTCATTCAATTATTCTTCAAAATTTTATCGAGTTTTTTTTCGGAACTAAAAATCGTTTATCCCTTAAAAAATTCTTTACTATAATTATTAATACTACTGTTAAAGTAATTCAAAAAAAAGCATTCCCAAATTCAATTATTCGCCAAAATGTTTCCGATTATTTTTTTATTCGAAACTAGAAAAATTTATTCTTTAAAAAAAAACTTTAACTATGACATAAGTTGTCATAATTATGTAAAAGTAATTTTAAAAAATCCTTCATAAATTCGAGTTTTTGTTTAAACTAAACTAAAAAACTAAAAAAATTTGTTGCTTGAAATTCCCTTAGGGAGGATAATTCTATAAAAATAATTTCGAAAAATCATTCGAAACTACTATTCATCGCAAAATTTTATCGAACTTTTTTATAGGAAAATAAAAAAAATCATTCATTAAAGATAATTCGATTATTCGGCAACATAGACTGTTCATAGACTGTTGTTGTTTTTATTCGAAAATTAAAAAAAAATATATTATTCCAAGAAAACTATGAAAATTTAATAATTATATAAAACTAATTTTGTAAACTCATTCGAAAATTTAATTATGCGGTATTATTATTTTACCGATTATTTTATTATTCTAAACTGAAAAAAAAAATATTCGTTAAAATTCCTGATAACGTAATAATTATATACAAGTCATTTTGTAAAATCATTTGGAAATTATATTATTCGCCAAAATTTAATCGATTATTTTTTTATTCTAAGCAAAAAAATATTCGTTAAAATTTTTAAACTATGGTAGCATAATAATTACATAGAAGTAATTGTAAAGAGTTATTCAAAAGTTCGATTATTCGTTCAAAGTTAATCGATTTTTCTTTTATTCGAAAGAAAAAAAAAATTTTTAAATCCTTAACTAAACAATTAGTTTCTGGAAAGTCTAATAAAAATGATTATGATCAATTCATTAAAGGAAAAATTAACATGGCCTTAAAAAGGGCCATGTTACCAAAACAATATGCATCAAAACAGACCTATTAATTTATAGTTACTAAAGGGTTTATACATAAACTTGAAATATTTTCTTCTGTTACAAATCCTTTCTTCGTTTACTGTCATTTCATACTTCATTCTCATTTTATACAATTTTGGTAAAAAGTATTAAGTTTATTTATCTTTTCATTTCAAAGAAGCCTAACATTTCTTTGGAAATCAAAAAGGAACAAAAATAATACTTTGTTCGAATATTTTAAGTGGTTTTATAGTTTTTTTATGTAGTTTTTTTTTTGTTTTTGCTCTTGTTTAAATACTTTTAAATGCCAATAGTATTTTTTTACAATTTTTGCTTTCAATATTTTACATTCTCTTTGATCAAATCAATGTCGCTATAACTCTTTGCATTTGCTGCTTCCCTTCTTGGCAATATTGTTGGATTCTTTTGCAGGAAAAAAATTTTGTAAAGACTTTTAACAAAAGTTGGTATAATTGTAAGACTAAAAAGAGGTTAAGTTGCAAATGAAACAACAATACTAAAGGAGAAATAATTTGCCTAAAAAAAATTTTTGTTTATTGGCTGTTTAGAGCTTAAGACTTTAAAATGATTTTTCTATTTCCAATGGTGATTGTTCTTGTTGATTATGTTGCTTATAATGGTCCTATCATCTATTTCTCTTTGTGTGTATTGGGAAAAAAAATAGAAAGCAATTGTAATGGCCTTAAGCAGCACAAAAGGAATGCTATAAAGCTTTACATGATACATGCCCTTTCAAAAAAGGTATTTAATTTAAAGATTTAAAATTTATTGCAGATTTTCATTTTATAACTTAGTCCTCAGCAACAAAAGGCTTTGCAACAAAAAAAAATCACCTTAAATACCACTTTATTTCCTTAGCTCCTAATTTGAATTTTAATTTGCTTTTAAACGAAACCTTAAAAACTACTCGTAATATAAATCTTTTAGTTTGGCCATAAACATATTAAATTGTATCCTTACAGGATGTGCAAGTAAAACTAAACAGCAATATTTGAAGTTCTCCTAGGAAAGTCCAAAGCATACAGAGAACATGCAGTATTCTTTTTATTATAAATACTCGTATTTATGGGTGCCCATTTTACCTAATGCAGGAGAATATTTCTTATTACACCTAGTCCTCAAAGAGCATTTGTAATAATAAAAAATTTGATTTGTTTCTACCATTAAAATTTAAAAAAAAATTAAACTGAATGCGAAAATTTAAAAAGATATGGTCGCAATATTAATTTAGCTTTGTCTGCTAGACTGGCTATTTGAAAAATGTCAACAAAGTATAACAGTGTTGACGTTTCTGTTTAGAATGATTTGATAAGTCATCATGAATGGTTTAACGCCAGAACAACGCTTTGAAATTATTGAAAAAATTTACTGTTTGCCAAATTAATTCTTAGAGCGCTTCGCCCATTTTTTCTTATTAAATGGTCACCTTAATGAGCAAAATTGCCATATTAGGAACGAATATAATCATCAAACCGTTATCGAATCACCACAACATTTATTAATTGACTTTTTGGTGCGGTTTACACGTTGGCGGCTTCATCGATCCTTATTTTCTTTTAAATGATCCAGAAGCTGCCGTTACGATAAATGACAAGCGCTATCGAGCCATGATGATTAAGTTATTGTTTTCACAAATTAATCAGCTAAACATCAACACCATTTGGTTCCAACAGGATGGCGCATTTTGACATATAGCACGCTTAGCAATCAATTTATTGCAAAACTAGCTGTGCCCACACACGTTGTGTGCATCCTGACAATATTTAGTTCGATTTTGCTTTGAAAGTAATCCTCACCAAATTTAATTTTAAGACTCTTACTTATTTACTTTATTTACCCATCCCTGGATTAAATTTTAAAATTTATATAAAATTCTAAATTTTATTGTAAAGCTCTATAAAAGGCAGCCAGAATATGAGGTACTCGTTATTTTAAAACAGCGCCAAACGAGTTTAAAATATCCCGCGTTCAACAATAAAAGATGCCTTTAGGTATGCAGTACCTTTAAGTCGGTAAAAAAATGGCGTACTGTCACTGCTTTTTCCTCACTTTCTCTTGGAAATAAGATACCTTTGGGGAACATAAAAGGATCTTATATTGGCATCAGGATACTAAGGTACCTCCTCAATTAAAATCCATTCTCAATTAAAATCCATAATTTTTACGTCACGCGAACACAAAGGAAAGGCAGATAGACGGGAAATGAGTTACTATTTTATTATATAAATGTATACATCAATTTGGTGACTACTGTATTTCCAGTAGTGCCAGTGATCCTGTTCACTGGCCCCTTCATTAATACGATATAAAGCCTCTGGCTTAATATTACTTAACTCTGTTAAGTCATTGGTTTATGCTGAAAAACCAGCAACTGTCGAAGCATTGGAAGCCAATATTCAAGCCCTCATTGACGTAAAAATTGGAATGATCGATGACGTGAAATGAATGCCATAAAATTATCTAACAAATTACAAACTTGGGGGTTACTTCGATTTATTTCTAAAATTATTAACACTCTCTTTTATAGAAAAATGTAATGTAAATGGAAGTTTTATTTTAATTATTTCGAATATTGTGCTCTATTTTGTTTGCCAAACGAGTCTTAGGTTTATTTCTTTGGTTATCAAAATTTATATTTCATTTCATTGCACATGTCCTGCCATAAACTTAATAATAATCGCATGTACTCTACAAATAACTGAAAAGTTTCCTATAAAAAAATGCCAGCTTCATGGGCCACTAATAATAAAGAAAGCACAAAATCTAGACAATAAAAAATCTGTACAAAAAAAATTTTATTAACAATTCGCATGCTGAAAATTATTTATAAGTTTTTTTCACAATCTAAATAATACAGAGGGTTGGCGCTCAAAAAATGTTTAAGCAACAATAAAAAAGAATGAGTTAGAAACAACAAAAGGTTGAAAACAAAAATCTACCACTGGAAATTGGGCAATAGAAAAATAAACAAAATCACCATAAAACAATAGAAAAAGGTGCAAAGTGTAAAATTGTGTGGGAGCATGTGATTTTCTTTCTTTCTTTTTTTTCAATGAAATTTCAATTACGCATTTAGTCTCACGTATGTGCAGGCATGCATAACATTATACTGTGTGTCCAAAACTCATTGCTAGACCGACATTTATGCACTTATACCCACACAAGTTTCATTATATAAATGTGTATATGTGTATGTGTGTGTGTGTGTGTGTTTTTTAGTACAGGTATTTCAATTTGTTTGCAATAAAACCATTGTTCCATTCATACTCTGTTGGTTAACAACACAATTTACTTGTGCAATTTTCTGTTGCCAACATTTTTAGAAACCACTTTTAGACACGCATATTAAAATATTTGTAATACTCAGGATATTTTTTATTGTTACAAATATATTATGAAAATATGTACAGTAATGTATCTAAAGTTTATTATATTTTGAAAAAGGATTCACAATGAAATAACGTACCTGAAAAGATGGGAAGTTGCAGTTTTAACACCTTTTAGGAAAGGGACTTGTCATGTCGCTGGTCGAGCAATTGAGACTAATTATATACTTTTACCAGCTGTTCCCATAATATTTTGTCATGATAATATTTTCTTTGATTTTGCTTTGAAAGTAATCCACACCAAATTTTAAGATTATTACGTATTTACTTTATATAAAGTTACCCTAAATTTTTAAAAAATTCAAAAATTCTAGAAATTATTTTAAAGCCCTGAAAAAGATGTTTAAAATATTTTAATAACAATGTAATTCCACAAAGTAAAAATTTAAATCAAATAAAAATTATATTAAAAATTATATATTGTCTATTTGGCAGTAAAAATTCATATTTTGTCATTATTTAAAACACAGCGCCATCTGTTGCACAACGATATTTACAATATCCCTCTTTCAACTCATATTTTGTCATAATTTTAAAACAGCGCAACCCTGTTTAAAATATCCCGCTTTCAAAAATAAAAGATGCCTTTTAGGTATGCAGTACCTTTAAATCGGAAAAAAAAAAAAGATTGACGTATTTTCACAGATTTTTCTGCACTTTCTCTTAGAAATAAGATATTTTTGCGCAAAAAAAATATCCTATATTTGAATCAGAATACTAAGGTACCTCCTCACAAAAATATATCCAGTAGTTTTTACGTGATACGAACGCAGACAGACAGGAAATAAGTTACTGTCTTATATGTATAGATATAATGCTAATTTTAACGTAGTTAGTTAGGGCTATCTACTGTAACACTAGCCTAGTTTTAGTTATGTTAACACTGCTTACTTAATTACATGATGATTCCTCCAGCCACCAGTCATGATTCATAACTTTTTGCATCAATTGTCACCAATTTTCTACAGGATTAGGTTGGGTTAGACAGACAGACTGTCAACCGTGTACCCAGAGCTCACGTGTGTCCAATATACTAGTTCCTTGGTATTACTTCTCTTCTTGGTCTCAAAGGTACCCCAGATGTAGTGGTGCGTTTTTTACTATAGAGATATTTTTAGCCTTCGCCGTTTAGGCCTTTTTTTACCAAATGTTGATGAGCTCCTTAACACAGATTCTGCCGCCTCCCATACTGCAATCAAAATCATTTATTTGAAAGCAGTCAGTTCAAAAAAAGAAAATATTGATGGCAGCAGCTCTTTTCCAATTGAGACTGTAATTGCCCTTTTAGTCTAAAATAATTATAATAGTTTTCCCACGTAGAAACAGACCCCCCATTTCACCTGTCATTAAATAAAGTTATCTTTTTTTCTGTTAAATTCATACATATGTATTTAATTAGCAATAAATATCTCACACCACAATCAAATTTTCGACAACCCTGCGTATGATTAATAAATAAACATGAAGGCGAAAAATAATATTAATCATACGCGTCATATATCCTATACTACGAATATAATTCCGCAATTTGTTAACGTTTCATTAATTTGTTTCTTTTATATTTTTGTATAAACAATAAAAACTATACAAAATGTTGCTTTGCTCTAGTTTAGGAAATAGTTTGTCATACATGTTGTCACTTTTAAAATTAAAAAAAATTCCACAAAAGAAATGTTAACTTCTGCTACATAATCTAGAAGAACATGCACATGCAAATGCAATAAGTAAAAATTAATTTAAATAAAACATAAAAAAGTATAAAACAAAAAAATAAGTAAGAATTACGTTAGGAAATCACAATGGGGTTTACTTACAAAAAAAAAATTATTCAAATAGATTAACAATTTTCAACAAAAATGCAGATAAATATAAAAGATCATATTTAATATTTTGTGCAGAATTCTACACCTTTATTGTCGAAAATTATAGGAGAGTAGAAAGATTATTATATTTTTGCTAGATTATTAATGGGTTAAGGAATTGACGTGACAATTATTAGGCAGTTCTAGCTTAACTGTACCAATATAAAATCAAATCAAAATGAATTATATTCTGTTAAAATCTGAGAAAAAAAACCTTCACTCTACTTATGCTATAAATATATATCACATATACAAGAATGTGAAGAACAGTTTGGATTAAGGAAATACAACTCAAGAATATATCAATTAAAACGAATAATAAACTTGATATTCAACAAAAAAAAACATGCTACAAAATTCTTATTTAAGGCTGGGGGCTACACAAAATATTTCCACCAATTAAAGGTTTCAATTGGTTTCAGATTTACAATTTAATTAAATAACACTGAACAACAATGAATTTGTTTCGGGCTTAAAAATACCCAGTTATTATGTATTTTCACCCCCTGAGTTCAAAAATCACCTCGAAAATGACCAATTAGCTCTTGTTTTCGAGATACAGTAACATGTCATGTTTTAATGCTCAGCTTTCACTTTGTCGAGAAATTTAGTTAAGGAAGGTGTTTTTGTTGGGCCACAAATTCGGGAACTTCTGAAGGATCCTGCGTTTGACAGAGTTTTGGAGGGGAAAGAAAAGGAAGCTTGGAATGCGTTATTTAAAGGTTTTTTGGGGAACAAAAGAGAAGATGACTATGTTCAGTTGGTGAGGATACTTCTACAAAAATATCATAAACTTGGATGCAACATGTCTCTCAAAATTCATTTTCTCCACTCTCATCTAGACTTTTTCCCTCCTAGCTGTGGTGCGGTCAGTGATGAACACGGTGAGAGATTCAATCAGGATATTTCTGTAATGGAAGAAAGATATAAGGGCCGTTGGAATGAATCAATGCTTGCAGATTACTGTTGGTGCGTGTGTAGGGATGCTCCAGCACTCACCTACAAAAGACAGGCCAAAAGAAAAATGAAATCCACATGATGGTAATAATATCCAACCTGCCAAATATTCTGCCATTAATTTCCAACTCCAAATTAATTTATAATGTTGATAAACTTATGGTTTGAAATTTACCGATTTGCCTTAATTTGTTAACGTTATATATTTTGACCCATGGTGTATCACAGAAACTAGAGCTAATAAAATTTTTTCATTGTCATTTTCGTTTTTTTCAACCCAAAATTAGTAAGATTTGACTCATGAAGTGAAGGAAACATTACAAAAATATTTTTTTGTTGGACAGTGTAATTAATCGATTCAATTATTTGCTTAATTAGGAAATTTTGTTCTGTTTTAAACAATTTTAAACAATGAATCAATTAAAAAATTAATGGAACTTTATTTTAAAACTAATTAAAACCTTTAATTGGTGCGAAAAAATTTTTCTGTATACCGAAACTATCCTCTAATTTTATTGTCTTTTAGCCTCATCACATAGTTTTCTCATAATTGCTAAAATTTCACATTTATGAGTCTTTTCCGAGTTTTTAGGCCTAATAGTATCCAGTGAGGGATACTCACAAACAATGTGAGCTAGCGTCTCCTCCTTTTCCAAAAGCAGTCTGCATGTATCGTCTTCTTAAATTTTTATCTTAGCCAGATGATTCTTAAAGATTTTATTACCTGTCACTTATCTAGATATACAGCTTAAGGTATACTGATAATATATCTGACCTATTTTCTGACCTTCTGTATTAAAAGAACCTTTAGAGATTGACTCACCCACTTTTCACAAGTAATTCTTGTCCATCCCTTCCATCTTCTTCCCTTCCTTCAGTTTACCAATCTCTTCACCAGTTGATGCTTTTTGTTCACCAATGCCGAATTCCCATGGTCCTGTTTCTTTTTAGCAAAATTAGAATTCGTAAAATTCCCAAGAGAATTGGGGATAATAATTGAAGGTCGACATGTATCCACAATTCCTGTCAGTCGATGGCCAATGAAAAGCTGCAAATTTACAGGTTATAATTTTCTTTGGTAGCAAAAGGATCCTGTTATCGGCCCTTCACCGCAAGAGGGTATGAGTCGAATATATGTATATTAGTACACTTTTTTACGGCAACTCTTGTGTCAGCCAAACGAAAGCTGCAAAAGTACGGGTATATTTTTCATTGTAGGAAAAAAAAACTTTGAATAAACAGCGCAAAAAGCTTTTATTCTTAAACTTAAACAAAATCCGATATCAGATTTATTTGCAAAATTCTAACTCTGCGTTGCCCAAAAAAATCTTAAAAATGTTGATCAGGACAACACTTACGAAGGCACTTTTCGTCATTAATTAAAAGTAGAAAAATTGGCTAGGAAACTGCTACTAAAATAATCCTAAGTTGAATATCTTAGGCGCACAGAACCACAGATTTTTGGAACATGCTTGTGTTTTAAGAACTACGAGACTGTTAATTGCACCTCAGACGTTTTTTCATAGAAAATTTCCACTCCGGTTTGACAAAAAGTTCACTCTCTTCCATCTTGAGGACTCAGTTGGCTCCAAAAGGGTTACGAGAGTTAGAGGTGGAATAAAAATGAAACGTCCTACAAGCAAAAATATTTGTTATTAATAAATTGGAAAACTGGTTAAAAATTCGATAACAATAGAGATCCCTATGATGAGTTTGCCACATCGACTCTAGTCTTTGAATATTGCACATTCTTGAACCCAATGGCAGAAGAACTTAATCGGGGCAGCTTTATTGGGGATGAGCAAATCTTTCTGTTGATGCAATTGACATCAATTGTGTTAGGGAATAACACAATTGATGTAAATTGCATTACATCCTACGGGCAACGCATCAATGATACTCTATATTATCTCGCCCAGGTTAGTTGGTCTAATTTGTTAACTCGTTTGGCTGCAAGGTCAAGCTATTTTTCACTAGATCTTGAGAAAATAGCTAAGCTACCCATACGAAAATTATTGGTCTCTCATGCAAGGATTTTTGAAAAAGCTGTCAGGATGGGAAAGAAGAAGAAACGAAAAAATGAATGAAATAAAAAATGGATTCTTCATTTCCTCTGGTACCGGTGTTTTGGTATCGTATGTATGTGTCAAGCTTCATTATTGAAATTAAGTAGGATTAGTTGTTTTCTGAGGAGTTCTGGTTAGTTTTCTGGCCCACTTTCCATTAGTGCGAACAATATTTTATGCTAGTGATCATCATATTCAACGAGCCTTTTATAGCTGTATTTTGTCTTTTATATTTTCTATATTTGCTTTTAAATTTTAATTTTCTCATCTTGTTCAAGGCACTTCTGCCTCTTCTATAGATATTCCCTCTATTTCACAAGGTTTAACTAATTCGAACCCATAAGGCTGTGAAACATAGAGGCAGGCTTAGATAAATTGTCTTTAACGCAAAGATATTTCAACTCAGGAAATATTTATTTTTTTATTTGAAGAATAATCAATTTTAGCTCTGATCTTCTAGTCAAGGCATATTAAAAAAAAATCGTAATTTTATTTGAGCTACTTTTCTATCCAAATACTAGTGAGAGTAAAATTTTCTGCAGTTTTAATTAATAAAAGTAGTTTTATTTAAACCAGCCCCAAAGTGTGTTACTTTGTTCACAAGGTAGTAAGTTTGCTAGTGTACGAGTATATCAATTTTGCAAAAAATTTTTATTTCTAAATATTTACGCACCAGTTTTATGTTCATGTAGTTGCAACTATGTTTATTATCCTTTAAATTGTTTGTTCTTCTATACCCTCATGCAAATTCATGCTTAAATTTTTTTATTTTTTTGTAATTTCCTAAAACAATTTTACCTTCTCTTTCTCTCACCCCAGCAATTAGTATTTTCTGTCCTTGTTTTTTGTTGGTCTGCCAATTGTTTGTTCCCTGCTGACCCCCTGAGGTATATAAAATCTAATTGTGCATGTTTTACTTAATTGTTCTTGAATATTTTTCCTGTTTAAATACTGTTACGTGTTTGGGTGTAAACAATGTATTTTTAGGGTCCACAGATAAAGTGTGATAAAGGAAATAAATGCTGTTAAGATGTAAATGTGTGTGTGACTGCGTGTGCGTGTGTGTGTATATATGCTCTTATTTTAGTGGCTACAAATAATGAATTTTAAATACAAGTTTGAAAAAGTTTTATAAATAAATTAAGAATGGAATTTAAAATTAATTTTCTACAATGGGGTCTTTTTAAATAATAGGAAAGTTCTAAAATAACACTTTTTATTAAAACATAATGTGCTTAAAGCAGACGTCTAGACCACATTTTAAGATTTATTATAAATTACACATTAATAAATTGAATTTTAATAAAATTTTTTAAATAAAATACGTAAGAAAAAAATTAAAACTCTTAACTTTTGGTTTTTTTAGGTGTGTTAATGCTCTAGGTTCTTATTAAATAAAATACCCTCAGTTTACTTATCTTGTAGGGGGATACCGAAGCAGATCAGCAGATTAATTCATCAATGATAACTGGTATGTAATTGGTAAATTACTTTCATTAAGTCTCATGCTGTCACTAGCATTTTACTCTCGACTGTAGTCATTTCAGGCTGGCGTCTGATGCATGTCGACATTCTCCCTCATCACAGAGTCTGTGGTGATTGTTAATATTTACCTAAGGCTAACTTCTCCACGGCATCTACATTAAATATGTGTCCAAAGCTTTTTATGTTAGCCAGTCTGCTGGACATTCACACAAATTTCGCTCTGCCGTCTTAGTAGTTTTTCTACTGGTCGCGATCTAATATTTATTTAACAAAAAACTATGTAAAAAAAAATCATTAAAACTGAAAAAAAAAAATAGCGTGAAAAAATATAATTGGGCATGATTATTAATCCTCCGTAATCTCTATACATTGCTGAATTACATTAGCGAAATTTTCGAAACTATGCCTGGCAGATTGATGGGCTTAAATTTTCTGTATCTTTTCTAGTGCATTGGCGAAGTTGATTTCAACCCGAACACACACGGACATCGCTTAATCTACTTCTCTATGTATAATGATCCAAAATAAGTATAGTTTTAATTTTAAGGTTCAATTACGCATGGAACAAAATATCGGCCAAATAGCCGTCGCGACCTCGTCGGCACACCTCCATCCGATGCTCCAAATTTTCGATGACGCTGAGGCATAATTGAGGTTTTATGCCGTTGATGTGCCGAATTATCTCATCTTTTAGCTCGAATTGTTGCTGGCTTATTTCAAATAACCCTAAAGAAAGAAGTCCAACGGTGTTAAATCACATGATCTTGGAGGCCAATTGAAATCGCCACCACGTGAGATAACACGGCCATTGATTTTTCGCACAAAACAGCCATTGTTTCGTTCACATCTATATCTTCCAATTCGAGTCATAAAAGGTTCGTTATAATCTCACGATAGCGAACACCATTCACAGTAACTACCTGACCGACCTCATTTTGAAAAAAAAAATACGGCCCGATGATGCCGCCAGCCCATAAACCGCACCAAACAATCCCTCTTTGTGGGTGCATTGGTTTTTCGAGAACCACTCTTGAATTATCATTCGCCCAAATGCGGCAATTCTGCTTATTTACGAATCCACTGAGGTAAAAATGTAACTAAGCACTGAAGATGATTTTCTTCGAAAATTTATCATCCAAGTCTGAATAACTTTAACGCGTTGCTCGATGGCGTATTTTTCCATGGTTCAAATTGAGTTAGTCTGAAATTGGGAAATGTCAAATTAAATGCAGAAAATTTTATATAACCTTTATATATATATAAACATATATAACCTTTTCCACCTGTGGTGTAGGTTATAATTAAGCTGATTCATTACAATCCACCCCTTATAGCAACTGGTCCTTAGTGGTCATGAGTAGCAATTAATTATTTTTATTTTGCATTCTATATAACCTTTAAAAAAGAAATGAGCTTAACAGCAGACAAAAGGCACCGTTTGTTTAACCAATACTTAAATATTTAGACATATTAATACAACAAAAACAACACACATGGGAGTGAAGAAAAAGTACCACGTATAAATTAAGGGCCTTTATTTTAAATCTTTTTAAATAAAACTCTTATATTTATAGCTCCTAACCGATAGTAATGTGATGTTTAGCCTCGTTGTTTTGATGTCAGCTTTGCAAGCTTAGTTGTAAGTGAGTAAACGCTAGAGAAAGCTTCTTCAAATTTTAAATTCTTTGCCGAGCTTTCAATAATTGTTACTAATTTTAGGCTGAAGGGTTTATATGACACTAACACTACTATTATGCAAAACAAATTCTAAACAGTATTAGCGACTGTGAAAAAATATCGCAGAAAACATAGACCAATTGGTACTGCCCTGGTTTATTATTCTAGTCTAGGTTGGGGTACGATTCCAGCAAACAATTCTGAATATTTTCTGCAGACAAACCAAGAGATTAGCAGGTAGATGTTGACTTTTTAAACAAAAATTTGGTTTTTTTTCTAATTTACTGTGAAGCAGTTCAAACAAAGATATGTTTTATAATATGATCATTTAGAAATTGACTAGGCCATTCATTATGGCCATTCGAAAACTCCTTAAGCACGAAGGACTGATATTGACCATTGTCGAATATGATATGATATTTTGCATCAAAATGTTACCAAGCAAGTGGAAAGTATGGAAAGTACATTGAGGCCTTCGGAAAGGCCTGTATGTGTCCATTATTCTGCTGTTAATTCATCAGCTGTAAGTATCATCTGCATTTGTTGTTTTATATGCATAAATATTTTTTTAATGTTCTTGTTATTGTCATGACAAGTAAAACAAACAAAAATGAAATCATCAACATCAACATCAACATACTGATGTACCATTTCTACTGCTATAGAAATCGCCAGAGCGCAGTTACGTCAACAGTATCAGTTGGCAGCAGTATTAAAAAGAATGTATTCGTTACCTTTAATTTGTATGAGTTCTTGCAGTGGTCTTATTACCATTAGAAAAAAAATGGTGAAATTTCGTGCATGCCAAAAATACTTTGTTTTGTGCTAGATAATGACTCACATTTTAGATAGATTTTTTAGAATTCTATTTAAACACTCTTCAGATGAAACATAAACCAAATAAAGTCCAAAATTTAGTAGGCCTTAGAACAAAGTGAGATTGGTCGTTAGCATAAGGACTGTGGACATTAGTTTCAATACTGTCTTACCTGAAGTATTATTATTTTGTTGGGGGATTTCGAAGCAAACCACTAACTTCATGAGTCCCCTTTCGATTCGTTCCCCTTCGTTCATCAATGATTTCTGGTATCCGACTGAAAATTTATCGAATTCTTTACCTTCATTGAGTCTCATGCCATCTCTAGCTTTACTCTAGACTGTAGTGATTTCAGACTGGCGACTGCTAAATTTAGACATTCTTCCTCATCACAGATTCTATAGTAATTGCCAATATTTGCTTAAGGCCAGGTCTCCACAGCATCTCCATATAATATATGTTTGCCCGTGGTCCAAAGCCTTTTTCTGTTAGCCTTTTTTCAGGCACAGTCTGCAAGTATCGTCTTACCTCGATTTTTAACTTTGATCAGATAATACTTGAGAGTGCGTGACTTATCACTAACGCAGTTAACCATATGTAGCCACCCAGATTATATCCAAGCTCTTTCCTTGGTCTTCCTCCCAACTTGGTGTATCGGCATACAACTAAAGGTCTGTGTGGTTTTTATGAGGATAACGCCACAAAATTTCTCCCAAAATTTGGTTATTTTTATTATGCTCGATTAATGTTAATATGGGTTAAATGACTCATAGAAACAGCTGGGAAAGAAGCAGCAGAACTAGAAAACTGGGAGATCTTCTGAAAATTTCTGTCAACCAGAACCCAGAGTAGCACTGGAAAATGGCCTAATGCGAAAGAAGGTCATATAATGGCTGAACTCGCTAAAGGGGAGGCTGTTACAAGTGGACAAGCTCGAAAGGTGCTTAAAGAGCCCTACGGCAGGAAGTTCACTCTTTTATTTTCTGTGCGAATAACTGGCACTTGATTTTTTACGATATTAATTTCTTGGCTCAAGCATAGTAGAAGAAATAGCTGAGATATTAGAAACCAATCTTAGTGCCTTATTAGATTTTTTATTGCTATTAGATGAGTTTAGTACAATGAGTATCAGGATCTGTATATCTATGGGCAATACCTTTTGGACGAGTGGAATGGTGTTTTTACTTAGGAAAA
This sequence comes from Phasia obesa, assembly GCA_949628195.1. NCBI lineage: Eukaryota > Metazoa > Arthropoda > Insecta > Diptera > Tachinidae > Phasia > Phasia obesa. Next base: position 143,326,900 of record OX451217.1, read on the forward strand.
GCTTGATATTGCTTACAAAGACTTACGCCTGAATCGCTTCGCTCTATGGGCTCTTGAAAAGTTCCAAGAAGATCCGACGTTTTCGAGGCAAATTTTGTTTAGCGATGAGGCCCATTTCTGGCTCAATGGGTATGTAAACAAACAAAATCGTCGCATTTGGGACGAAGAGCAACCTGAAGAGATTCAAGAGCTGCCACCCCATCCAAAAAATACAACGGTTTGGTGTAGTTTGTGGGCCAGTGGAATCATCGGTCCATATTTCTTTCAAAATGATGCCGGTGCGAACGTAACCGTCAATGGCGACCGTTATCGTGCCATGATAACCGACTATTTGATGGCTGAAATTGAAGCTCGTGATAGCGGCGACATTTGGTTTAAGCAAGACGGCGCGGCGCCACTTCCCACACATCGCATCAATCAATGGATTTATTGAGAGAACATTTCGGTGAGCACATAATTTCACATTTTGGGCCGATCGGTGTGTGATATCACACCGTTAGACTTTTTCCTCTGGGTATATGTAAAGTCTAAAGATTATGCGGACAAACCCGCTTCGATTCAGGCCTTGAAAGAAAACATCAAGCGTGTCATTCGCCAGATATGGTAGATATTATCTTCAAAAGATAAATGCCAAAAAATGTTCTTGCAAATGATAATAAACATTCTCCATTAAATTTAAATTTTCTGTGTTTTTTTTCTTTAAAAAAGTGGGGAACCTCGAAATGGATCACCCCTTCTTTCCACAATGGTATTTGTCATAAACAAACATTTTTTTGCTAGTGATGTGGGATTAAGTGTCCTTCTACTGAGTACCAAAATTTATTCGCTTCACACAATTTGAATTTTTCAATTAATTTCCATTTTTGGTATCGAAACCCTGTCTGTGCGCTGTAACAGCTCCTGTAAACAACTTCTATTAGTAGTTTTAAAAGGAAGAGTACGACAAATCTCAGCAATCCTTTAAATACTGTAATCGTATTTATACAAAACCCCAAAAAAAATAAATTAAATAAATAAACATACACACACACATACATACACATTTAAAGGAGAATTTATTTGGTATATTTGTATAAGTTTTAATAAGTATAAATAAATATTTGCATGTAAGTATCTGTGTGTGTGTGTTTGTGCGTGTGTGTGTGTATATATAAACGAAAACATAAATGAATAAATACTTGTATTTTGGTATTATACTGGATATAATTATGTTATTTAAATACTAATAAGAATTCAACAACCACAGACACAAACACTTTTAAATGCTTATTTAAATACAAAGCAAATAAATACACATTCAGCCATATATGTTCACAAATACAACACCAACAACACAAAAACTGGCAGACAAAAATTCCATCTATAAATACAGGCTTGCAGTCATATTATTCTTGTTATACTCATTTACTTACTTACATGATAAATATTTATGCATCAAAATTACTCGTAGCCTTTAATTATAAATATTTCAAAAATAACTTAGGGCTAGACAAAGGCCTTTGAAAAAAAGGGCTGCCCCTAAGCAGCGTATAGTTGTGGTTAGAGCTGCAGAAGTTAAGCATGAAAAACATTTGTTTGTACGTTTTAAATCATACTTTTTTTATATTTAGAGGGATAATGAGCATATTAAATGAACACATTTGGTTGGTAATTGATTGACACTGTAAAAAGCCTATGAGGATCCAACATACAATTCACTGCAGAAAGACTAATGGGCAAGAGTGGAAAACCAAGACTAAATTGGAAGGCATGAATGTGTATTAGTTAACTTTATAGAAGAAGAAAAATTGTTGAAGGACTTTTTAAAACTGAAAGGCTATTCGTAGTTGCCATGTTGTTATCATTTTTCTTGCAGTGCACTGTGGAACTTATTTTGAGAAGGCGGCCAAAAATCATTTCTTTATGGTTACCGGTTTTAAAGTTATGATACTCATTTGAAAGTAAATTTTAGTGAAACTCATGTGGCAAAAAAATTACAACTCTATTCTAAGCATATCACAACGAATGGGCTGAGAGGACAAATAGGCTGATAGGACGAATAGGCTGATAGGACGAATAGGTGAAATGAACTTTCTCAGAATTCTACTTAATTTAAGAAATTGTTTGAAAATTTTATTTTTAAATGACAATAACTTTTTGTTTTCAAAAATTCTAATGCAAAATAAATTTTCTATAATTACTTAACTACAATTATAAGATATTAGTAATAAAAAAATAAAGTCTTTGCGTCTTTTTGATATTTTTAAAATGTTTTCTTTTTAAAAAGTTTAAAATCGCCCTAAATCTGCTACTTAATACATCATAACTTCTTGCCTTTAAAATACGTAAAAAAAAATCTGCCACCATTTTTCAGTTGAAACCCTTCCCTACACTCCTATACCGCATTATTTAACCGCCATGATCCGACCATTTACTCCAGAACAATTTTTCTGACCCTCCCAAGGTCAGATATTTTGTGCAATATTTACAAATACAAAAGCTTAACATAAATTTTGTTCTTTCTGCACAACTTTCCAACTTGCCTTCTTAACATAAATCTAAGGACAAAGACTTTTTTACCAAATCATGTTCTTGAGTGTTGTCTCTTATTACTTTGGCAGGCCGTGCCCATAAACAATATAAAAATTATATAAAAAATAATTAATTATATAAAAATAATTTATGCTTCTTGCAGTAGTAGTAGAGGAACAAACATACCGTCTGTCTGTCTGCTTTTCGTTTGTGTTCGCATCACGTAAAAAATACGGGATGGATTTTAACAAAATTTTTTGAGGAGGTATCTTAGTATCCTGATCCCAATATAGGATACTTTTTTCCGCAAAAATATGTTATTTCTAAGAGAAAGTGGAGGAAAAGCAATTTTCGGTTGAAAGGTACTGAAATTTTGTGAGGAGGTACCTTAGCATCATGATTACAATATACGATACTTTTTTCCGCAAAAGTACCTTATTTCCAAGAGATAATAAAGAGAAAAAAGTAAAGTAAAGCAGCAAAAGTACTCCGACTTTTTTTTTACCGATTTAAAGGTACTGCTGCATACTTTAAGGCATCTTTTATTTTTGAAAGCGGGATATTTTAAAAACGGTTGCACAACAGATGGCGCTAATTTATATAAAATAATTTAATAAAATAATGACAAAATATTAATTATTTACTGCCAAATAGCCAATTGAATAAAATTTGCATGTGATTTCCATTTTTACTCTGTGGAATTTTAATGTTATTAAAATATTTTAGACACATTTTACAGAGCTTTGAAAATATAGAATGGCGACTATGAGCACTATCTTTACGCTAGTACAATCTGCTACTGCTTAAGTTGTAGTAACGATATAACAAATCTATATTTAATAAAGAAGTCAAGTGTAGCATTTTCTTTTAATCTTGCCAAAAAAATATATTGACCCCACTGTGAGATAATTTGCGAGACTAGCTAGCATTGCCTGGTTTGCTTTACAGTTTCTTTTTTCTTGCATTTGAGCCTTCAGAACTCTATAATATCTGAAATGATGTTAAAATTTGTATTCATTTTAAGACACTATAGCACAAAATAGCAAAAAGTAATACAAAAAAAAAATTAACTTCAAAATTAAAGGGAGAACCATAGAAAGAATTTTGAAAATTTCACAAAATATTATGAACATAACAAAAGGTATAAAATTGAAATTCAGGATCGTTACAGATAGACATTTGAAATTTCCGCAGAGGGTGTAGAAATATATTCACCATAACAATAAAAATCTAGACATTTAACATAACTCATTTTTGTCTGTCTGTCTGTCTTTCTGTTTGTGTTCGCATCACGTAAAAATTACTGGATGGATTTTAACAAATTTTTGTGAAGAGAGGCCTTAGTATCCTGATTCTAATATAGGATAGTTATTTTCCGCAAAAATATCGCATTTCCAAGAGAAAGTGGAGAAAAAGCAGAGAAAGTATGCCTCTTTAGAGATACTGCATACTTTAAGGCATCTTTTTTTTTTATATTCGGACCAGCACTCAGGGTCATATTCATGCAAAGCATTGTGCCAGAACTAGAAATTAGGTTATGGGAAGGGGGATAGAGGAAGTAATGTTTGTGGACATTCGATTTGAATTTTCCAACATTGTAGTTGACAGGAACTAGTTTCCTAATCTCATCAGAGCACATTCCATTGTAGTGGCGATAAAACAGCGAAACAGAACCCACATTGCGTCGATGTTTAAGAGACTTAATGGAGTTGGATACCCTACTGTCACCTATGAGCTTCTTCGCCCTCTCCTGCAAGCGGTCGAGTAGTTCCAAAACAGACTTTGGAGCACCGGCCCATACATGAGAGTTGTATTCCATTTTTGGCCGGATGTAAGTGGTATAAATAGTAAGGAGATCAGATGAGGTGAAATATGTTTTACACCGTTTGAGATAACCGAGACACTTGAAAGCTTCGTTTGAGACTTGAAAAATGTGCTTAGTCCATCGAACGTCACACTGGATTTTCATGCCAAGAACATCAAGAGCTTCTGATTCCTTAATACTTATACCACCCATAATTACAGATGTAGCACCATTTTCGGCCGAACGCCGGTGCGTTAGCATACAACATTGAGTCTTACTTGCCCGGCCCCAATTAGATATTGTTACGAGATCGTGATTGAGTGTTTCATTCATGTTTTTCCACTTGGCCCCAATCTCTAAAAGGCTCGGCCGTCTGCAGAATCAATACGAATGGCAAATGCTGCTATCATCTGCAAAAGAGTAGATAGGGTTGGAAGTTTGACAGAGTAGGTCATTTAGAAAAATAAGAAACAGGGTAGGAGAAAGAACAGAGCCTTGCGGTGCCCCTGAATTAATCTTGAACTCGTTTGATGAAATCCCATCTATAACAACTCGTATAGTGCGATCCCTGAGAAAGCTCGATATAAATCGAGAAAAGCTATCACCGACACCAAAAGCAATAAGTTTTGACAGGAGTGCACCATGCCACACTCTATCAAAGGCCTAGAGCCACCACTTTATTTATATTTGCAATTTTGCGTTATATTTTTAACACGGTTACGAAACAGATGGCAATGTTTTAAAATAATGATATGAATTATAAGGGGGTCGAAAAGAAGGGGCCATAAGTATATCAGATTTTACATTCTGCTAGTGTCTAAATAAAAATGTCTTACCGTTTTCTTTTAAATAAATCAAATTTAAATTAGAGAGAATTAGACGAACTTAAGCCTGACTTCAAAAATTCATTTAGATATTAGATTTTGTTAAAAAGTTTTCAATTGGCAACATGTTAAAAATTTTGAGAATTAAGGACATATAATGAAACAGTTTTCATTTCCGTTTCCCGCAAGAGCAACAAAAAAAGCCATGTGCTAACAAATAAACTAAGAAACATCTCTGCTCTGCCTCTTAGCGATTTAAATTTAAAGTGCAAAAATTTTTTATGAATAATTAAATCTATAAATTAATCATAAGTTTATTACATTTAAATTATGACAAAAATTTAAGAATTATGAGCCAGTGTGTAATGAAATAATTATTTTTTTTTTTTTTAATTTTTAGTTGTTTTTTTCATTTGCTGTATTTAGGAACAAAAACAATGAGTAAATGTCCTTTTATAAAATGCACTCATTAAATTTAAACTACAAAAATATACAGACGTTTATTTGCTCTGTAGGGAGAATGTGTAAGTGCAGGTAATTGAAATTTTCCTACTTTATTTTCTCTTCTTTCCAAACATGCTTATTTACCAGGGCTTTTTGTGGAATTAAAAATATACACAGAAATAAATTTGTCATGTTTCTTTCTTAATTGTAAAAGAGGGCAGAAAGAATTGTGCTGGCAAATATTCGATTAAAAAAATTTGCCCTATTGAAAAGTAGAGAAAAGTCTAGTACATTACAATGAAAGTAAAAATATTAAATCTGCAAAAAAATTTTATAAGTTGAGCGATTCAAATTCAATTTTCTGTGGATATGACGATAAGTCGTCGAAAATCAAATAGTTAAAAATCTAAATCATTAAGGTAAATAAAATCCCACAATTCCCAAAATAAATGCCAAAAATCGCAAAATTTAAATTTTTTTTAGTCATTTGCCCATAAAGTCCACATATGGACCAGACCTCATGAAATACTTTCAGCAATAGTTGGAAGTATATATAGCTTTATTACCGCAGTATTCTTTTTCCGATCCCAGCTTTGGGATTTTAGAACATATAGGCTAAAAGCAAAATTTCGATGTAAAACAGATCAAATTTAAGGACCTACATCTTCTACAAGGTTGTTCAATTTTACACGAAATTTAATTTACCTACATATGTATTGTTAGCTTACACAAGGATATAAAATTTGGAATACGAGCCCCGACCACTATTAATTCGTACGGCAAGCATTTTTACGCGTATGCAATGTTTAACAAATGATATTTTTAATACTAAAGTAGACAACACTTGCAAACCTATTTTTTCTGAAAGATAATTTTATTCTCCTAATTTTAGAAAAAAAAAATTTTTGTTGTACTTCAACAACAACAACAACAACAACAACATTTATTTATTTGAATGCTTTGCTTAACTGATAAGAAAAATTTTACCAGTATTAATTCGTACGGTGCATTAGCTTAGCTTAGAATTGAAACAAGATCAAAACAAACGCAAAAATAGAAACAGTTATGCAATGCAGAATGTCAGAAGTGTGTTATTGTTTCAAATTATTCAAAGTTTAGCAACCATGGCACGTGGTAAACCGATTTGCAAAGAAATAAGAAGTTTAGTTATAGATTATTATAAATCTGGGAAGACTTTTGGTGAAATAGCGAAGCAATTAAATCTGGCTAAGTCGTCCATTCAAGGAATAGTAAACAATTTTAAGAAAAATGGCAATATTGAAAATAATATCGCAAATAGAGGCCGAACTTCGGCAATAACAGCTCGTGATAAAAGAGCCCTGGCCACGATTGTGAAGGCTGATCGTCGCCAAAGTTTGAGAAATTTAGCATCAGAATGGTCCGATAAAATCGGAAAAAGTGTTAAGCGTGAGTGGACGCGCCTGCAATTGCGTGATATTGGATATAACTTCTATAAGGTATGTATAGGGATTATCTATGTTACATATTCAATATCTTAAATTACTAGGCCAAGGAAAAACCATTGCTTACGATTCGCCAAAAGAAGAAGCGTTTACAATGGTGTCGGGAACGGATGTCTTGGACTCAAAGGAATGGAAAAGGAAGATGGAACTCCATCATATTTAGCGATGAATCTAAATTTGATGTGAGTGTCGGTGATGCGCGAAGGAGAGTTATCCGCAAAAAAAGTGAAGCGTACCATAAAGATTGCCTTAAAAGGACAGTTAAGTTCTCAGCAAGCATAATGGTGTGGGGTTGTATGTCTGCCAAAGGGGTAGGACGCCTGCACTTTATTGATGGGATGGTCAACGCTGAAAAATACGTTAACATACTAGAAGAAAGTTTGCTGCCATCAATACCAAAACTTGCTGACTGTGGTGAATACACGTTTCAACAGGATGGAGCATCATCTCATACTGCCAAACGAACCAAATCATGGCTGCAGTCTAAGGAAATTGGGGTCTTAGATTGGCCATCAAATAGTCCGGACCTAAGTCCAATCGAGAATATATGGGGAATAATGAAAAGAAACTTAAAAAATGAGCCTCAAAGAACCCTTTCTGATTTAAAAACAAAATTGCAAGAGATGTGGGACTCTATTACAACAGAACAATGCCAGAATTTATTAAACTCTATGCCAAACCGTTGTAAATGTTATAAAGGTAAAAGGCGATGTTACCCAATATTAATATTTAAAAAAATTTCATGTTTGATAAAATAGTAAATATTTAATGCACCGTACGAATTAATACTGGTCAAATTTTTCTTATCAGTTAAGCAAAGCATTCAAATAAATAAATGTTGTTGGTGTTGTTGTTGAAGTACAACAAAAATTTTTTTTCTAAAATTAAGAGAATAAAATTATCTTTCAGAAAAAATAGGTTTGCATGTGTTGTCTACTTTAGTATTGAAAATATTATCTGTTAAACAGAGCATATGCGTAAAAATGATTGCCGTACGAATTAATAGTGGTCGGGGCTCGTATATACAAATTTACAAATTTACAAATTAAGATACTTTTTTATATTAAAAAATAAGATTGACGCCCATTTTTAAGCTAAAATACATAAAAATTTTATAATTTTCGAGTAGAAAATTGAAACTCATCTATTTTTTAACTCAGACAAGTTATAATCTTGAAATTTGTCCATAATATTTTAAATTTCGCTCGCTAACTATGGGATTTTTGCTGAAAATTGTTTAACATATTTTGAAAAAACTGTAACAGGGCATCGAAAACATCAAAAAATTTTAAATTTAAAAATGCTTTTAACTCGTTTATTTTAAAATATAATTTACAGATAAAAACCTGATAAGTGGATGGTGCCTACCGTCAAAACTTAAGCTCATGCCAAGTCTTGGATCAATTGGCTTAGCCCTTTACAAATGGGTGAAATATTTTCAAAATATTGATATTCTCCCCACTGTGCATTTATAAATGAAAGCAAAAAAACAAACTTTGAATGTTTGAGAAAACTGTTATATTTCCATTAAAATATCCTGAAAAAGTCTTGAGGATCTTGCACTCTTGCTGGGCTCAGAGATTGATTCTTCAGAAGTAGACCGATAAATGTTGATTCGATTCGGCTAGGAATTATTTGTATAAATACACACTGTGTAAGTTTTTAAGTCATGGCAAAATAACCATATACGGACACCACTACGTCATAAAAGATCAAAAAAAAAGACCCCTGTCTCCCAGTTTTGCCCCAAGTCCTCCAGGTTTTTTTTTATGGGCCCTCAAAAATGCGGGGCCTCGATGTCATTTTTGTAAAAAAATGGTCATTTCCTCAAGCTCATATTTTGCAAACCGTTTGAAATATTGATATACTCTCTGAAGCAAAGTTGTAGCTCTTGTCATAAAGAACAAAAACTGTTAACATATAAAATCAAAAAAACTTCAGCTTCAAGGTCAAAATCGCAAAAAACTTTAAAAAATTCAATTTTTTTACCTTTTTTCCCCTGTTTAGGTCCATAGGTAGCAAACCGTTCAAAATTCAAGGAAACAATCAACTACAAAAATGAACCTAAGATCTCAATAAACAACTTTCTAGAACATACGAACTTCGTACGAATGATTCTTAACACCGTTTAGGTAGCACTTAGGTAGCCGCAAAAGTGAAATATTTCCCGAAAATTTTTTAACCGTGTTAAGAATCATTCCTAGGAAGTTCATATGTTCTAGAAAGTGTTGCACTGTGATATCCTGGAACCTGTTGGTATTGAGAGGATGCCTCTGCAGTTGTGGCATTTCCTCCTTCCTTTTTCAGCTTCATTGTAATAGGGTCATCGTTTTCAGTTGCTTCCTGTTTTGCCTTTGCATAATGGCAGATTAAATTTATAAATTACTTAATTGTCTGTTAATATATAAGTTAATATATTTATCTGTTATTATCCTTCTGTTTTCATATTCTATCTATCTATATCTGTCACTTTTTGTTAAAGACTATTCTGCAGAAAACACGCAGAGTCATTGACGGATATTGAACCCGCAACCTCTAGAATGATAGCGAAGTACCAAAAAGTCAAATTAAACTAAATGGTGGAGTATTACCGAATCTTTACATAACAATTAATTGCAAATAATTATTGTAGTTGTTGACCTTTTTTATATATATGATTCTATTTTTTATAAGCACAAGGTCTTCTTTATACAAATTTTAAATTTTTATTTTTAATATTTCGCTACACCATTGGGTAGCATCTTCAGGCAATAAAAATAAGAATTGATACAAAATTTTAAATGAATGAAAAAAAATAAAAATTTCTATAAAAAATACCTTGTGCTTATAAAAAATAGAATCATATAAACAATTAATTGCTTTATGTATCAAAATTATTTTTTCTCTAAGTGCTTTATTTATGTGGTCGCCAGAAAGGTTGTGTCAATACAAATAAATTACTTAATATTAATTGCCAGTAGATGAATGTAATTAAAACGAAATGTCTCGCAAAAATATACATAAAAAATACGAAGTGAGAAAAAATATAACACAAAAAGGTATACGAATATGTCTACGCTAGGGGCATAATCAAAGGATATCAAAGGAAATATAACAGCAGTAATTGTACAAAAAGGGCTTAAAGAATTATTTAATTTTATTATACAAGTAAGAGTAATTATACTTCTATAAATATATTAGCTAATTCATATAAAAAGCTTTAAACTAATTTAAGTAAAAATGTTTTCTGTAATTAAAAGGTTTTTATATGTCGTTGCATATATACAGGCGAGAGTAATACAAAGTAAAATCACAAGCAAATAATAATATAAAAAAATCAAAAAATCAGTCAAGTAAGAGTCAAACTCACACACGTAGGATTTCGTACTATGATCCGTGATATTTAAATATAAAAGTTGTTAATTTTTACACGTCTAATGGGGCACCCAATAATTTTTAATTATTTTTTATACTACAGTATAGTAATAAATACCCTGTGTATATATCAAGCGTCTGCCTATAACGTTTCGAAGAGAAGGTCAAGGTCTAGCGGACACCCTTTTTTTATTAAATTTATTTTCGTTACTTGTTTTTACAGTAAATATTGTAAAATATAATCTGTGTAAATTTTGAGTGTCAGCCTATTATAAGGACTTTCTATGAAAATATCAGGAGCCTACCTATTGCAGTTTAAAAATTAAGACAATATACGTGCAAAACATGTCACTAATTATCATAGTGGCCATGGCAACATATCTTCTTTATAAATTGCAAGAGTCTACCTATTACGGTGCAAAAAATAAGGCCATATACGTTCAAATCATGTCACTGTCGGAACACCCTTTAATTTTATTATTTGTTATAGCGGCCATGGTAAATCCCTTACTATCAATATATTACGAGTCTACCTATTACGATTAAAAAAATAAGGCAATATACGTAAAAGAAATATGTCACTATGGAAACACCCTGTACATATTTCGTCTGTTGAAATTTCAAAAGTCAAGGCTATATTAATGAAAATCACGTCACTGTCGAAAAACCCTTTAATTATTGCAACTTGTTATAGAGGCCGTAGTTATATACCACCTGTGAAAATTTCAAAAGTCTACCTAATATGGTTAAAAAATTAGGCCATATTCATGCAAATCACGTCACTGTCGGAATACCCTTTATTTGTTACTACTTGTTAGAAAGGCCATATTAATACACCTTCTGTAAAAATTTCAAGAGTCTACATATTATCGTCCAAAACATAGGGCATATACATGTATATCACGTCACTATCGGAACACCCTTTAATTTTTAAGTTTATTTTGTATACTTGTCCGTCTGTCACCGCCTTTTATCCCTGGAACTGTAATAGGTAGACTCATGAAAGAAATTTTCACAGAAGGTGTATTAATATACATAGAGTCTTGAAATTTTCAAAATTGTTATAACTGTTGCCGCTATAGCAACAAATATTAAAACTTATAGGGTGTTCAAACAGAGACGTGTTATTCACGTACATATATGTGTTTATTTCTTAAACTGTAGGAGGCATACACTTAAAATTTACAAACAGTAATTAAAACTTTGTTCGCTATATAAAGAAGTATAATAAATCAACCTAAAAATTAAAAGGTGTTCCGATAGTGACGTGATTTGTTTTGAACTATATTAGGTAGACTCTTAAAATAATAACAGAAGGACTATAACTGTGGCCGCTATAGCAACAAATACTAAAACTAATAGGATGTTCTAAAAGTGACGTGTTATTTGCTCTTATGTCTTTGTTTCTTGAGCTGTAGAAGGCAACCACTTAAAATTTTTAGACTATAATGATAGATTACTTTTTTAAACTTTGGGTAAGATTTGATAATGTGTTAGAAAATTTCGATAAACTTCGGAAAACATAGCCTGCACTCAACTTGATAAATATATACAACGAATTTTAGAAGTTTAAATACCCGCTTTAAGATACAACCAGGCAAATTCTAGTTACTGATTACTGAGAACGCTTTTATTACCCAGCCATTGTAGCGTATAATTCGAAAAACTTTGGATCATTTTCGCAATACTGACAATCCATGAAATTTTTTTTTTAAATATTTAATTATTTTATTCAATATGAACAAAATTTTATTTCAACAGATTCTTAGCTACATTATTGCCGAATATATAATTAAATGTTTTATAAAGCCCTTTGACACCTTTTTGCCACTGCCGCTGATTTTCAAAATCTTTTGAGAAAAAAATTGGACACCAAACTGGCCACCCTATACTAATGGGTGATTTTTTTGAGGTTAGGATTTTCATGCATTAGTATTTGACAGATCACGTGAGATTTCAGACATGGTGCCAAAGAGAAAGATGCTCAGTATGCTTTGACATTTCATCATGAATAGACTTACTAACGAGCAACGCTTGCAAATCATTGAATTTTATTACCAAAATCAGTGTTCGGTTCGATATGTTCAAATGTGACAAATTTTGTTCAGCGATGAGGCTCATTTCTGGTTGAATGGCTACGTAAATAAGCAAAATTGCCGCATTTGGAGTGAAGAGCAACCAGAAGCCGTTCAAGAACTGCCCATGCATCCCGAAAAATGCACTGTTTGGTGTGGTTTGTACGCTGGTGGAATCATTGGACCGTATTTTTTCAAAGATGCTGTTGGACGCAACGTTACGGTGAATGGCGATCGCTATCGTTCGATGCTAACAAACTTTTTGTTGCCAAAAATGGAACAACTGAACTTGGTTGACATGTGGTTTCAACAAGATGGCGCTACATGCCACACAGCTCGCGATTCTATGGCCATTTTGAGGGAAAACTTCGGAGAACAATTCATCTCAAGAAATGGACCGGTAAGTTGGCCACCAAGATCATGCGATTTGACGCCTTTAGACTATTTTTTGTGGGGCTACGTCAAGTCTAAAGTCTACAGAAATAAGCCAGCAACTATTCCAGCTTTGGAAGACAACATTTCCGAAGAAATTCGGGCTATTCCGGCCGAAATGCTCGAAAAAGTTGCCCAAAATTGGACTTTCCGAATGGACCACCTAAGACGCAGCCGCGGTCAACATTTAAATGAAATTATCTTTAAAAAGTAAATGTCATGGACCAATCTAACGTTTCAATTTTATGCGTCTTTTTTTTAAAAAAAGTTCTCAAGCTCTTAAAAAATCACTCGTTATAACTGTCGTGTATTTATAACTTTGTTGCACTGTGTAATTTGTACTCAAATATTTCTTTATTTCAATTTTTGAAAATAATTTATTTGACATGTGTAAATTTAGTCATATTTCATCTTTCATTGTCTGCATTAACGATGTTTGCAAGATTTTATTTTTGTTTGCTTTTAAGTCTCCACAGCTGCAGTATAGTCAGTTGTCTCTGTTTAAGTTTTTACATCAAACACTTTTTTACTCATACATGCATTGATAATCTATATTTGAGTTGTTGCTTGTATAGCAAGCATCAAGTTGAAATTAAGGTTGATGATGAAAAAAAATAATAAAAATGGTGACGACAAATGGAAATAATGATGATATCGATATTGATACATTGTGATTTATTTGTTTAGGAGTTTGGTACACTATAAAAAATTTGGCATATCGCTTCTTGCAATGCAACAAATTTATATGTCAAAAATCAAAATTTTGAAGTTATTGAGGAAAAAGCTTTTCTTTATACCCATTTTTAACGTAAACAAATTAGTGGATCGAAATTTGAATCCTATTGAAATTTCGATCAATATCGATTGTTAATTTGCCCTCAGAATTATAGTGTAAGTTAAACAATCATGTGAAATACGATCTGGAAAGATCTGGAAGGTCTCTTCTATTTTATACTTGTATTTACGTGTGTGTGTATCTATATATTTTTATTTATTTTGATTAGCACTCAGGTGACGAAACCTACTCATGCCATGCATTGAGCCGAAACTAGGAAATTAATTAGGATAGATAGAAAGGAGGAAAGAGGGAGTAGTGTGTGTAGAGTTTGATTTGAATGTTCCTTGATTGTAACTGAAAGTAAAGACCTCTGCAGGGAGGTTATTCCACATACGAACTGTTTTGCTAAAAACCGAATTTTCCCCAGAATGAAATAATGACAAAAAATTAATTACTTTCTGCCAAATAGCCAATTAAAAAAAATTTTTATTGGATTTGTATTTTTACCCTGTGGAATTAAATTTTTATTGAAACATTTCAAACACCTTTTACAGATTTTTAGAATTTTAAAATTTTATTTTAAAATTTTATTTTATATATTTTATTTTATATATTTTATTTTGCATATTTTATTTTATATAAATTTTAGAATTTTATCCAGGGATGGGTACTATTATATAAAGTAAATACCTATAATTTGGTATGGATTACTTTCAAATCAAAATCGAAAAAAATATTGCTAGGACGCACTCAACGCGTATGGCCACAGCAGGTCTACTATAAATGGATGCATTCCTAAAGCAAAGCGTGTTAAATGCAAAAATGTGTAGGTGTCAGAACAAGGTACCTAATATCATTAGAGCATACATCATTGTAGTAACGATAAAACAGTGAAAAACAAGCCACAAGTTTGGTACCCTATAAAAAATTTGACATATCGCTCTTGCAATGCAACAAATTGGAGCTACAATAAATCAATAGAGTTGAATATCCCACTGTCACCTATGTGCTTCTTGGCCCTTTCCTTTAAGGTTATTTTCAATTTTATAAAATTAATCACATCTCTTTTTCAGCTAAGTAGATAATTAGTTGTAGCCTGTCCTGGATTGATGTAACTGCCATCTGTCGTTGCCTAGGGCTAAAGCATTCCAATATTCGCATATTGGTGCAAATCTTTGCTATATGGTGTGGAGTCCTGCTAAGCATTTATAATTTGCCGTTTTTTCTCTCGTGCAGGTGACGCTGCCTGATCTTTCTTTCATACCAAGAGTGAGCTGGAACTCTCATTTTCCACTTACTTGGATTTGTAAGGAGTAGGGTTGAAGACTCTGTATTGAAAACTAGAACGCAGCGATAAATATGTTCATGTCTCCTTTGCGATTCTCACCAAGGTCCTTCGGTTTGAAGATTGTTTCGGATTGAGGATTGGATCTTAACCACCACACCACCCCTAAAAATAGTATTTATTACTTTTATAAAATTAAATAGGTGGTTCCTGTCTAGCTGTCTAACTTTGTAGCTTAGTTTGAACCATCAAATACGATTTTGTAGGGCATTTAAATAACCCTTATTTGCTATTACCTTTTGCATTTTAACACATTACAAAATTATTTTTGTCGCCATGAACATAACATTGACTGTATGACTGCTTGTGTGAATAATGCTGAAGATTGTGCATTAGCAGGATCTACAAACAAATGCAGTAAAAGTAAAAGCAAAGGACAGGAATTTCCAAAGTGCATTGAATACTAAAGAAATTGATTAATCGTGTGGAAATAATGTTCATGCATTTTGTCATAGTTAACACTTTTACTTTGTAGTTTTTGGAGATTTCAATGCGGAAAGGGGAGACCGGACATGACGCGATTTTCAAGTAGTCCTAATGGAAAAAAAGAGTTACTTGATATTTGCAGTAAAATTTATATTAAATATAATAGATTTAAAGTTAAGGATAACTTAAGTTAAGGTTGTATATGACAGATGCTGCTAAACATATGGCAAACAAAGCAAGAAAGTTTTCTTAGAAACAAATCTCATAGCTTTTATAAACAATCAAAATTACGAATTTGAGATTGCAGTATTCAAAACAATTGAAATAAATATTTGTTGCAGGAAATACTAAAGAGAACAAATAACTCTATGGGTTCTTAATGATTTCTGATACCATCTTACTTTCACTAAGTATCGTGCACTCAATAACCTTTATTCTCGACTGTAATAATTTCAGAGTGTCAACTGCTTACTATTGACCTTCTTGCTCCTCCCAGTGTCTCTAGTTATTGCCTACATTTTTCTAAACATAAAGTCACCCAATGCATTCACATTTAGTACGTGTTTGTCTCTGTAACCCTAAGCCTAATAGAAGCCAGTAATGGACATTCACATACAATGTAATCAAGCGTCTCAGCCTCCTTCAGGCTACTCTGATACAGATTTAAGTCAGTGCTTTGCTGGTCACCTTAACCTAATGGTGGTCTTACCACAGGGTGAATATGATGGGTTTACCGAAGCAATTGTTGTCCATAGCGCAGAAAATGGCTGGAAAGATTATTCTTGTACCCCTTCATTAGGAGTGGGAGACCATCTAAACTCCATTATTATCATCAGTTTGAATGCAACATCACACAGGTACCACCCACCTTACTTTCAGAAAGTCCTCACCAATAACCGGTCGCAGAGAGAGTGGAGATGTCACTGTGGGACTGCCGGTACCACTACACATTCATACACAGCCACTACGTTACTCCCTGAAGGGACTCAGTAATAACCGGCCACAGGAACAGTCAGGATGACACTGTGGGGCTATCAGTTCCCATGGTACAGTTCGTTTAAATACTAGTTAGACCTCGAAAGTTCTTGCATTAAAGATTTAGGCCCCGTGCAAGCCCCGGGGCTGGTACTTCCATATATATAACATAGAAGCATTAAGCCCAGGGAGTTGAGAATGTTCAAGTCTCTGTAGTCACACTCTGCAGTATTTTTTGACTGCCATTAACACAGTTATCTAGTTTAGGATACCTAGATTATGTTTAAAATACCTTTTGACCTTTATGCCAAAATGCAGTTGCAGCATGTGTTCCTGTAAATAAAAACCCCCTCTCCTTTTTCGAAATATTCCTGTCCGTCACGGGTTTCAGATTTCTTCATTAGATCCTTATGGCCAGGCGTTCTTGGCATAAACTGTTTTTTCAAACATTTAGGGGAATTTTTTTGTAAAGATGTAATAAATGCTTTACGCCACCTAGCAGCGACAAGACTTATATTAATGTAGGGGGAATATTGAAGGAGACCACTTTCATAATGGATCCCTTTTCGAGCCCCTTCCATTCTCAATGGATATTGGCAACTGACCTTAAATTTACGGTAATCTTACGTTAATTGAGTCACGTGCTATAACCAGCCTTTACTCTTGAATTTAGTTATTTGAGACTGGCGACTGGTAACTGTCGGTCCAAGGCTTAGTTCCCCAAAGGCATCC
Organism: Phasia obesa; assembly: GCA_949628195.1. Classification (NCBI taxonomy): domain Eukaryota; kingdom Metazoa; phylum Arthropoda; class Insecta; order Diptera; family Tachinidae; genus Phasia; species Phasia obesa. Next base: position 143,344,084 of record OX451217.1, read on the forward strand.
ATATTTAACAAGTTTCTGCCTGTAATCCTATTCAAGTTGGTGCCGGACATTCATACATAGTCTCAGTGTCTTCCAGACATAGTTTGCAAGTATCATCTTCTTGGGTTTTCATCTTAGCGGCAATAGTATCCAGAAGTCTGTTACACCTACTATCGCAAGGAATTAGAAGTCTAACTGTTATGCTTGCCAGCCAATGGCCTTAAAGGTATATTAAAAGAAATGCATCCCCAAAGAGTAACTGTTTGATGTGCCTTCTAGTTTGAAAGCGTAATCTTACTGTATCGTTTTGTATTTATAACTAGCTATGCCCACCACTTCGTCAGCGTCCTTACAATATTTTGTTAAATTTTGCTCTGAAAGCAATCCATACCTTTTTAGCGCTTCAGTTATGGTTTATGTATTTACTTTATGTATTTACTTTATATAAAGGGTCTCATCCCTATTAAAATATGATGCCGATAAAATTGTGCCTACTTCTACTGATTTTTCTCCACTTTCTCTTGGAAATAAAATATTTTTGCGGAAAAAAAAGTATCTTATGTTTCAATGAGAATGATAAGGTACCTCCTGAGAAAATTTTATTAAAATTCATCCAGTAGTTTTTACGTGATGCGAACACAGGGAGATAGAAAGACAGACAAGAAATAAGTTACTGTTTTATTATATGTATAGATAAGTCAAAAAAATGATGATAAAAAAATGTTGTGGGACAAATTGAAAAATGTGGAAAGCGAAAGCCTGCAAAGTCCGCAGGAAAGTAGGAAGTGGCACTCATCAACAGAGACAACAGTGCTACAGCGCCTGATTTTAAGACACCACTTGACCTTAGAGGTCGTGCGAAATGTTGAACTAAAATAAGAGATATAATGCAAGATACCTTATATTGAAACTGCAGTACACAGAACCTTGCTATCATGTTCGTTATACATCCCCATTATTTACTCTTGAGAATAATTTAATATGGAAGGCCAAAGGGAACAAATGTGGCAACATTCATATAATAAATTTAATTCAATGCATGAAGCCTTTTTTTAAGCATTTGCTAATGATTAAAAATATTCTTTTGATTCTGTACCATACGTTACATTAATTAAACTCATGAAATAACTTAAAATGGTTGGATGTCGCGTAAAACTCTCACAGTATGTGTGTGTGCGTGTGTGTGTTTGCTGCTGGAGATGTGCTAGTGTATAGTTGCAAGCAAATATATGTATGTGTGTATTTAAGAGAGTGTGAAAACCAGGTCGTAATTTTTGACTTTGTGTTAACTTTGCAGTAGTTGGTTTAGTTAATTGGTTTGACTATAATGACACGGTTCCTTTTTATGCATCCACTTTCTACCGGCTTCTTTAATGCTTGAAACCTCAATGTCAACCATTAGTTGCTCTTAAATAAAATTTCAACAAATTATTTTATTTTGTATATTTAAACGTGGATACCCTCGTAGCAATTACGAAGACAGTGATGCGAAGGTAACATTCTGAAGCAACCTTGTATTAATTCTGAAGTGAAACAAAATTATTTTCTAAGTGAACTTATGCTTATAATTTACATAAATAATATTTAATGATTATAATTTTTTTTAAAGCTAGTCGTCACTCACTGTGGTCGGACTTCTTTCCGGATTGATATACTTTGTAAAAAATTGGTATCAAGCCCCCGGTTGTTTTCATTCAGCATCAAAACTTCATTTCCACCTGGCAGTGTTGCAGTTTTTCTTCACCCGTGAATAATAAAAAGAATACAGTAATAATTTACATGCACTGATCGTATATTCTCCAAACTACTTGACACCTAAAAAGAGCCTTGCGCTCCACCAGTCTGTAAACAAAATTTACAGAATCTCTTTTGAGTTCTGTGTCACTTGCGTATTTTTATCTATTGTAGCCTTAATCTGAGTATATGCAAATCGAATAGTTTTACACTCACTATTAACACTCACAAGGCTTGCCTAGGGCAGGTTCTCTTTGGATATTTTTGGTGCCAAGTAAAGCCTTATTGTTAGACTAGCTGAGCGCCAAAGGGATGCGTGCGTCCTGAGAATATTTTGTTCGATTTTACTTTGAAAGTAATCCACATAAAAATGGATAAAATTTAAAAATTTATATAAAATTCTAAAAATTATTGTAAAGCTCTGTAAAGGGTGTTTAAAATATTTTAATAAAAAAAACAAATACAAATTTTATTCAATGCAGGGGACTTATTGAATTCACCCAGTGATAAGACCACAGTCGGATTAGGGCCGTCGAATGCCTCCTGCTAGCGGCCTGCAAACCATACCATTCCTGCTGCCAGCCAACGGCCTTATGTTGATTTAAAAACTATCTAACCTATGAAACTTCGCTCATGTGATCAGGCCACTGCGAATTCTTAACATCTTTAATTATGTGCGAGGGTGGTTCAATATGTTCCGTAACTGTGTTTCGGATCAGCTAGCATCAAGAAGGAGTTATTACCTCATGCCATTAGAATTAGCTGAGCTATTCCTCTACCGATCTAAGGATACAGTATTATTGATATTCAGGAGCACCAACGCCTCCTAACAACGCCTCTCTTTACCCAACAAAATAGTTGAAATGTTCCTTTCCTTTATTAAGAATAGTGTTTAGTTTTTCAACTCAAAATGATCAAGGCATGATCGATGACGATCACTCTCCCAACCGGTCTCCTAATTTCTGTATTTATCTCCACTTTTTTCTATTTTTTGTCTTTCTAGGAATCATGATGAGAATGTACTGCCTGCTTAAACTTATAATTACAAAAATATATATTTTTTTTAATTTTTAACAGCCTGCCCTTAAAAAGGTCAAGGATATTTAAAGCAATAAGTGTTTTCCCTTTAACCTCAGTAGGCATCTAGCTAAATATTAAAAAAATTATTTCTATTGCCCATTTTTCTTTTCAATCTACGCACTAACCAGACCACTGTCTAAAGTCTGGGTGATTTTAAGCCCATTTCCACATTTTATACGTTTCGTTTAACAATAAATTTGCGGTTGAATGCAATTTAACTGGTATGTTCATTTAATTTATTTTTACTTTTCTGGTTGTACATCTTCTCCTTTCACCATCTCAATTTTTTGTATAATTATTTTCTCCAAAAACCACAAAGTGGTGACTTAACACGGGTTTTTCTCACACAGTCAGATCTTACTTGGCTTAACATTCTTTGCATTTCGGTTAAGGTAAGTGTTTTCTTTCTTTTTTTTTTTTGTATATTTTCTTTGCCGCAACGTATTTCACACAGAGAGAGAGCGACAGACACACATATATACAAGGTAAGTTTAATTACTGACAGGCTTAAGAGTTCGGTTACAAGGTTAACTTGCGGTTTTGTCCTTACACGAATTACGAACAAAAGTTCTTGAACGGGGTAAAGGAAAAAGCTTTTTTTCTTAAGATCAAATTGTAGAGTGTAGTGGCATGTAAGTATAAGAAGCATATGTACGTATCTACGAATGTGTTGGTAATAATAATAATAATAATAAAAAAACCATAAAGGAAAAAGCACACACAGACGTATAATCCGCCAAGCAGGATGGGAGAAGAGCTAGTGAGAGGAGATAAGGTGTGAATATGGAATAAAATATACAAATTAAGTTCAACAAAATTAATTACGAATAAAAAGGGAAAGTGTTAAAAAACCAAGAAATTTACTTCAAAAAATGAAATGTTGGAAATTGCTAAGTGACAAAAAAGTGTCAACAATTAGACGAAGGACTTCAAAGTTCAAATCATAAAGAAATGTATATTTTAAACAGACTTCAAAAAAAGGAGAGGATTATCAATTCGTATTATTGTGCCCACAGAACACAACCATTTCTTAATCGATTTTGACTTTTTTTCAAAATTAAAGGGCGCCCGCCTACAATATACGAGATGTTTAAGTGTCTCTTAAAAAGGTACCAATAAAAAGGTACCATAAAAGGTACCAATATCAAATTTTAATAAAGAAATATTAAAAAAAAATAAAAAGAAATATAAAAAAATAAACTTAAAAATTAAAGGGTGTCCCCATAGGTCACGTAATTTAACTTATATGGCCCTATCTTTAAAAAAAAAAATTACAGAAAATTAGACAGATTATGTATTACCATGTCCGTTGTTTAACAAGTATAAATATTTAAAATTAAAAATTAAAGGGTGTCCCCACAGTTGATATAAATTGATGTCCATGGTTTTTATATTTTGAATCGTTATATTTTGAATCGTTAAAGAATTTGTATCGCTAAGTCCGCCATAACATTAAGTATAAAATTTTAAATTAAAGGGTGTCTCCATAGGTGTTGTTATTTGATTTATATGACCTTATATTTTTATCAGTTATAGACAGACACTTGAAATTTAAAAAAAAAATGTTTATTACTATGTTTATTAAATGTTTATTACTATCTGTTAGCCATAAAAAACACCAGTGTTAAATTTTTCTGTACATAATCCTAGAAACTTATACTAAAGAAATTTTAAATAATTGTAACTTTTGTCAAGCGCTTTCACAAACTGATTCATTATGCTGAGTTTAAAATTATGTTCTCGCCAGATCATAAGTATTACTAACATTATTGCAACTCTTTTTCCACTGAACCATAGCCGTAGACATACAACACATACAACATGTTCTTTATGACAAGAGCTACAACTTTGTCTCAGAGAGTATATCAAAATTTCAAACGGTTTGCAAAATATGAGCTTGAGTAAATGATCATTTTTTGCAAAAATGACATAGAGGCCCCACATCTTTGAGGGCCCATAAAAAAAAAACCTGGATGACTTTGGGCAAAACTGGGAGACAGGGGTCTTTTTCTTTGGTCTTTTATCACGTAGTGGTGTCCGTATATGGTTATTTTGCCATGACTTAAAAAATTACACAGTGTGTTAGTAGCCGCTTATTATACTAAATCGCAAGAGGATGTGCATTAAGAATTTATTCATCATTAGCAAATAATACACAAAATTAAAGGATGTCCTCATAGCTGATGTATTTTAATGCATATGGCCTTATCTTTTGAACCACTACTGATAGACAGATACAGATATATAAACAGAACGTATAGTTTTATGTTCGTAATATGAAAGGCTAAAAGGATCTTGCATCAATGTAAACGAGTGTGTGGCCGTAAGTGGGGAATCCCGCCAAAGACTACATGCTGGATTTACACAATACATCTGTGGCTTAGTGGCCAAAATCCTCTCAGAGAACAATTAAGCGGTTTAAAGAATTGCCTGTTTGAGTATATGTGGTGCAATGCGCAGAGCTCCTCCAGTTGAGGCAATGTTGGGATCTCCGCCGTTGGACTTATTTGGGCCAAACATCGGACATATGGGTATACTAGACCTAGTTCCTAGGGAGGTAAGGGAAGCTCAAATGCCGATGAAACATATGAGTAGAAGAAAAATATACGACTGACTGCATCGAACACTCATTGCGGGAGGCATTATACACAATGAGTGCATGGAGAACGACAAAGTAGTATTTTTGCTGATGGTTTTCTTATGGAAGATAGATCAGGAGCAGGTATATACTCAAATGAGTTGAGCCTGTCCTGTAGTCTGCGTTTGGGAGAGTACGTTTCCGTTTACCAGGTAGGATTGCTTAGGTTTCCGCATGCCTTGGATCAGTTGGGGGCATGGAAGAAAGGTTAACATTGCACTTGACAACTAGTCGGTTAAGTGAAGAGAACGTTTACTCCACGGGCAGAGTGATCTAAGCCTTGGACAAATGCTAGCAATTACTAGAGACGTCGTGGTGAGAATTAAGGCCGCCAGTTACCAGCCGACAGTCTAAAATTACTTAAGCAAAGAGTAAAGGCTGGTGGCAGCACGGAAGTCATAAAAATTAAATAAAAATAAAAGTTAGAGGGTGTCCCCATAGATGTCTTAATTTGACTTATAAGAACTCATCATTTGAACTATTAAAGATAGACACTTAAAATTGCCACAAAATGTTTATATTCTGAACGCTAAAACAAGTTTAAACATTTAAAATTATAAGTTAAAGGGTAACCAGCAACTATTCAATGGTCTAATAATTAGAATGATAATGATACAAATAGTGTCAACAGATTTGTTGCATGTCGGCAGGTGGTACTATTTCTAATATCCCTATTCTTAAGTCTAGCCTCGTTTTGGCTGCTCATCGATCTTTTGATAGGAGATACCTCCTCACATATACAAGGCAACAAGACCGATTTTTGCTCTCTATGTGTCTCCCTCTTTTAGAAACTTATTTTAAAACTAAGAGTATATTCTGGATGGTAAGAGATTAAGAAGTGAAATCTTTCCAGCAAGTTGAATTTTGGTTTAATGTTGTCAATGAGACTAGTTCACAATATATTGTTGTATGCATCTAAAACGTGATGTAATAATGATGTCCTTCCTGACATCGAAACCACTGTCACATATCAAACAAACAGCCAATGATGACGGTCATAGTAATGACCCTTCCAGTTAAAAGTATGACAAAAGTGCGTGGATTATGTTTAGTCAGAAGCCTTTTTATCAATAGTTCCTTTGTCATTTAGTCAAGCGTGGCTTAGGAATTGTGAATTAAGTTCAGCATCTGTCACTAGTAAATATTTACTTAAATTTTTAATTTTATTACTAATCAATGGTGTGTTTGGTGACCCCCACTGAAATTTTCCGGCAAACATTTTCGTAGAATATTTTAATCCTTTAGTGTCCTTTTTTAAAGGATATTTTTTGATTTTCTCGAAAAAAGGGTCAAATTGACCCATTAAGAGACCAGTTAGAGGGTTAAGATCTTTCACAAAAATAATCCTCATACAATTCCACAATACAACTCTGACCATAAGAATTTTCTCAGACATTAACTTACAGCATTTTTTTCATATAGTATAATGCTCCCTTCGACCAAAAAATTAAAACTTTGACCCACTGTAAAAAAACTCAGACTTTCTGGGCCATAAGTTTGTTCTACAAAAATGATCTACTCAACATATCCTTTCAGAATTCTAGGGTCGCTATTCTGTTGCAAAAATGCTGTTGGACAGTGTAATGTTTTATTTTAAGGAATTTTAATCTCTGATAGTCTATGAAACCAGAACAAATATAAAACTTAGATCTAAATTATAGTTGTACTAGATTAAGTGAGTTTTTTTACTTTTAAATTTCAAATCATAAAAAATACAAAAGAAAAGAAATTGCAAATTTTTTCAACTCATTTACAAATTTAAGTTTTTCTCTTTTGCTTTTCTCTTAAGTTTTTGACTCTTTTTTTTTTGTCATTTAAATGAAAAACTTTCTTTGAAGCAAAATGTTTAAACCTATTCACAGTTCCTTCTTTAATGGCTATAAAGTTTCAGGGTGTGACAAATTAGCAACAATAAAAAAGTTTTAATAAAAAGAAGCAGTAAAATACCTTCAATAGAAAACTGCAAACATTCATGAAATTTTCAGTTTTTATTAACAAATTTTTACACATGCAATTGCAATGAAACTTAAATTGATGTTACACCTTGTGGTATTAAATGCTCCATCAGAGAACTTTTATTAATAATAAAAAATATATATATAAAGTGAAAAGTTTATACAATTTTTTATAATAATTTTAGCTTCACGGACTATTTTCTTTTACTCGTTTCTAAGCAAAATGTTAAGAACGTAACTTTATGTTTTTTTTTACCTTCATCGTTAAATGTGTTTTATTTTCAAAATCATAAATTTGTTGTAAAAAGCTCAGCGTGTTCCTACTTTAAATAAATTAAATAATTTGTTTTGTAATTGGTTACAAAGTTAAAATTATAACAATTAAAATTTACGCACATTAAATGTTAATACTCGTACATTGATAAGCACACAGTCAAGAGAGAGAGAACACAGTGAAATGGCTACATGCCATTTTTAATTTTTATAATCAACTTATAAAAATTAAAAATTGCCCAGAAAATAATATTATAAATTTAACCATCTTTATTGACCGACTTTTTTTATGTATGTAACCGCAGAACTCGGCCATTTCTGAACCGATTTTAAAATTGTTTTCTTTATTTAAAAAGTATGCTTTCAGGTTGGTTCCGTTTTAAAAACAGTTCATTATATTAAATATTAAAGGGTGTCCCCATGCAACATACATGTTTTTTACGTGTATTAAGAACCGTAATAGCGCACCAAATTAAAATTTTAAAAAATTGTGTATCGCTATAGCTCTCAACAGCAGAAGTTAATAAAAAAATTAATTTAAAATTTAAAAGGTGTACCCATAGGTGACGTAATTTGACCTATTTGGGTCTATCTTTTGAACCGTTATAGACAAAACCTTGAAAATAAAGGGTGCTCCAATAGTTCATTTAATTTGATGTACATTTTAAACACTGTTTAAAATATTTAAAACACTGTTGCGCAACAGATGGCGCCAATTGAATATAATTTGTATTTGATTTATATTTTTACTTTGGTGAATTACGTAGTTATTAAAATATTTTAAACACCTTTTACCGAACTTTACAATATTTTTTACAATTTTGGAATTTTATATAAATTATATAAAGTAAATACGTATACGTGTAGCACTATAAAAGTAAAAGTCTTAAAATTTAGTGTGGATTACTTTCAAAGCTTAATCGGGCAAAATATTGCCGGACGGACAAGTTTTTGTTTTTATAATAAAAATTTTATATTTAAAAATAGGTTCTTAGTACAATGGGATACTTTTTTTAATTGCCTTTTTTTTTTGAAAGATCACATGTGAGTCGTGTCATTCTGTCATGTTATTTTTGTTTAGTACTGTTTGGCTTTTCATAATGGAACGACTAACGCCTGAACAACGTTTACAAATCGTTCCACTTTATTACGAAAATTCACGTTCTGTGAGGAATGTGTTTCGAGGCAAATTTTGTTTAGCGATGAGGCCCATTTCTGGCTCAATGGGTATGTAAACAAAGAAAATTGCCGCATTTGGGACGAAGAGCAACCTGAAGAGATTCAAGAGCTGCCACCACTTCATCCAGAAAAAACAACGGTTTGGTGTGGTTTGTGGGCCGGAGGAATCATCGGTTCATATTTCTATAAAAAACCGTCAATGGCGACCGTTATCGTGCCATTATAATCGACTTTTTCATGCTTGAAATTGAAGCTCGTGATCTTGGCGACATTTAATTTCAACAAGACGGCGCCACTTCCCACACATCGCATCAATCAATGGATTTATTGAGAGAACATTTCGGTGAGCACATAATTTCACGTTTTGGGGTGGGTCGATTGGCCACCAAGATCGTGTGATATAACACCATTACACTTTTTCCTGAGGGGATATGTAAAGTCTAAAGTTTATGCGGACAAACCCGCTTCAATTCAGACCTTGGAGGAAAACATCACGCGTATCATTCGCCAGTTACCAGTCGAAATGCTCGAACGAGTCATTGAAAATTGGACTCAACGGATGGACCATCTGCGACGTAGCATCGGCCAACATTTGATAGACATAATCTTAAAAAAATAAATGCCAACGAAAGTTCTTTCAAATGATAATAAACCTACTACATTACATTTAAATTTATTGTGATTTTTTCTTTAAAAAAGTAGGGTAACCTCGAAATGGATCACGCGTTGTGTAGGTCGAAAAAGTGCAAATTTTTTTAATAAGTTTTAATTTTGGTGATGTGATTCCTGATAAGAATGTTTCTAATTTCATCTTATTTTTCCTCTCGGACTTTCAACATACAGACATTATATTTTAGTCGCTAGAATTTTATCAGAGCGAAAAACATATACAGAAACAACTATTGCAATATGCAAAAATTTTTACATTTTTAGGCTTATAAATGTGGGTGATTTAATATTAACTGAATTTTATTTATTTTAGTTGAATTTTATTTTAAATACATATTCCAAATATAAAGTGCACTTGAAATTATTTTTGTATTTATTTTACAAGTAGCTTTTAAGTGCAAAATAATAAATTATTTAAATATTTGCCTAATGGTAAATTTGTAAATTAATACAAATATATTTACCGCAACGAAATATTAAATAAAAATTAATTTAAACTTTTATAAAAGTATGTTTGAATTATTTCGCCTAATAAATTTACAAAAAAAAAAATATTATTTTAAAATGCACTTGAATAACAAATAACATAATAATATACTAGTGAAATGATTATGCGAATAGTAAAAAATTTAAAATTAAAATAACAAATTTTAAATGTACATTTTGGGTGCCCCAGTAGACTGATACACTAGTATCAGTCTGGGCTGATACACTAAGTATCAGTCTGGGCTGATACACTAAGTATCAGTCTGGGCTGATACACTAGTATCAGTCTGGGCTGATACACTAGTATCAGTCTGGGCTGATACACTAGTATCAGTCTGGGCTGATACACTAGTATCAGTCTGGGCTGATACACTAGTATCAGTCTGGGCTGATACACTAGTATCAGTCTGGGCTGATACACTAGTATCAGTCTGGGCTGATACACTAGTATCAGTCTGGGCTGATACACTAGTATCAGTCTGGGCTGATACACTAGTATCAGTCTGGGCTGATACACTAGTATCAGTCTGGGCTGATACACTAAGTATCAGTCTGGGCTGATACACTAGTATCAGTCTGGGCTGATACACTAGTATCAGTCTGGGCTGATACACTAGTATCAGTCTGGGCTGATACACTAGTATCAGTCTGGGCTGATACACTAGTATCAGTCTGGGCTGATACACTAGTATCAGTCTGGGCTGATACACTAGTATCAGTCTGGGCTGATACACTAGTATCAGTCTGGGCTGATACACTAGTATCAGTCTGGGCTGATACACTAGTATCAGTCTGGGCTGATACACTAGTATCAGTCTGGGCTGATACACTAGTATCAGTCTGGGCTGATACACTAGTATCAGTCTGGGCTGATACACTAGTATCAGTCTGGGCTGATACACTAGTATCAGTCTGGGCTGATACACTAGTATCAGTCTGGGCTGATACACTAGTATCAGTCTGGGCTGATACACTAGTATCAGTCTGGGCTGATACACTAGTATCAGTCTGGGCTGATACACTAGTATCAGTCTGGGCTGATACACTAGTATCAGTCTGATACACTAGTATCAGTCTGGTAGTTAAGGGTCGGATTCCCATTAAACACTCTGAGTGTTGCATTATAACGAGTTAAGTTCCTCGTTACTATGCTCGATGAAATAAATTCGAATATAATTTGTAATTGAATTTTAACATTTAATTAAAAAATGTTTATATTTTAAATAATTTACAATCTATTCCCGCCATTTCTCCACTTTCTTATGGAAAAAAGTACCCTATATTGGAATGAGGATACTAAGGTACCTCCTCAAAAAATTTTATTATTAAGGGTCGGATTCCCATTAAACACTCTGAGTGTGTCACTATAACGAATTAAAGTCCTCGATGAAAGAAATTAGAATATAATTTGTAATTGAATTTTAACATTTAATTAAAAAATTTTTATATTTTTAATAATTTACGATCTGTTCCCGCCATTTCGTCAGCGTCCTTGCAATATTTTGTTAGATTTTGCTTTGAAAGCAATACACAGCAAAGACCCTAACTTTTTTAGTGCTTCAGTTATGGTTTATGTATTTACTTTACATAAAGGGTCTCATCCCTCTACTCAAATATGCTGCCTTAAAGTATGCAAATCGGAAAAATCGGTGTACTGCCACTCCTTTTTCTCCACTTTCTCATGGAAATATGATATTTTTGCGGAAAAAAGTACCCTATATTGGAATGAGGATGCTATGGTACCTCCTTAAAAAATTTTATTAAAATCCATTCAATAGTTTTTACTCATATCCGACGCAACCCCGGCCTATTGGGACTTTTTTGATGTATATTTGACGGCTACGCCATCCTCCTGCCTCGGAGCACAGATTCTTCCGCGAAGGCACTACGACCTTTGCATGATATGTTGCTGTTAGCTGCCTGCCACCCTTTCCCGTTGGATTGGGTTGCTGCCGAAGGCTTTTTCACAGCGGACATAACACTTTTTATTATAATTTATCTTAGTTTATCAAATGATGATAAAGAAGCTTCTGTCATAGTCGTATGAGCCTTGTTGAGAGTTTCCCAACGGCCACCTAGGCTTACATGTACAGCCTGCGAATTGTGACTTTACTGAGTCTCTCTTTAGCTCCACAATTTTGTCGAAAATTGCAAATTAAATTAGCGTCGGCTCATCAGCCGTCCACATTGTTATTTAGAAGTCCGATGGCATGACTGCTAGCTTTTTCACAGTGTGCCTATAGGTAGGAGAGTTTTCCTTGATAGCCAGCAATTGAGTTCTAGGGATCTTTAGGTCTTGCAACTCATTCTGGACTTACTTCATGGCCTACAAGTTATGATATACATGCCTCCTATTAAGTGACCTTAATGCCCTGTTCTAGGTATAGTGTAAGGCGTTTCCGGCCAGCCTTTTATCCTCACGTTTTGTCTAAGTATCTTTGGATGCTAAATCTAGTAGCTCATCCTCCTCATCACTTGGGATAATTGCCTCCGAAAGTTTAGAAGATACATGCTCCAGCTCTTTGGCAACTTTCATAAATCATCCAAAGGTAATTAAAAGAGTTATTTATTTAACGGGCAGAGATTTAGTACATATTTCGAAAAAGGCCCTTGTTGAAAGTGGGCATAAATACAACCGGTCTGCGCTTTGGACCTGAGGACACTATTAAAATTCACGCCCACGTAAAGCCATTCGTCCTATCTATATGCATGATACGATTAATACCGACCATTACGGGATTTTATCAAGCATCCGGTCTAGATTCTTTTCAAAAGATAAAGCTTTATATATTTAAATTCATCTATTGGAACACCCTTTAATTCCTAATTTTAAATTTTATACTTTTTGTTATAAGCCATTTCTTAGTTTCGAAAACCCAAAATAAAAGATCTATAAAATTTTATTGTAATTAAAAAAATTACTTAAATTTTAATGAGCAAAATAATGCCCACACAACAAATCCAAACCCCCCTCCCCATCATAACCTCTTTTAACAAAATGATGTTAAACGAATCACAAGTAATACTTTGTATTTGTCTGCACCACAGTATATTGACCAATAATATAAATTAAACTAATTTACTTTATAAATGTTTAAATGGAAATTTACTTATTTATTTATGTATGTTTTAGTGTATGAATGTCCCAACAAACCCACAACTTTGATTTCCGATTTTCGTTAAAACGTTATTTTTTTAACCCTAAAAGGCGGACACTTGAAATTTGCACCGCGAAATTAACACTATGTTTGCTAAGTTAACAGCAATAAAACTAAAAATTAAAGGGTGTCTCCATAGTGACTTGATTTTAACGTATACGGCTTTATTGTTTGAACCCTAATGAGAAGATACTTTAAATTTACACAGAATATTTAAAAATATAAACGCTCTATTAAAAACAATAAAAATATTAATTAAAGGGTGTTCCAATATTGACTTGTGTTTCAAGTATATGACTAATTTCTGAACCGTAACAAGTAGACTATTGAAATTCTTACATGAGGTAAACTACTATGGCCACTATAACAACGATTACTAAAAATTAAAGGGTATTCCAATAGCGACGTATTAGATAGGTTCTTAAAATTTGTACACAAATTATATTATTAAGTCTTCAATTATCAAGAATAAAATAAAATTATAAGTAGCGTTTTGTCGAAGTTGGCTTTATCTTGTCAACTTTATAGGCAGGCACTAGAAATTTAGACAGGACATGTAATATTTTGCTCAGTATAATAACAAGTATACAACAAAAATAATGAAATTTAAAGAGTATCCTCATAGAAGAAGAGGTATTGACCTATATGTGCTTATCTTCAGAAGTGTAACAAGGCGACATTTAAACATTTTAAAATCAAGTAAAAAATTAAAGGGTGACTCATGAAATATGTTAAAGAAATTAAAATTTTGTTCTTTTTAAATTTATATATTGAACGTAGTATGGAACCCTATATGTAGGATACTTTCTAAAGAACTGAACATTTATTAAACACTAGCTGTGCCCACACACGTTGTGTGCGTCCTGGCAATATTTCGTTAGACTTTTCTTTGAATGTAATCCACACTAAATTTTAACACTCTTCCGTATTTACTTTATATAAAGGTATCCATCCCTGGCTAAAATTCTAAAATTTATATAAAATTATAAAATTATAAAAATTATTGTCAAGCTCTGTAAAAGGTGTTTAAAATATTTCAATAACAATTTAATTCCACAAAATAAAAATACAAATTTTATTTAATTGGCTATTTGGCACTAAGTAATTAAACAGCGCCATCTATTGCTCAACGATGTTTAGAATATCCCTCTTTCAATTCATATTTTGTCATTATTTTAAAACAGCGCCATCTTTTGCCCAACCATATTTAAAATATCCCGCTTTCAAAAATAAAAGATGCCTTAAAGTATGCAGTACCTTTAAATCAGCGTACTTTCACTGCTCTTTTGTCCACTTTCCCTTGGCAATAAGATATTTTTTCTGTAAAAGAGTTCCTAGATTGGAATCAGGATACTAAAGTACCTTCTTACAAAATCCATTCAGTAGTTTTTACGTGATGCGAACACAAAGAAAAGAACGACAGACAGGAAATCAGTTACTATTTTATTATATATATATGGATTTTTGCAAACAAACATTAATTTGAGTTTATGCGTTAAAGTTTTGAAAAATCATTAAGAATTACACAGAATATCAAATGCAGAACAATACTACTTTAATCGTTTGACGTTGTGCTTACTGGGATGCTTGCATATAATTGTATACAATAGTAGTTGTAGCTGTTCACACATACGCATATGTTAATAAACGAGTATTATTCACAAACACTTAAACACATTTATATGAACAGTATGTGCTTTATTTATTGAAAATTAAACTAATTATTTGAATAAAAATACAACAACTATTAATATTAATATCATTTAAAAGTAAAATAAATAAGTGTTAATATGTCGGAGTGTACGTGTGTATTTGCATACATATACACCTTCGGGCAAATATGTTTAATTGAATTAAATGATATTGATTTTAGGCAAATCATACTTACTGTATGAAAGTTTAAAAAATATTTTTGTTATGACAATCAGACATGTGTAAGTGAATTGTATAATACAGAGATTAAACTGTTATACGGTGCTCAGATATGGAAACTCTATTTTTGTTTGTCCTTTATTTATTTTTTCACTTTATCATTAACAGACTAGCGACTAATGATGGCAAAGTATTGAGTAGTGAGTACCGAGTATCGAGTATTTGATCCTTTTTTGAGTACTTAATGCCCAGAATTAGTTACTCAATACTTTTGGCTATATATTTCTAGAAACTAATTGAATGGATAATTTAACCACTGCATTAAAACTTTGATTATCAGAGCGTTTCTATTATGCAAACAAAAGTATCGAGTAATATTGAGTACCCACTTGATAAGTATTGAGTAGTATGGTACTATTTAAAGTAAAATAGTACTATTTAAAAGTAGTCGAAATTGACAGCACTACTATCGACAGAATAACACCTGCAAACTATATCAATTTATAGCAGAATTCATGGCAGAATTAATGGATATCGCTATATTCTGTCCGGTGACCAGCTCTCCACATTTTGATCAATGGACATGTCAATAAACAAACATATATCAATTCAAATAAGGAAAAATCATAAGAGACTTTTAAGGCACAGCTATTCTCCTAAAAAAAATTACTGCTTCGTTTACTGCATAGAATCGTTGGTCTTAACTTATTTAAAAATGATACCAGCGTGTAGGTTTCCGCCATTGGCTTATTCCTATAGAACATGGCACTTTACGACAGATAGATGAAAATATCTTTGGTGGAGCAGACGGACTATTTGATTCCTGTTGTGGACTTCATCATTTCAAAATCTTTAGTAGTTAAAATACCAAGCAGAAATGAATGGAAGAAGACTTTCAAGACGAGTTTCGATTTTAACTGAAGGCTCTAGGCTGGACACAAGAAGTGGTTTTCAGGGATATTTTCCTATGATATCGACCTATTGGTATCATAAAAGAATTGTAAGGCACAGCTATTCTCCTAACAAATCACTGTTGGATTTGCTTTATGGAATCGTTAGTATTTACTTCTTTAAAAATTATGCCAGTGTATACGTCACCGCCATTGCTATATGCGCAACGATGGCACAATTATAGGAGGGGTACGTGGAATTAAATAAATCATTAGCTGTTAAAATATCGTGCAGTCATGAATGGAACATTACTTAGGTTATGCGAGAAAAGTTTCGATTTTTACGGGCGGCTCGGCGCAGGAATTGCATTTCTAGGATCTTCTGCGATGATATCGACCTATCGCTCACAATCAGGCTATCCGATATCTATACGTGTTCCATGCAAAAATTTATGGCACATTAGTAGCTGGAAAGAGAATTGGGAACTTTTAATGGATGCGATGGCTGTTGAGATCTTGATGGATAGTATAGCCGCCATTAAGGCTCTTAATTCGAAAGTGGTGAACCTGTAGCGTTATGCAGACGAAATATATATATATATTAATTCTTATTGTTCCTATAAGGAGCATAGGGCCGTGATATGCCATTTTTTTTTTTTTATTCTGGGATGTGACAGCATCCGCGCAAACGGGATGGCTGAAGAAGAATGCAAGGCAAGGATATAATGTAGATCTGATAATTATACAGGGGAACATCAACAGCCCCCTGGTCAAGTTTTTAAACAAGTTACGGTATTGAGCGCTAAATGAAATGGCTCACAGGTGATCTATGCTAATCACTTGCAGATTTTCTAAAATCTTTTGGCCCTCACTCAAGATAGAAATGACGAAAGCTCTACTGGACCAAGGAAAAAACTCGATATCTCGATTCTAGTAGTCATGATAACTAGCTTTTGTATGATTGACGGCGAATGTGGAAACTTAAAGATATCTCTCGTGGTGAGAAGCTGTCTGGAACACTTTCTATGCGACTGCCTGGCGCTGCATTGATCTGTATACATCACAGGTGGTCTCTGCTAACCACTTGCAGATTGCCCATAATCCTTTGGCACTCACTGGATAAAGAAATGACTACTGAATGGCTGTACTGACCTTCGGAAAAACTCGATATCCTGACACTAGTAGACATAATAACGCACCTCTGTATAATTGACCATGAATATCGAAACTTATAGATTTCTATAGTGGTGAGAAGCTATCTGGATGGATGAGGACCATAAGTCAATTCAACAACTTCTTTGCGACTGCCCACCGCTGCATTGATCTGCATAAATCCTAAAGGTTTTCGAAACGATTATAAGAAAGGAAAACGTAAGTTCTTAGCCAAACAATAAACGGCTTGAATAACACTTTGCTGAGGATATTGAAAATGCTAGAGAAGTAAATATTGTAAAATAACCAGCCATTTCAAACCATTTACACAGTTAGGACATCTCTGCTTATGAGAGGAGTAAAATAAATAAAAAAAAAATATATAAAATGTTATCACTCATTCTTCAAAATTCAAATTAAAAACTGTTTTCTTTATTGTTGTTGTTGTTGTTTTTTTAATTTTTTATTAAACATTTTTTTTTAATTATTGTTTTACCATTTTGAAATAATTAATATATGACTTACTACTACTGCCTTTTAGCAGTGATATTAAAACATGTGTAGTATGTTTGAATGTACGGGGTATGCGTTTCTGAAACGATTTGTAGCCAATTAATTCCACTCTGTTGCATGTATTTGCAGTAGATTTTAATTTTGCAAAATTTGTATTGCCTTGTAAGCAAATGTGCAACAATTCATAAAAATAAATACAAGCAAGTCGTTCGTAAAAATCATTTGCACCCTCTTATGAATATCTGTGTATGGATGTATGGATGTATGTATGTATGTGTATGCCTTTTAAACTCTCCCGCTCTATATAATTCCAAATGTTTGCTTCGTATACTACAAGGTAATACTCACTCCCACCCACCCACAACATAGGCATGACTATAGTAATAGTCATGCAATTGAAGAATGAGCGTTTGGAAAAAAAACAATATTTTGAAATGCACCTTGTTTGTTGGAAATAAATTTAAATTTATTGCAAAAAAAATGGAAAGAGCCTTGGATATATTGTTTTTGTTCTTAACTATTCTAAAATGGAAAAAATATAGTACACTGACTGCAAAGGGCAACCTATAAGCTTATGAAACTAGAGACGCTCTGGAGTAAAACTAAGTTATCGGCTTTTCGTCTGAATATCTACGAGTCCTTCTCAAGGACCTCGAAGTTCCGTATATGATTCAGTTTTTTTTTTTTTTTTAATTTAAAGGGATCTAAGTTTTTCATTTTTAATTATTAATTATTAATATCAGTACAACATGATGTAAATAATACATTCGTTTACACCCATGTAAACACAATTTGGGTCTTGCCTATATCAGATATTCTGTCCAACAGCTAGCATCATTCCATTTGGAACTTTACAATATTCATTATGTGCGACTCCATATAATAAAAAGTGATCTATTTCGAGGTACTTTTTTTAATTTCCTTTTTTTACAAATCACGTGTGAGTCGTGTAATATTGTCATGTTATTTTTGTTTAATATTGTTTGGCATTTCATAATGGAAAGACTTACGCCTGAATCGCTTCGCCCATTTCTGGCTCAATGGGTATGTAAACAAACAAAATTGCCGCATTTGGGGCGAAGAGCAACCTGAAGAGATTCAAGAGCTGCCAATTCATCCAGAAAAAACAAGGGTTTGGTGTGGTTTGTGGGCCGGTGGAATCATCGGTCCATATTTCTTTAAAAATGATGCCGGTGCGAACGTAACCGTCAATGGCGACCATTATCGTGCTATGATGACCGACTATTTGATGCCTGAAATTGAAGCTCGTAATTTCGATGGCATTTGGTTTCAGCAAGACGGCACCACTTCCCACACATCGCAACAATCAATGGATTTATTGAGAGAACATTTCGTTGAGCACATAATTTCATGGGCCGGTCGATTGGCCACAAAGATCGTGTGATATCACACCGTTAGACTTTTTCCTGTGGGGCTATGTAAAGTCTAAAGTTTATGCGGACAAACCCGCTTCGATTCAGGCCTTGGTGGAAAACATCACGCGTGTCATTCGCCAGTTACCAGTCGAAATGCTTGAACGAGTCATCAAAAATTGGACTCAACGGAAGGACCATCTGCGACGTAGCAATGGCCAACATTTGATAGACATAATCTTCAAAAAATAAATGCCAAGGAATGTTCTTTCAAATCATAATACACATTCTCCATTAAATTTGAATTTTGTGTGTTTTTATTAAGTAGGGAACCTCGAAATGGATCACCCCTTGTAATTTAATTACAGTCGAGTCAAACTAAGAAAAAATAGAGCTGAAGAAAGATATTTAGGCATGTCACAAATTCCTTTCGGAATTTAAATGATTTCGTAGCGTTACCATTCCAAACGGAATGATTTTAGCTGCTATAGATTGCGTTCGGTTTCAATAAATCGAAAAAAATACAAAACTACTTTTAATATGGCAACATAAGAATGAGTGTAGAAAACAATCAGATATGTCCCAGAGCTAAATTTCGTTCGGCAGTGGAATTGATTACGTATTTTGCTTCTATAAAAAATGTAAGACGAAAAAAAAGTTCGGAATGAAAGCACTTTCAATATACACTATTCAGAACATACTTTTATTAGTAATGGATATTGTTCTGGACCATTCTGAAAACTCTAGCAAAGTGTAAGTGCTTTCAATTCGAAAAAATTGCTCGTTGTTTCATTCCGAAAAAATTCCTCGTTATACGTTTTCTATACAAGCAAATTACGGAATTAATTCCATTTCCGAACTGAGTTTAGCTCTGTTACATGGCTGATTATACTGTTTTCATACCTTTTCTGAAGACCTTCGCCTCTGACTGATTGTTTTTTTTTTTTTTTTAGTTGGTGAGCGCTTTCGATATGAGAACATCATTATCAAACTACATCTTAGATAGTACTCAGTACTATATAAGGTACTTAGTACTATATAAGGTACGACGGTCTTCACCAAAAGTCATGACAATACTATATCACCTTACTGGCGGAACAAACCCAATTTACTTAATACCACAAACATATTATGATTGCAGTTAAACGAAATTATTTTTGAACACAATAAAAATAAATTGTTCTGTTAGAACCATTACTTTTTCCAACTCAATAATAACATTGTCAAATTTAACCATAATTACCTTAAAGTATAAACATATTATAACAAAAGATGGCCCTAATATAAAAAAAATATATTATAATCAAATATAATTATTACATGGTTAAAAGTAATCAGTCCGATAAGAAATTTCATATGAAGAGCCCTTGCAATTCGAAACCCTTAAACTTTATTTTGCCAACCATGGAAGTCACTAATAGATCTTTTAAACAGTGTTTTTATCTACCCAACTGTCCCATTTAAAAGAAAATTTAAATTAGATGACCCAAAACATTTTTAGCGATCAACCAAGTAAAATCTTCCTAAATGATATTTGAATATATAAACTCTTTTGTACCATTTTGGTTTCCACAACAGTTATGATAGTAACATTTTCTTCAGTGTAATTTTCATGTTTTATTGCCCTTTTCATTAATATTTTACACATAAAGTTTAAAGGATAGTAAACATTGCGTACAAGTGATACTGATCTACTGGTGCTAGTGCGGTTGATGTTGCTGTTGCTCTCCTCTTGTTGTTTTCCTCTAAAGCCAAACACTGCTATTAGACAACGTAAAATTGTTTTTACACCTTTTAAGGTGATAAATTTTATTTATTTTGAATAAGCTGCAGTTTTTCTTTTCTATTCAAATCAATTATAGCATGATTTAGTCTAAAAGTGGCAAAGGGATGGTAATAATAGAAAAAAGTAAAATTAAATTGAATAGAAGGCAGAAGATATAAACATTTTTTTATTGCAAATTCCAAAGTAGCACAGAAATCTTCTCTTCTCTTCTTAGGAGCATATGGCTTCCACATAGTCTCTCCACCGTGTTTAGTTTTATACCCTTCACCACAGGTGGAAAGGGTCTATAGTCTATAATTTTGTCATTCCGTGCGTAATTTCTACAATATTCCTTTCCGACCTCATATATATTTTGGATCCTTAGACATAGAGAAGTTGATTAAGCGATGTCCGTCTGTGTTCGGGTTGAAAACAACAATACTGAAAATTTAAAACCACCAATCTGCAAGCCATAGTTTCAAACATTTTGCTAATGCAATTCAGCAACATCAAACCATTCCGTTCTAGGCTGTGGGAAAAAAACCACGCCCAACTATAGTTTTTTACTTTGTTCTTTTATTATCAGCTGTAAGGATTCTCTTTTGTTTTGTGTTAAATAAATATTAGATTGCGACGAGTTGATCGTATTAAGTACCTTGAGATTTCTGGGGATTAATAACCCCCTGCTAGAGGCGAGTTTTGTATGTTTTTAGGTTGTTATTGTTTTTTTACTTTCATTTGTATTAAAGGCCTTCATAGAAAGCAATACACTTAGAGGTAGCCGATAGACCCACAGGGAAACAGGAGCCTTAGTCTGACCATTCTAACGCAATATAGACTCCAGGAAGGTCCTAACTTTTACAAAAAAATTGTCCGTAAAATTTTTACAAATACCTTTCGAAAAAATTTTTACAAAAAAGTTCCCATAAAATTTCTACCAAAAAATGTTCGATAAAATTTTTACAAAAAATTTCCGATAAAATGTTTACAAGAAATTTTCAGTAAAATTTTTTCAAAAATTTATACAAAAATTTTGCGATAAAATTTTTACAAAAAATTTGCGTAAAATTTTTACAAAAAAATTACAAAAAATTTTCGATAAAATTTTTAGAAAAGATTTCCAATAAAATTTTTACAAAAAATTGTCTGTAAAATTTTTACAAATACATCTCGTTAAAATTTTTAAAAAACATTTCCGATAAAATTTTTACAAAAAATTTTAAAAAACATTTTCGATAAAATTTTTACAAAAAAATTACAAAAAATTTTTACTGTTTTCAAAAATAAAAGAAGCTTTCTCCACTTTAGCTTGGAAATAAAATATTTTTGCGGAAAAAGGTATCCTATATTGGAATCAGGATACTAAGGTACCTCCTCACAAAGCTTTGTTAAAATCCATCCAGTAGTTTTTACGAGATGCGAACACAAAAAAAGAAAGACAAGCAGACAGGAAATGAGTTACTGTTTTATTATACTCGTATGTATAGATAATAAAGTTGAAAATCATAAAAGTAATCGAATTTATATTATTGTGAAACTGGGAAACATAACAGAGTAAGGGAATATAGAACATTACTATGGTGAAGGGTATGTAAGATTCGGCATGGCAGTGCGGATCCTTGCTACATGGTAGCATTTATAATTTAGTTTTTTACCCTGTGTAGGTTGCTCATCTCGAAGGTCCATGTAATGCTGATCTTCCTTTGTTGCTAAGAGTGAGGGATCGAACGTCAGTGGGCTTCTCCTTTTGTTTCTGGATGGACTTGTTTGATTTGTCGAACTTAATTTTTTTCTGGTTTGATTTTATGACTATTTGGAAAAGAAAGATCAGCACAATCAACAAAAAGCCGTAGTGTATTAGTTCGATGAAATGTTTATTATAAAATCTATTCTAGTAATAAGCTGATATTTATGTGAAATGTCTTTTGCATGTGGTGATATTGTATGCCTTCTCATGTCCATTTTTTTATAAATTAGTCTTTGTGCAGTTAAGATTGTAAAGAAATTTTTCTATTATTCTAGTTTTTTTTTAACAAAAACAAAAAATCACAATTGACTTACAATAATTTATATGATTTACAAACAGCAAAGACAATGAAAATAATATCCTAGTAAATTCTAAAGGTACCTGGGTTCACAGAAAAAATATTATTTATGTATGTTTGTATCAAAATATACTTGTACATATAAGAGCATAAACTGTAAAGGAACAAATACACAAATACAATAACAAAATAGTGAATTTATATAAATAGCTTCCCAGCGATAAAACTAAAAAGGCCTTCTCACTTCAGGCCATCTATAAGGCACTCTCTCTCTCTCTATATATATGACCGTAATTTTTTCGTTCCTATCAAAGAAGAGCATTAAAATGCCTTGTCTCTCTCTCTTCTAAAAGATCTAGTTCACCTTCCTAATTCTCTTCTCTTAAAATTGAAAGCATGATCTATACATATAGTAAAATAGTAACTCATTTCCGTCTGTCTATCTGTGTGTCTGTCTGTCTGCTTTTTATTTGTGTTTGAATCACGTAAAAACTACTGGATGGATTTTAACAAAATTTTGTGAGGAGGCACCTTAGCATACTGATTTCAATATAGGATAGATACCTTTTTCCGCAAAAATATTTCATTTCCAAGAGAAAGTGGAGAAAAACAGTGAAAAAGCGCAATTTCCGGTACTGAAATTTTCGGTTTAAAATTGGGCTGTCTTAAACACACTATAGCGTAACATTAGGCGCAAATTGAATAAAATTTGTATTAGATTTTCATTTTTACTTTGTGGAATTCCAATATCATTACAATATTTTAAACACCTTTTACAGCGCTTTTATAAAGGTATGGCTACCTTTATATAAAGTAAATACATAAACTATAACAAAAACACTATAAAAGTAAGAGTCTTACAATTGGTGTGGAATACTTTCAAAGCAAAATCGTCCAAATATGTCCTGATAATACGACATGGCGGGCACAGCTAGTGTTCTAATATATTTTTATATCTCTCACTTTGTACGGCAAAATCATTAGACATCTCATTTATAAAAAACAAATAGTTATTCATGCTCCCCTTATTTAATTGAGTGCTAATTGCCATTTAAATGTCTCGATAGACTGATTGATAGTGGGCAATCTGGGGGAATGAGTTCGATTCCCAAAAACTGAAAAAAGAATTTAAATATTTAAATAAAAAGTAAATTTGAAATCCTTAATAAAATTAGAAAAAGAAAAATACTTTCAACACATTTTTCTTAGCTTTTGTCACGGAAAGCCTTTTAAAAGCCGTTAAATTGAAAGCCTTCAGCAAACAATTTTCGGAAGATCTTTTGAAACGCTTGACGGGAGAAGTGAGAATGGAAGGCCTGTTGTGCTATGACAACCTGTGTTTAAAACAGATATGAGTATGAAATGAGACTAGAAGGCCTTGCGCCTTATAAAGAAATAATATAGAGGCCTCTAGGAGGCCTTCACTCTCCTTCTTTCCACGTATGAGTGTGTATTTTTAAGGTATTTTTTCTTAATGCTTATGATTTTTCTTTTCTTTAAAAATATACATAAATAAAATTTATTATAAGCTTAACATAAATCTTTTTTTTTTTTCATTTGGAAAATAGCAGTCAGCTTTTATTTTTTTATTATTGCAGGTGTTCATGATTATTCATTTTAGGGAAATTTTGTGACATATTTCTAACACTAAAGGAAAGCAAACAATAAAGGATGAGGACATTAATCGAGACATAAATTTTATGCTGATATTATAACTAAATTTTAACTAAGTATTAAATAAAAATAAATTCTCTGTTCACGCAAAAATACATGTTTCTTTTACAGTCACAGGAATCATATTATGTCTTCTGTAACAACATATGGTTGCCATTAACATATTTTATTTGTTCTAAATGTTACTTTTGACAGGATAAACAAGACTTTGTTAATAACTGATCATTAAATGGTTATGAATAACCAAATATAACATATTTAGTCTGAACTATATAATTTACAAAAAAAAAAAAATTAATAAAAGCAACATAATATAGTATTTATAACCAGAAAATGTTAATAATAAACATAAATAAAACTGATCACCAAAAACCTGAAGCCAAATAATGAAAAATGAAACCAGAAAAATAAATAAAGCACTGGTCGATCGTTAAGCTTTTCTTGGTCAATTGGCAAAATTTAACCATAATTGGGGTTTGTTTTTTTTTAACTAAACATAAAAAAATAAAACTATTCTAATCGGAAAACACAAATTAAAAAAAGCCATTTAAAGTTGGTGAATATAGAAGAGGACTTATTATATGCTGTTCAAGACTTATTTAAAGATTTTAACAATAAAATAATTTTAATAATTAAATCCATGCATTATCAGCTAGTACTGTTAGTCGTAGGGTAATCCTAATGGCCAATAATGCAATGGAACAGTTAAAAGGCGATAATGACACTTGTTGCAATGAATAAATGGGTATTTGAATTTTTATAGTTTGCTTTTGATCATAAGCATAAATTGATTTATGATTTTAAAAAATGGTCCACCTTTAAACTAAAAATTTTATCAGAGGTGATCGCAACCGCAAAGTCTGCTGACCACTGGTACTAAATGCTTAGGACACGTATACTTAATAACTAATACATAAAATTTTTAAAAAATTTTCCTTAAAATTTTTACAAAAAATTTTCGATGAAATTTGTATAAAAAATTTTCGATGAAATTTGTATAAAAAATTTTCGATAAAATTTTTACCAGAATCAATCCTCGGATCCCCGTAATTTTGGAATAAGTTTGAAATTGTTGTACAGTATAATTAAAGATAGAAAAAATTTTCAATAAAATTGTACAAAATATTTTCGATCAAATTTTTACAAATAATTTTCGATAAAATTTTACAAAAAATTTTCGATAAAGTTTAACAAAAAATTTTCGATAAAATTTTACAAAAAATTTTCGATAAAATGTTACAAAAAATTTTCTATAAAATTTTTACAAAAAGTTTTCGATAAAATTTTTACAAAAAATTTTCGCTAAAATTTTTACAAAAAATTTTCGCTAAAATTTATACAAAAAATTTTCGCTAAAATTTATACAAAAAATTTTCGCTAAAATTTTTACAAAAAATTTTCGAAAAAATTTTTACAAAAAATTTTCGATAAAATTTTTACAAAAAATTTTCGATAATATTTTTAGAAATAATTTTCGATAAAATTTTTAGAAATAATTTTCGATAAAATTTTTAGAAAAAATTTTCGATAAAATTTTTAGAAAAAATTTTCAATAAAATTTTTAGGTAA
This sequence comes from Phasia obesa, assembly GCA_949628195.1. Taxonomy (NCBI): domain Eukaryota; kingdom Metazoa; phylum Arthropoda; class Insecta; order Diptera; family Tachinidae; genus Phasia; species Phasia obesa. Next base: position 143,370,088 of record OX451217.1, read on the forward strand.
AATTTTCGATAAAATTTTTAGAAAAAATTTTTACAAAAAATTTTCGATAAAATTTTTACAAATAATTTTCGATAAAATTTTTATAAATAATTTTCGATTAAATTTTTACAAATAATTTTCGATAAAATTTTTACAAAAAATTTTCGATAAAAATTTTACAAAAAATTTTCGATAAAAATTTTACAAAAAAATTTTCGATAAAAATTTTACAAAAAATTTTCGATAAAAATTTTACAAAAAATTTTCGATAAAAATTTTACAAAAAATTTTCGATAAAAATTTTACAAAAAATTTTCGATAAAAATTTTACAAAAAATTTTCGATAATAATTTTACAAAAAATTTTATCGATTAAATCTTTACATTTTTCGATTAAATTTTTACAAAAATTTATCGATTAAATTTTTACAAAAATTTTTCGATTAAATTTTTAGAAAAAATTTTTGATAAAATTTTTAGAAAAAATTTTCGATAAAATTTTTAGAAAAAATTTTCAATAAAATTTTTAGGTAAAATTTTCGATAAAATTTTTAGAAAAAATTTTTACAAAAAATTTTCGATAAAATTTTTACAAATAATTTTCGATAAAATTTTTATAAATAATTTTCGATAAAATTTTTATAAATAATTTTCGATTAAATTTTTACAAATAATTTTCGATAAAATTTTTACAAAAAATTTTCGCTAAAATTTTTACAAAAAATTTTCGAAAAAATTTTTACAAAAAATTTTCGAAAAAATTTTTACATTAAATTTTCGATAAAATTTTTACAAAAAATTTTCGATAATATTTTTAGAAATAATTTTCGATAAAATTTTTACAAAAATTTTTCGATTAATCCTAAATTTTACAAAACACTATACATTTGACTTCTTTGTTTTCTTTTAGCTATATTTCTATCTCTAGGAGTTGTTTAGAATATATGACTAACAGTGCATGCAGCTGTTTAGTGTACGTGATTGTGTCATTTATCTACCACTGAGTAAACAAAAGAAAATATCCTACGAAAAAAACAAAAATTTTATAAATAACAAAAATCCATTTTAAACATTATAAACAAAACAGGTGAGATAATATAACAACAAATCAATTTAGTGCCAAATATATTTTACTTACAACATATACACATCTATACACACATTCTCACATACACTCTGACAAACACGCAGTACACAAGTTTAAGAAGTTTACACCTGATAATAGAGAAAAATATTTATTACTTTAAATTTGCATATGAAAGGATATTGATTTGTTGGTTGTATGCGACTGGTTATTTTTTTATAAATTTAGGCATCTGACTGTATAAGTGTGTATGTGTAGAATCAGTGTACATTCTGTGTATGAATAAATTTAAATTATTTGTTTTTCTTGTTTATGTCTTTGTTTTATTTAAAAATCATTTAACATTTGTGTGCTGTGAACTTTGGTTTTAATTCTCCTGCATATGAATTTTATATTGTTTTATTTTTAGTACAAATGTTTGCAGATTTTTTATTTTTTTGTTTTTCCGAATTCAAATTTTGTTTAAATAAATACATATGGATTTATTTAAACTAAATTCTAAATAAAATTACAGAATTTATGTACATATATATGTGACCACGCACAGCAAAAGGTACCCTACCCTTAGGTACCTTTAACCAATTTTTTACCCTTCACCCCAGATGGAAAGGTTATATATAAATTTGCCATTCCGCGTCTAATTTCTACAATATTTTTTTCCGACCCCAAAAAGTATATATATATATATATATATATATATATATATATATATATATATATATATATATATATATATATAGATATAGATATATATATTCTGGATCCTTATACATAGAGAACTTAATTAAGCGATGTCCATCTGTTCGTGTTCGGGTTGAAATGGCAATGGCCAAGGCACCAGCAAAGGTACAAACAATTTTAACCCACCAATCTGTCAGGTATAGTTTCGGAAATTTTGTAATTGCAATTTAGCCCCATTGGTCTATAAAATATAGCGCTATGGTAAAAAAAAGGCAAGGGTCTCGTATTTTCTATGTATGTACGTATGTTTTTCAAATAATTTAGTTGTTTTTCTGTACTTTTTTATTGTTTGTTAAAAACCGAAAATTCGGAAGAAAAAAAGTTCTAAATTCCCATAAAATCACAACTTCTCCAAACAATTACCTAAAAGTTGAAATTTTCCCAAAAATTTTTATTCCGATCAAAAGTTAAAATTTCATTACAAACCGAAAATTCATTAAAAAAAATCAAAAACTCTCAAAAATTAAAATATAGAAATTTTACCAACAAATTTTTATACTGACCAAAAATTTGAATTTGATTAAAAACCGAAAATTCATAAACAAAAACCAAAAACTCTTAATAATTAAAAAGTATTTCCGAGTTTCACCAAAAAATCAAAATTACCAAAAAAAAATAGAAATTTTACCAACAAGTTTTTATACTGGCAATAAATTAAAATTTTATTAAAAACCGAAAATTCACACAAAAAAAAACTAAAAAAAATTAAAAAATTCTCTTAAAGTTCCCAGTTTCACAAAAAAAAGTAATTTTCCCCCAAAAATACCAAACACTTGATATTTTACCAAAAAATTTTTATATGGACCAAAAATTAGAATTTGATTAAAAACCGAAAATTCACAAAAAAAAACTAAAAATTAAAAAGTTCACTCAAAGATCTAAGTTTCGCCAAAAAATCACATTTTCACCCAAACATTTTCAAAAAAAAAAATTAAATTTTAACATTTAAATTTTTATTTCGATCTACAATTAAAATTTTATTAACAACCGAAAATTTCACAAAAAAAAATCTTAAATATCCTTGTTTCCCCAAAAAAAAAATCATATTTTCACCCAAAAATTACCAAAAAAAAATTAAAATTTTAGCAAAAATTTTTATTTCTATCTAAAATTTAAATTTTATTAAAAACCGAAAATTCACAAAGCAAACCTTAAAGCTTTAAATAATTTACAAGTCCGCTCAAGGATCTAAATTTCGCCAAAAAATCACATTTTCACCTAAACATTACCAAAAAAAATTAAATTTTTTTCAAAAATTTTTATTTCCCTCTACAATTATAATTCTATTAAAAACCGAAAATTTTAACGAAAAAATCTTAAAACTATCAATAATTTACAAGTTTAATTAAAGACCCATGTTTCGCTAAACAAAAAAAATCATCATATAAAAAAAAATTTATTTTATTTAAAATTCTTATTTCGATATAAAATCAAAATTGATTAAAAACCTAATCTTCACAAAGAAAACCTTAAAGCTATCAATAATTTACAAGTTCGCTCAAAGATCCAAGTTTGGCCAAAAAAAAAATGATATTTTCATCCAAAAATTACCGAAATTTTAATTTTTGATATAAAATCAAAATTCATTAAAAACCGAAAATTTATCAAGAAAAAGTAGAAACTATCAATAGTTTACAAATTCGCTTAAAGATCCAAGTTTGGCCAAGAAGTCAGTAATAAAATCGTCTACTGAGTCACTTTTATACTTTTCACCACATGTGGTTGTCATTCTGTTTATAATTTCTCCAATATTCATAAAAAAAAATCTAAAAAATTATTTTGCAACAGCTACTGGTTTTCCTGAGAAAAATACTTTCGGTTGATACAGATGTTGCTGAGTTGACCATCTTTGGCCTAGTAAGAGTCGTTTCGTTCCGGACCGAAGATCTAACTGCCGTGGGAACGAGGAAAATTCTGTAGTGCATCCCTTTTTTAGGCGTCACAAAGGGACATTTAGGGTCCAAGATAGCCGGTTTTTAACTACACTACCAGAGACCTGTTCAACCTAATCTATAATTTAGTTATGAGCAATATATTGCGTGACCTAATAACACACTGTGTAATTTTTTAAGTCATGGCAAAATAACCATATACGGACACCACTACGTCATAAAATACCAAAAAAAAAGACCCCTGTCTCCCAGTTTTGCCCAAAGTAATCCAGGTTTTTTTTATGGGCCCTCAAAGATGTGGGGCCTCGATGTCATTTTTGCAAAAAAATTATCATTTCCTCAAGCTCATATTTTGAAAACCGTTTGAAATTTTGATATATTCTCTGACGCAAAATTGTAGCTCTTGTTATAAAGAACAAAAATTGTTAACATATAAAATCAAAAAAACTTCATCTTCAAGGTCAAAATCGCAAAAAACTTTAAAAAATTCAATTTTTTTTACCTTTTTTCCCCTGTTCAGGTCCATAGGTAGCAAACCGTTCAAAATTCAAGGAAACAATCAAAAAAGAACCTAAGATCTCAATAAACAACTTTCTAGAACATATAAACTTCCTAGGAATGATTCTTAATACCGTTTAGGTAGCGCTTAGGTAGCCGCAAAAGTGAAAAATTTCCCGAAAATTTTTTAACGGTATTAAGAATCATTCCTAGGAAGTTCATATGTTCCAGAAAGTTGTTTATTGAGATCTTAGGTTCATTTTTATAGTTGATTGTTTCCTTGACTTTTGAACGGTTTGCTACCTATGGACCTGAACAGGGGAAAAAAGGTAAAAAATTGAATTTTTTAAAGTTTTTTGCGATTTTCACCTTGAAGATGAAGCTTTTTTGATTTTATATTTTAACAATTTTTGTTCTTTATGACAAAAGCTACAACTTTGCCTCAGAGAGTATATCAAAATTTAAAACGATTTGCAAAATATGAGCTTGAGTAAATGATCATTTTTTGCAAAAATGACATCGAGGCCCCACATGTTTGAGGGCCCATAAAAAAAAAACCTGGAGGACTTTGGGCAAAACTGGGAGACAGGGGTCTTTTTTTTTGGTCTTTTATCACGTAGTGGTGTCCGTATATGGTTAGTTTTTTTCGTGTTGCACTGTGTACTACTCCATAACAAAACTGATAGTGTTGTTCTCTCGTCACTACCCACACCCTTAGATAATCTTCAATTCAAGATGCTTTGCATGTTCTGATGAATCGAATTAGTGTGTCTGTAATGGTGGGTTAAATGTTTTTCTTTCAGTTAAATATCTTTTAATTTTAAAACAACTTATCAGTCTGTCGCCTTACAATTATTATTGGTCACTCACTCTTTATTTGAAAAATGTCCTCTTTTATATTTTTATTCATTTGTTTGTCTGGCCTGTCAGTGTTATCTACTAAATCACTATTTAAATAGTTGTTAAATGGCAATGCAAATATTTACCTGTATGAGTAATTGGAAGAGTAAAAAATATTGATTAGAGAAAAATGGTAAATACGAATTGTGTATATTAATTATTTATTGTTAAAAATAAAGATTATTATAAAAAAAAAAATTTAAAATAACTTTAAAATTGTGGTTTAATGAAATATTCGTTTAAGAATGAATTAAAAAGATTTATATGAGACTAAAAATTTAAGAAACGTCGATTGATCAAAGTTGTCAACTTGTTGACCTATGTCCTTCGACTATGTGGCAAATTTTACGGTACTTACCTAGGGACTAGTCTATATTTTATAGACCCCTAGTTTATAAAATACAGCTTGTGCAAGAATTGAAGCCAAACGAACATCATTCGCGTCGCATTTTGACTGTTTGGGGTTATTTGAAACTGATGAGCATTTAAAAAAAAAAATTGGGTCTGCTTAACTGGTTACGTCAACAAGCTAAATTACCGTTTTTGGATCAAAGATTCTTAAGCCGTTAACGAATCACCACTACACCCATTCAAGTTGACAGTTTGGTGAGGTTTGTTATTATTATTCTCTGCTTACTTTTTTTTTAAATGAACAATTAACTGCCGTAACGGTTATTGCCGTAGGCTACCAAACTATACAGACATAATTTTTGCTTTTTAAAAACTAATCAGCTAAACATCAACGACATTTGGTTCCAAGAAGACAGCGCACTTGCCATACATCACTCTTTACAATCGATTTATTACAAAATAAATTTGGTGACAACTTTATTTCCATATCCTCCCAGCTCCAGCTCGTTTATGCTATTTAACGCAGCTGCACAGTGGGACAAAATCAAAATATTTCGGAAATAACTTAGCTGTTTGTAAAGAATTAGGCTGATTGATCTAAAATTTGACATAAAGTTAGCAGAGTAGTGTCTGAGTTGAAATTTTAAGTGATATGTAGTTAGTCAACGAAAATCAAATCGCAAAAAAATCTTAATAAAATCGCAAAAAATCTTAGTGTTGCATTAAGGTAAAGGAAATCCCACAATCTATGCATCTATACATATAATAAAACACTAACTCAGTTCCGTCTGTCTGTCTGTCTGTTTGCCTGTCTGCTTTTCATTTGTGTTCGAATCACGGAAAAACTATTGGATGGATTCTAACAAAATTTTGTGAGGAGAGGTACCTTAGCATCCTGATTCCTATTTTCCGCAAAAATATCTAATTTCCAATAAAAAGTGGAGAAAAAGCAGTGAAAAAGTGGGATATTTTAAACACTATTGCGCAACATTAGGCGCCAACTAAATAACATTTGTATTTGATTTGAATTTTTACTTTATAGAATTACATTGTTGTTTAAATATTTTAAACACTTTTTACAGAGCTTTACAATAATTTTTTGAATTTTTTATAAATTTTAATATTTTATCCAGGGATGGGTAGCTTTATATAAAGTAAATATATAAACCATAATTGAAGCACTCTAAAAGTAAGAGTCTTACAATTGGTTTGGAATACTTCCCAAGCAAAATCGAGCAAAATAATGTCATAACGCGCACAACGTGGCGGGCACGGCTAGTTTCCAAAATAAATACCAAAAATCCCAAAATTGTATTTTTTTTGTATTTTGCCCATAAAGTCCATATATGGACTAGGGCTCATAAAATACTTTCAGCAATAATTGGGAGTATTATTACACCAGTCTTCTTTTTCTGATCCCAGCTTTGTGATTTTAGAATATATAGGCGAAAGTCAAAATTTCAATGAAGGACCTCCATCTTCTACAGGGATGATGGTTATACAATTTTTATATATTCCTTAGGAAATTATTTTTCTATAACGTTGATGGTCCTTTTTAGGCTAAAATGCACAAAAATAACTTATATCTCGATTATTTTCAAACATCATTTGCAGATTAAAACAGCATTTTGTAGAAATGACGAGCTGTAAAAGAATTTGCGTTTGAGAGGTACCTAACTTTGAGACCACATAGCGTCACCCCTGGAAAGGGCTTCAAAACTTAGGCTCATATAGTCCTCTGCTGCCATGCTCATGTAAAATTTTGGATCAATCGGCCAAGTCCTTTACAAATGGCTGAGTTATTTCCAAAATATTTTAATTCTGCCCTCACTGAGCTCTGGATTACATTTTATGGAGCTGTGTAATGTCATTGGTTTATGCCAGCAACTCTTGAATCATTGAAAGCCAATATCCAAGCCACCACTGTCGTCATATTGATTTATTGAAAAAATTTTACCGATTGAATCGACCATGTAACTCGTAGACATAGATATTATGACTTTATCTACCAGATTATAATAAAAAAAAAGTTCATTCCAACAATAGCTCTGTCTTGTATTATTATTTTAAGTTCTCATACAGCTAAAAAAAATATCCGATATATGTATGAAGATAACCAAAGCTGTTTACATATAATAAAATATCAAAGTTGAGTGCCAGAACCAAGCACATTGATACCAAAACACATTTTATAAATGATCACATCGATTCTCAAATAAACTACTAGCTGATATCTATACAAACAATAAAACAGTAACTCATTTCCTGTCTGTCTGGATGGATTTTAACAAGAAGAGGTATCTTGGTATCCTGATTCCAATATAGGATACTTTTTTCCATAAAAATATCTTATTTGGAAGGGAAAGTGGAGAAAAAGCAGTGAAAGTACGCCGATTTTTTTTTTGCTGATCTAAAGGTACTGCATACTTTAAGGCATCTTTTATTTTTGAAAGCTTTTTATTTTAAACACGGTTGCGCAACAGATGGCGCTGTTTTAAAATAATGACAAAATATGAATTACTTACTGCCAAATAGCCAATTCAATAAAATTTGTATTTGATTTAAATTTTTACTTTGTGGAATCACATTGTTATTAAAATATTTTAAAATTGAAAAATTCATATATTTTTAAGACCTTTTGCCGAGATTTAATATCATTTTTGGAATTTTAGAATTTTATATAAATTTTAGAATTTTATTCAGGCATGGGTACCTTTATATAAAGTATATATGTAAGAGTCTTAAAATTTTGTGTGGATTTTTTTTTAAAGAAAAATCGTACAAAATATTGTTAGGAGGCACACAACATATGTGCCATGGCACAGCTAGTCTAAATCAAATTTTCTTAAATTAATATTTCTATTAGAAGTGGAATCGAATCTGCTTTACAACAATGTTTAATTAACTAAAAACCTAAACCATCAACTAAAATATGGGGTATAAATTAAAATGACCTTTGCCCTAAATCATATTAAATAATAAAAGTAAAACTTAACTAACTAACCTCAATTATGCATACAAAGAAATCTAATACTTGTTTTATTGGTTTCTTTATTATTGTTATTTTTTAATTTAAAATCCTAGAACTTTAATAGCCGTACGTATGCCTTAACATGGCTTATAGCCTTAAGACTTGTGTAATATAAAAATTTATATATACTTATTTTTTTCTTATACACAAAGTAAGAAGAGAAAAAGCCCTTAAACTGTAATCGATGGTTTAACATTTTAACCACAAAATATGTTAAAATATCATGAACCGAACTGAACAGTAACCAACACAAGTAAGTTAGCAGCTGAACTGACAATCCAAGCATATCCTGTTTACCTACATGTAGACCATGTTATTTATATGTGTGTGTGTGAATATGTAAGAAAAACAAATTACACATGTATGTGTAGCCACACAAATAACAGCATACAACTCACATAAACACAAACAGAAACGAACTCTTGAACTTTTTACCACTGCTGCAGGAAGATTATATATTTTTTTGCTCTTCTGCCAGCGTTTTTATTGACTTTAATTTTGTTTTATTTCAGAATCTTCTTATTGTTTTACTTAAGATTTTTAGACATTTTTATGAGCGTATTGTTTTAGATGGTATAGGGTGATTTTTTTTCTGTTCAATTATTCATTCTTACAAATCTGAATCAGATTGATTCTTGAAGCCAGAACATGGTATATGTTACTATACGCTGCAATCCCGTCCAGTACAATGGCATCTGCCACATAACCTTTATATTTAACTCCAATCGCCTGTTTATGGCCAAGGAAAATCACACAGTGCAACCGTTTAGGTAGCGCTTAGGTAGCCGCAAAAGTGAAAAATTTCCCGAAAATTTTTTAACGGTGTTAAGGATCATTCCTAGGAAGTTCATATGTTCTAGAAAGATGTTTATTGAGATCTTAGATTCATTTTTGTAGTTGATTGTTTCCTATGGACCTTAACAGGGGAAAAAAGGTAAAAAAAAATTTAATTTTTTAAAGTTTTTTGCGATTTTGACCTTGAAGATGAAGTTTTTTTGATTTTATATGTTAACAATTTTTATTCTTTATGCCAAGAGCTACAAATTTGCCTCAGAGAGTATATCAAAATTTCAAACGGTTTGCAAAATATGAGCTTGAGGAAATTATCATTTTTTGCAAAAATGACATCGAGGCCCCACATCTTTGAGGGCCCATAAAAAAAACCTGGAGGACTTTGGGCAAAACTGGGAGACAGGTGTCTTTTTTTTGGTCTTTTATGACGTAGTGGTGTCCGTATATGGTTATTTTGCCATGACTTAAAAAATTACACAGTGTGTCATTGCCGAGGAATGTCTGCGGTATTACCTGGTTATTTATTTAAATAGGATTACATAAGTGAATACCATATGAGCTTTAGAAATATCTTTAACAAAAGCAGAGCAATATTTTCTTTCCTCACAAGGGTTTTTATTACTAATTCTTCTGAATCAGTCTTTTAACAAAGCCATTGAACTAAAAATATGCCTCGTCTGAAAAGGAGATAATTTTTTGATCTGGTCCTAAACATTCTGTGTAAATTTTAAGTATCTGTCTTTATCACTTTAAGAAATAAGGTCATATATGTATGTCAACTTAGGGGACACCCTATAATTTTTATTTTTTTTATACTTCTTATTGTTGACATAGTAATACATACGCTATGTAATTTTCAAGAATCTGTATAGAGTAGTTCAAAAGATAAAGCTATATATGTATGCGCCTAAGGGATTACCCTTTCAATTCTCATTTTAAATATAATATTTGTAGTTATAGCGTACATGGTAATATACATTCTGGGTAAGTTTCTTGTATCATTCGAGAACGGTTTCAATGAAAAAGAAACTTATATCACCCATAGGGACACCCTTTAATTTCTTATATTAAATTATATACTTGTTATTATAGGGGACGTGTAATATACATTCTGTGTAATTTTAAATGTCTGTTGAAAAGATAGGGTCAAATAACAACACCTATTGGGATACCCTTTACATTTTAAGTATAACTTTTTAAAACCTTGTTTCAGTATACCAAATTTGTGAAAATTTTAAATGCATTCCTTTTAAGGTCCAAAAGGCACGTTCAATTCTCGCGTGTTTTTCGGGGTCACCCTATTTTTTTTAAAGACGGCCAATCTGTAAGCATAACCTTTCAAATAAAAAAAATTTTAATTTTTTCCGGGCACAAAAAACAAATGTTTGCGCCTATTTAAGCCTTTAATTGATTCAATTGTTTATTTAATCAGAATACTCGTATTAATTCTTTCTTAAATAAATATGTAATTGATTAAAGTATTGATTGATTCAATTATATATTTAAGCAGAATAATAGTTTTGCTTTCTTAATCTATATATTTAATAAAATAGTAACTTATTTCCGTCTGTCTGTCAGCTTTTTATTTTTAACAAACTTTTGTGAGGAGGTACCTTAGTATCGTGATTCCAATATAAGATACTTTTTTCCGCAAAAATAAAAATTGCGCAATTTCCGGTTTAAAGGTACCGAAATTTTCGGTTTAAAACTGGAATACTTTAAAAAGGTTTGCGCACCTTTTAAATTTGAAAGTGGGATATTTTAAACAAAACTATGCAACAGATGGCGCCAATTGAAGAAAATTTGTATTTTTACTTTGTGTATTGTATTTGTACATTGTTGTTAAATAATTACAGAGCTTTACAATAATTTTTAGAATTTTATAAATTTTAGAATTTTGGCTAGGGATGGGTACTTTTAAATAAAGTAAATACATAAATCATAACTGAAGCACTATAAAAGTAAGAGTCTTACAATTGGTGTGGAACTCTTTCAAAGCAAAATCGAGCAAAATATTGTCAGGAAAAAAAAACAGCTAATCATATAATTGAATAAATTTATTAATCATATGATTGAATCAATTTAAAAATTGACTGGATTTGTAACATAAACTAATTAATTGACGCAAACATAAAAAATTTACAATTAAAGATCGTGTTAAAAAAAAACATTTATTTTACATAGAAAAAAATTAATTGTTACACCACATGAATATTTTAGTTTATTTTAAATTCATGTTTAATCATGTTAAAATCATGTTTTTAGTCCTAAAAAAAAGTTTCCAATTAAATAAATAGTTGAATCAATTAATTACTTCATTAAGTTTTAATCTGAAACTAATGAAAGCCTTTAATTGATACAAATATTTCTTTCTGTGTATGAGAATTTTTTTCAATATTTTTACGTTAGCTATATAGAAAAACTTTTTGTACCAATTAAATGTTTTAATTAGTTTCGGATAGATAAAAATTTTATTAATTTTTTAATTGATTCCATTAAACACTTTATTAGAAAAATAAAAAATAATATTTTTATCAAATTGATAATAGAATCAAATAAAAAATGTTATTAAATTTGTATCTGGAACTAATTAAAACTTTTAATTGGAGCAAATAGTCTCTTCCTGATTAAGGGAACTCCTTTACTTCTTTGAAATTTTTTTTATTTAATGGCTCTAGAAAGACAGCATATGAGAGATGGGCAGACATCAAAGACACCAAGCAAAGTAAATGTTTTCCATTAAAAACCGAAACTTTATAAACATTACCCTATATATTGTATTATAATATAAATATTGCATTGTGTTGAATTTCAGTTATTTTATAACAAATGTCTCTTGTGGGATATTTTGTCTATAAATTTATTGAAAATTGCTAAACCAACATCTCAGTAGACAACATTAAGTTCTTCTTGCTCCTTAGTTTACTGGGGTTTTTTAAAGAAAGCTGCTGGATTTATTTGATATAGTTTTTTTCATGTACAGACGAAGGAGAGATTTTAAAATAAACATTTATAATAAGTATAAAACAACATTATAAAATGTATTCATTATGGGAATTTATGTTGAAAGATATTTATTTGGAAGCATAGATTGTGGTATTGTGTGGAAAGATTTTAGGAAATATAATTATTTTTTAAAGTAAATATAATCCTTTAGTTATGCGAAAGCATTGAAATTAATGGATGGTGTAAAGTTTTTTTTTTTCTAATTTTAATCCTCAGTTTAGCAAAAAATATATGCTTCAGTTTTTAATTTTCTGCACGAAAAGTTTTTTATGGCAAAACAGCAGCGGGGTTATTTTAAAAGGAAAAAACTTGTTTCTTTACAGCGTATAAATAATATTTTAAAATAAATCAAATTCCTTCTAAATCCGTTTTTTGTGTTCAAGAGTATGCAAAATTTTACAACAAAAAATAGTTCCTTTAACTACTTTAACTCCACTCAAATAAATAGTAAAACTCAACTGGCTGTTGTATAAGACTTAGTCGAATCTCTTATACCCTTTACATTAATAGAAGAGAATATAATTAATAATTATTAATTTTGTATATTATTTTAATCTATAATAATTTTTTGCGTCTCTATCCTCATCTATCTCTGTCTGTTGCAATGTATTTTAATTCATTAAATGACTTTCCGATTTCAGAGCTCCGATCCAGTTTTACTTTCGCCTTTTTCTTTGTGTGCTGATATCTGTTTGCGGAGTCAGTTGTAGAAGTAGTTCGATTGTAATTTTGCTTGGCCACGAGAGTTTTTATTTATGGTCCGACGAAGTTATACTGCTTTAGATTCCGCGAAAATAACCAAGCAAGGTTCTGGATGGACTTCCTGCCAAGGCGCATTTGCTAAAGGGGTGTTTTAAGGGTTAAGACCTCCTGCCAGTTATTATTATTATTAAGTAATAGGTGCTAAGTGCCGTGACCAAATAATCTTGTACAGTGAGATATAATTCATATCCCCTGGAAACTATAGAGAGCCTTCTGGGAATTTTGTTCTACAAAACGCCAAGGCAGGACACTCACAAAGTACGTGTTCCAAAATATCATCACACAGCTCATAGAACCTGCAGATTTCGATCTTAGTGTTTCCTTAATAAAATTGAAGTTAACGAAGACCACAATGTCGAGTAAACCAACCCATAAGTAGCTTAATGAGTAAAAGCAGCCTTTGAAATGTACACCAAGATAACGTGATAACATGTTTTGCTTGTCTGCTTGAACCTTGTCAGAGCTTTCCAATGGAAGCAGTATTTTTTTAGGCATAACCAATGGATATGCCAAAGAAAGGAGCTCATCCTATAAATCTACGTCGGCCCTCTAAGTTGGCTCATATCTAAAATGACCCTCACGACTTAGTAGTAATGGCAACCGAATTCATTTAGAGTGTTGCACAATCTATCACCAAATGACTTTAGCTTAAATGAGGTAAAGCCTTTAGCACAGCATGACTCTCCGTAATCATCATATATTTTTATATTCTTTGTCTTTCTCCTTAAATATTCCGTGGCACAGATGAATATCGCTGAGAGATAGTTGGGTATTTCCCCATGAATGGCCATGGCCCAAGTATGGGCCAAGAATACCAGCTACCGCGTCACCAATTTTCTGTTTGGAGCCCAGACAGTTAACCAAACCTGGTTTGGTACATCGTGCCACCAAGTATGGTTGTCCCAACGGATCCTTTGGGGAATAAGCGCATGAAAATTTTTGTCCAACAAGAGGGTCGGTTGAATGATGTCAGATTCCCTAAGGCAAAGGTCGTCTATAAAAAGCCCAAGTATGAGCCGACGTCCCAGCAGGTTTCCGATTTTACTGGCAAATTATCAGGCAGGCGAAAAGCGCTTCTACACACTTCCAATGGCAATGTTATGTGCAGCACAGCATCTAGGACATAGGAGTGGGTTGTCTATGCCCCAGTTATGAAGACACAGATTAGACGGTAGACCTTATCAAATAATATCCTGGTCGTCACCCCTTTGATCTTTTGGCCACCATACTAAGACAGAGTAGGTTACTATGTTATTATAGGACTAGTTTGCTAGTTTGGCTATGTTGGTAGTATAAGAAATATGTTTATGCTCACTTGAAGCGTTAAGTTATACAAATAGATCGTCGATGACAAAGAACCACAGAAGAGTTTTCGACTTACCGCAAAAGTCAAATTTAACAACCTTAGATATAAGCATCTCCATCGTGTCCCGTTCATTATTAATGTCCGTAAAGTTTTATCGAATAGGGCACAGTGAGGCAGAATCCAAATATATTTTATTTATTTTTAAAGGATAGTCCGATTGATTCAAAATTTTTCAGGGTCATAGCAGAGGAGTATCTGAAAAAATTAAAATAAAATTGCTAAAAATTGTACCCAATATCTAAAAAAAACTGAACCAGGGAACGAAAAATTCAAAAATTGAATTTTAAAATTTACAGATAAAAACATAATTTTTTAGGCTTTAACTAGGTCTTTAAGGTCATGTATATTTTTTTTAAATTAGAAAAAAAAATTAAGAAATGCGAAGTTCCAAAAAAATTTAAGATACGAGGTTCCCCACTTTGAGGCCACATAGTGTCACCCCTGTTAAGTGAATGATAGCCAGCTTCAAAATTTAAGCTTATATAGACCTCTGTTATGCTCATGTCAAATTTTGGATTAGTCCTTTACAAATGGCTGAATTATATCCAAAATATTTCGATTCTGCCCCAGTGTGCAAGACTCGCTAAATGTGTCTATAAAAGCGCACAGATCAATTCGGTTTGAACTAAGAGCCTTTTCCATAACAGTCGTTTGTTTCTTGCCAGTTATTCTTTTCCATTCCTTTCGGAGTAGGGTGTCAGAACGCTATGAGACACTCTCTCCTACACACATGCAACATAAAAGAAGGTTTATATTTTTACAGCATGCTTAATAGGATTTACACTATTTTATTCAAGTATTTTTCTTTACTCTGTTATGGCCGCATTTCTCCTGTAAAATGATTGCTGCAGTTGTAGCGAATGAAGAGCAACAACAACAAAAAAGTTCAAAAAATTTTTTTTTATTGTTATGGCATAGAGGTTAAATATTTACCACGACTATACAAGTGCTTTCATTTATTAAATTTTTTATTTTTTTTGCATGTTCTTTTTATGAATATTTTTTATTACTATTTTGCGCTAAATAAATGAATTTTTCGCAAAATATTTATGACACAAACTACTCTACCACCAGTAGTAGTATGTAAGCCACAAAACGCACACACACATATACAGACGTATTAAGCTTTGCCTGTTTCGTGAGCAGTAAGTTGTAGTAGTAGTAAATGTTGCTGGTGTTGGTAATAAGTAAATGTAATTAATTCGAGAGTTTTTTTTTTTTTTTGTTCTGAATATGCGTGTGATTCTATATGGTCATTTTATGGTATTGTCATCACGTTTAGAAGTGATTAAAATGAATTAAGGTTATTTTGTATTAAAACTATAGAGAAAAACTAATTTTTTAACGTTCAGAAATTAAGTTACCAACAACAAAAAAAAACTGAGTTACAATTTTTATTAACAGTTTATTACACGTACGAATATAAAATTGAAAATTGAATTATTTTACAAACATGACAGAAAATTCATTTGACTTTACAGTTTTACAGTTTTACAAATTACAAGATGCGAACAAAAAAAATTCTGATTTTGTAAAGGGTTTTGTATTAGACATGGGTAGATATTGTACATATTCTTTTACTTTAAAATAAATTTTTATTGTAGTTTTAATTTCAAACTACAGAGAGAAATTATTTCTGTAATTGATTACTTCAGTGCACAGTGGGGTAGAATCAAAATATTTTAGAAATAACTCAGCCATTTGTAAAGAGCTAGTCGGTTTGATCCACGATTTGACATGAGCATAGCAGAGCAGTATCTGATCTTAAGTTTTAACGGTGGGCACCATCCACTTGCCAGGGGTGGTGCTTTGTGGTTTCAAAGTTGGTTGGGTACCTACCTCGCAATTTCTGCAAATTCTTTGAGACCTTGCCATAACTTCAATGTAAACATAACAGTAGCATAATATAACACAAATCAGTATCATAACTGAGATAAAAGTGTAATAAATTTAAGAAAAGTGAAAAAATATTTAATATGCAACAACTTTTTATAAGTTGAACGAATAAACTAAAATTGTCCATGGATAAGTAATTAGTTAACGAAAATCAAATATGTAATAAAAATTCTACAACATCAAGATAAGGGAAATCCCACTATTGCCAAAATAATGACCAAAATCCCAAAATTGGAATTTTTATTACTTGTATTTGACCCATAAAGTTCACACATGGACTAAGGCTCTAGAAATACCTATAGCAATAATTGGGAGTGTATTTATAGCTTTATTACAGCAGTCTTCTTTTTCCGATCCCTGCTTTGAGATTTTAGGACATATAGGCTAAAATCAAAATTTCGATGTGAAATATGTTAAATTGAAGGCCTACATATGTTACAAGGATAATCAGATCAAAATTTCGATGTAAAATATTTCAAATTGAAGGACCTCCATATTCTACAAAGATAATCAATTTTATACTGGACCAGGGTAATGAAAAATCAAAAATTTTATTTAACATAATTTGCATATTAAAGCACCATTTTGGTCGTTAAGTAGCTTTGGATTGAGGAACACGTTCGCGCGTCATTGTCATTATCGTTAAAGGTCAATCAGGCCGTCCTTGTTGCTCGGTCTTCAAGTGGTTTGCGTCTTCCTCTCGCACTGGCTGATTGGCTTCCACGGTTAGCTGTAGTACCGTGGTACAGTTAATTTGTGTTTGCATCAATCAGCCACGTGTAATCGCTTGGGTTGTCGTGTATAACCTAAATTGTTCGAAATCAAGAAACCACATAAAAAATTAACAAATAAATTTGCAACAAACAAATAAATAATAACTACATACAGAAAAACTAAAATAAATAAAACATTGTTTTCAAACTAACCTTCGTTTCTGGGCATGACCAAAAGCTGCAAATAAGAACCTAGTGTTTACGGCAGCTTTTTACCATTTGGCACCAACATTGTTGCTCTGTATGAGCAACAATCCAGAAGAAGAAGAAGAAGAAGAAAGCACCATTTTGTATACATTAACTAGACCTTTAAGACCACGTATAGTTTTTAAAAGATAAAAAATGAAGAAATGCCCAGCTGTAAAAGAATTTGTAGGTGCGAGGTACCCTAATTTGAGACCTCATAGCGCCACTTCTGAAAAGTATATGGTACACAGCTTCTAAACTTAATCTAGATACTCCTCTGCTATACTCATATGAAAATTTGGATCAAATGGCCTAGCCCAAAATATTTGACTGTGCAGTGTAGCAGGTTAAGTTAGGTTAAGGAGGTTTACCTCCGACCATTAAAACCAATTCATCTGCCCTCTACATTTTTCTATAGAACTTTTGTACCTCAAGAACGTACGAACCACCTGGAGGATATCGCAAAATCTCGCTAAGACAGTCTAAGTCGTAAAAGAACTGTATGACTAAGAATTTAAGCCTACGGGCAAGTGTAAAACTGTGTCTTCCTTCTCATCCAGACAGCTTCTTCAGCTCTCTCAGAGAGCTGTGTGATTCCCATACACTACGACCTACATCCAATCATACAGTGCCCCGTTATGATGCCTACTAGAAGCGATATCTAGTTTTTACCGAAAGCCAATAGTGCCTTCATCCTTTCTTTTTCGATTGAAGGTCAAAAAATTTTGGATAACTGCAAGTAGTTACTATAGGCCACCTGATTGCCGTTTCTTTTAGCTATCATTCCCGTAACGCGTTTAAAATATCAGCCAGGGGGGTGTTGGTGTCCCCTTGTGCATGTACCAAGTTAACGTTCGAACCATTTCTCGCATATTAATCGGCCATTTTGTTTCCATGAATGCCCTCACGACCTGGAATCAAAACAATACTTACACAGTGTCATCCAAGTAGGGCCTTAGATTGAATGCACATTAGTATACATCACTGCTTTCGAATCTTAATGGCCTTAATGGCGGCTAGACTGTCCACAAAAATATCAACAGTGTTTTCATCTCCGTTTTTCTTCTAGCCAAAGTTTTAATTAGTTTCCGATACGAGTTTAAATAAATTTTTAATTATATCAAGTAAAATAATCATTTAAATAAAATATTATTTTATTAATTATTAATTAATAATATAATTGAGTTAATTAAAAAATTAATGAAATATGTATTCGAAATAAATTAAAACCGAAAGAAAAATAATTCTTGCAAAAAAAACCGACTTCAAAACACATAGAAGGGCACCAATTCTAAACTAAAAATGTAAGAAGTAATCTGTAAGATTTAGATTTTAACCAAATAAAATATGCGCCAAAATTAGAGGGAAAAGAAGTAAAGACTATGTGTATGTCAAGCCTTTCCATATTACTGTTAAGCTATTTTCACCAGCATCCGTCTTTTATGGGGACACCATTCAAGCTTCTGTGTATAACGGTTTCAAAGATTGGGTCACTTAGATCAAATAACATATTATATTGGGACACCCTTTAATTTACAATGTTAAATTGAAGACCTGTTGTTATAGAGGACTTGGTCACAAAGATTCTTTGTAAATTTCAACTATCTGTCTATTACGGTTCAAAAGTTTGGCCATATATATCAAATTACATAAACTACTGGGACACCCTTTACATTATAATTCCAAATATTTATACTTGTTATTATACCAGAGAAAATAGTGGATATTCAGCCTAATTTTCAAGTGTTTGTGTTTTACGGTTCAAGAGATAGGGCCATATAGATCAAATTACATAATTTATGGGGACACCCTTTAATTTCTAAATCCAAATTGTATATTTGCTATAGTGGACTTTGGAAAACAGGTTCCTTGAAAATTTCAGCTATCTGTCTATAACAGTTCAAAAGTTTAGCCTCATTCATAGAATTACATTAACTATTGGGACACCCTTTTTTTCCAAATTCAAATTTTATACTTTTTGTTATAGCGGACTTAGCAATACAAGTTCTTTGTAAATTTCAGCGGTCTGTGTACAACTGTTCAAAAGTATGGCCATATACATCAAATTAAATGAACTACTGGAGCACCCTTTAATTTAAAATTTTGAATATTTATACATTTTATTATAACGGTCATAGTAATCGACATTCTGTAAAATTTTCAAGGTTTTGTCTATAACGGTTCAAAAGATAGGCATTTATAAGTCAAATTACGGCACCTATGGGGACACCCTTTAAATTTTAATAGCTGTTGAGAACTATAGCGACAGGCAATTTTTTAAAATTTTAATTTGGTGCCCTTTACGGTTCTTAATACACGTAAAAAAATGTATGTTGTATGGGGACACCCTTTAATTTTTAATATAATGAACTGTTTTTACAACGGGACCAATCTGAAAGCATAACCTTTCAAATAAAGACAAAGATGTTAAAATCGGTTCAGAAGTGGCTGATTTCTGCGGTTACATACATAAAAAAAGCAACATTCAGATGAATTGATAACCTCCTTCTTTTTTGAAGTCGGTTAAAAAAGGGGAAACATTTTGTTTCCAAAAAGCTGGCCTCAACATTGAGAATAAATTTGTATTCAGCATTGGCTTGACCTAATTAATTTAATTTAGCTTTGAACATTTCCTGTTAGTTCAATTATATTTGAAAATAAAATTTAAAAAATCTACTTTTGGCTAAAGTAAAGATATTCTTCTTCAAAACAGCGTGGTAGCTTCTTCGAATGGAACTTTGTAAAACAAAGTTTCAGCAATTTCGCAATATGTAATTAAGTTTTAAAAACTATGTACAAACTGCTCTTACAAAATGTCTTTGTACTAAAACTTAAAACCATCATTTAATGCCCACCATTGCCTTTTTGTTTATGGCCCATAAAGGAAAGATGCGTAAAACGCCTTACTTGCTTCCTGTGCAATATAATTTACGAAATAGGCTTAAACTTAAGACCTAAGGAACCACCACGAAAAATTAAGTTTCATAAACTATTTATTTTCAACTAATTGCATTAAACAACAAAGAAGAGCAGTAGTTGGTTGGGGGGGGGGGGGGGGGGGGGGTTGTATTTTGTGTGTGGTTTTCAGATAAATTGTGTCACAATATTTTTTTATAATCCTTACAAATTTCTTACATTTCTGATATTTGCTGCAGCTACATAGTAGTTCATCAAGAAAACTTTTTGGTAGCAAACAAACATTTTTTGATGAATGAAGGATGGATGGATGTTTTTCTTTTGTTGTTATTATTCCAAGTAAATAATGTGAAGACAAAGTTCTTATTTTCGGATGGTGCACACAGAAAGTTCATAGAAGATGGCAAGGACAATTTTTACAATTTGTCTTGCGACACACAGTTAAAATAATTATAATGAGAAAACAGCAAAGATTAAATATTTTGTTAGCAACTAGTTATTGTGAGAGCAAGGGGTCTTAAACAGAAAGAATATAACCATGAAGAGCAGATCCGTGTATTTAAGACGATTAATTCGTATATTTTAAGAGCTTAAAATATCAGATCGAAAATAGCATAACTTTTCAAAATTGCTTGAGGAGACCCGCAGGGTCCATTGTGATTCCCTTCAGTTTAGCTGAAAAAACAAAAAGAATAAGAGATAATTCCTGGTACCTATTACTCAGCTACCCGATTTCCGCGATGTTGTAGAACATCCCATCGATAAATCTTTCACATAGCCATCCAGCAGTGGCAAACGATATGCTCTACAGTTTTCAACTCCTCTTCATCAGTGAGACTCTGCAATCCTCCCTAACTTCCCACGACCAGTCAGTTTTCTCTATCCAATCGGACATAATCCTATAGTGTGGCTAATCGGCTAACCTTCGAACCCAATCTTGCGAGTTCATCGGCGATTTCGTTGCTCTCAACATTGCAAAGACCCGGGACCAAGCACAATCTAACCCTATACTTGTACGCCAGCGCATAGCCTACAAGCACTTTTTTCGAGGCATTGAGGGCCGCTTGGCTGTGGACGTACAAAGTGAGCTCCTCCCCTTCCAGAAGTTGTCCGGACACTAGTTTGGAGTTCATCAGCCCTCAATGAGTAGTAGGTGCAGAATGATGTCCAAAGCTGGTTGAGGTGTTCATCCTCTTGCACCTGTGATGCCAATCGAAGTACATCTATGGACCTTGGCAGGTTCAGGTCCAAGCAACTTTATTGGCTCTTTTGAAAATAAAACAAAAGTATGGTCAAGCTTTAACTCGAAAACACTCGTTATTCTCGGAAAAGCCTGTGTCAAATTTAGAGTTGGTCACTTTTGAAGTTATATAGATATAAGATATGTAAATAGTTTGTGTGGTTTACCCAGTCCTCCCGTCCTAATCACCAGATTTAACTCGAAAATTTCAACACTCTAATTTACTTCCCTACTTCTAGGGTCATCTTCTATGACCCTAGACGAAATTGGAACCGGTATCATCCTATTCAAATGTTGAAGTTGCCATCCTTAAACTTATTTTTCTATATTTCCAACTCCCGAGTCGTTTGGCAAATTTATTTCACACTATTTGGATATATCGTTTTTGGAACTAACTTTGCAGCAGCTTTCTGAGATTTTTTCACTTCTCTAACATTCGTCCTTTTCGACTGAAATTACCTCAATGATGAAGCTGTTTGCCATTCAAAAACATCATTGTCTATCTCAGTTGGCTGGAATTCTCCTAAATTAATTAAAGAGTTAATTTGAAAATAAAATTTCTTTTTCACACAAATTCCTTAACTTTCTTTCTTTTCTTTTTGTGTTTTCTTTGAACTCCCATTTAAACTCCTTTGAAAAAAAAAATCACTCATATAAATTAACATTTTTCACAATTAAGGAAAAAATACCTTTTCATTTCCTTGAGAGACTTATTGTTTAAACACTAATGGGTATTTTTATTTCATTAGTTGATTTAGCTGCTAGAAAAACTGATAAACTTTTATGAATTTTAAAGAAAAATAAAGGAAATTACTAACATTTATCACCGCAAAGAACAAAACACTCCTTTGGAAAAATGTTAATATTCGCAAACATTTATGACTCTGCTCAGAGTAATCACCACAGAGCAAAATAAATGGTCATGCATAAAAAATGTTTTACTTATGTTTATGAATTCAGTTCAGTTGGTTGCAAGCGGCATTATATTCGAACAGGTATTGTGCATTTATGCTGACGTTTGTTACACCCAACTGCTAATTAAAACCAAACGCTTCAGAGTCATTCTCGGAATTAATGGGCTTGTTCTGTAGATAAGCAAGAAGCCTGGCATTGCGGATGTCAGCATTTTTTTTATGGTTCTTTTATGGACAGTAGAACAGGAGCAGGTGTATACTCAGCTGAACTAAACCTGTCCTGTAGTCAGCGTTTGGCATTGAAGGTCTTCGTTCACCAAGTGTATGGAAGAAAGATTCTTATTGCAGTTAACAGCCAGACGAACGCATGAGACAAGTGAAAATCTACTCCAAACTAGTGGTGGATGTGTTTTAAAAATTAACAGATGTGCCTCGGATAATAAGATAACATTGATGTGGGTTAAAGGACTCACACACTCACACAGGTGGAAATGAAGCAGACCAACATCAGGGATCTGCTGTGAATATCTGTGGATTAAAACCCAGACTAGCACTGGGAAATGGTTTAATGCGAGCAAATATCCTACATTAAACCTGAAAAGGTGCAGGGATGCTACTAAGTCTAGGCAGGATCGAATGGTTCTCAAAGAGTCTCTGGGCTGGAAGGCCAATAAGATGCACAGATATAATAGAATTAGCTTAAGTTGGATAACGGCTAGCCAACATAAAAATCAAAGATGATGATACTTGTAAAATCATATTGTGTGTGAATGTCCAGCACTGACTAGCACTGGGCAGAAACTTGATAAATATGGATGCCATAGGGGAACTAAGCCTTGTACTAGCAATTATTAGAGACTCTGTGGTGAGAAAGAAGACCGACAGTTACCAGTCACCACTTTGAAATCACAAAATTCAAGATTAAAGGCTGGTAGTGTTACGTGACTCAATGAAAATAAGGTTGCCATAAATTACATTTTGGTTGCCTATAATCATAGAGGACGGAAGGGGATCCAAGAAGGACCCATTAAGGAAGTGGTCTGCTGCTTACTTTTATAATAACAGTGTAGTCTTTAAAAACGCAAGGAAAACCACGATATGGTTTGATATCTTCATAGTGATTTCTTGAAACAAACTTTCATCAAACTTTTCAACCCAACATTTTGGCGGCTACGTTTAATTTTTGTCAGCAATTTGATTTCCGTCATTATAATGTTACAAAAATGTCGCTTTTGCTTAATCCAACAACACTTTTACATCCTCGTCTATTACCCTTTAATAGCTTGGTATAGTTGATACCAACTACTATTAAATTTGGTTTTGTACAACTCGTCTATAAAATCTAATGACTGGGTATTATTACTTTGGTTTCTACTAATAACAGTTATCACAACTACAGACAAGTATTAAATTCATATGGGAGTTGCTCTTAAAGTTAACACAATAGCACAACCAACGAGCAGTGAACAGCGAAGGAGAACACTAGAATGCAACCACAACTATCCAGTCACCTCTAGTCAGTATTATTAATGTACGACTGAGTATTGAAAAGTTAATGTGATTCTTAGGCAATAAAAATGCTGGAAAAACAAATAAAAAACACATGAATTCCATAACTTTAATAGTGATAGTAAAAATATTCATTATTTAATAATCTTTATCAGGCAATAGAAAAGGATGTATGTTGCATTTCCTTGAGGGAAACAATCCTTCTTCTTCTTTTTTTTTTTTTTTTTGCAAAACTCTGAGTATCTAATCTTGGAACAAACAGCAGAATGATATTCAAAATTTTAGTTTTATATTTTTATTGTTGTCGTTTATGAGGTATGAAAAAATCCAAAGAAGGTGTGGTAAAGAATTTATTGTCTTGAATATAACTGCAGGTGATAAAAACTAAGTAAATTGCAAAAGAAGTTGTTTTTTTTTTTTTGTTTTTTTGTTCTAAAAGTGCAATGAACATCGTTGATGTATTTCAATAGTCAAGTTATACATTAATTTGTTAAATGGCACCTAGAGTAGGTATCGAATAGTTTTTTGTTTAACAATGCCAATCAGAATGAAAGAACGCATTAAAATTATTTATGGCTAGAGAAAAACTGTTTGTCATAGTTTTTTGGGCTTTAAAGTAAGTGTGTATGGCATTGCTTCCATGCAAACTAAAGCACTGCATGAGAACAAAAAAAAAATGCAGTTCATTAAACACTCATTATAATATTTCATTAAATTCATGTCTGCTCACTGTTTGTACACGAGTAACGATGAGTAGACAATAATAAATAGCAAAGACCCACGAGTTAAAGGCGATGAGTGTGCAGAGTTTCCATAATAAAGTTTGAATAAGTATGAGTAAATGTTGAACATAATAACAATGAGCTTGAGCGAGTTCAAAAAGTTTTATGCTTTAAGTGAAACAAGAATACATTTCGAGTGTACAAACAAAAAAAAAACTGAATTTTTTAACAAATACAAAAAAAAATTTCTTAAGAAATACAACAGAAAAACCACTAATACAAGCAAAATGAACTATAATAAAAATATATAAAAAAGCTCTACACAGCTACTACACAGAACACACTGAGTGTTTCGAACATGAGACGAATAAACACGGCGCTCGCTAGTATAGAAAGTTCGTTTTATTCGGCCAGCTCATTTCATGATACAAACAAAGATTTGCTCACATATAATATGGTACCAGTAGGTAGGTGTGTTCAGTAAGATAGTTTGTGTTCGAGCTTGACCATTTGTTCATAAGCTTAAAGAAAACATTTTGCCAGGTTATTCCAATTCTTAGATAGATGCTATCCACCTTTTACAGAATAAGCATTCCGACCTCTATACCCTCGTATAGAACCCATATTCATCTTTTATTAATTAACTTTGGGTGCCCCGGTGTGCTTGGGGGTAGTGTGCTATCAGTCTGGGGGTTTTGGGTTCGACTCCCTCCAAAGACTCTGGGTATTTCACTGCAACGAGTGATGGAAGGTCATGGTTACTATGCTCAATAATTAAGTTAGAATATAAATTGTTATTGCATTGTAACATTTAATAAATAAATAAATAATTAACATAAACTGAGTTTTGTATGGTACTCCACCAAGGTACTACTGTTGTATTAAAATGTTTTTAGGTTATTATTAACATAGCGGGGAATATCGAAGCAGACCACTTTGTTAATGGGTGTCGATTTAAAATTTACGAGTCACCTGCTTTACTTTTAACTGTCGACTGGTAATTGTGAGCGTCCTTTCTTATCATGGATTCTCTGATAATGGCTAATCGCAATCACATACGAAGGATTCCGTTCCATCATACAGTATATAACTTTAAATTAAAGGTACCACAAATAAGGTATTTAATGTATAAATTTTCCTATTATTTTTAGCTAGTTAACAACACTTATTTTCGTACCCACATAAAGTTAAAAATGTAAAATAACTTCCTGCAAACAAATGACTACAAGAGAGCCATAAGGTCATGTTTTTTATCGGTCGAAAGTAATGGATCATAATAATAATAAGAGGTTGACGGCTTAATGACTAAAGGCTCTCCCACTGCAATAGTCCCTCATCAGGTGATCTAGGAACTTTCTTGCATACAATTAAAGTTGTATATATTTAAAGTTGCTTTGACTTAATTCAAAAATTTGGGTGAAGATTTCCTGATGAGCTACATTAAACACTTAGCAAAATGGCCATATAATCTAGCTTGCCCCGTAGTAATCAATTTCAGTGAATTTATAATTTGGGCTAATACCACTATATTAATAAAAAATTTAAATTATAAAAGTGTGAATACCCAAAATATATATTATAATTAAAGTATCTGGACAAAATAGGCTTAGAATAAGACACTGTCAGACATATATTACATGCGGATTCTATGGGAGATATGTGGATGCCTTTGACCAATGTGAACAATTACGAGAGATTATGTAATGAGAAAGAAGCAGCTGAAATCACTACAACAATAAAATTAAATCATTGCCGCTATAGCGGCCATAGCAACACATCTTTTTCATCTTCAAATTGCTATTGAAAAGTCCTCTTTTTCTATTGCAAGTCATTTAGATTCTACTGAGAAATAAGCTCGTAAAAGAAGAAGCTTTTTTTAATTTAATTGCAATTTTGAAGACACTTATCCTGATTTATTTTAAAAATAAATTTATATAATTTATTTAACAAATACTTTTCCTTTGCAATTATTTCTCTTTTATTACTTTCACACCACAAAACTTTCTGAGCGCATGAATGAACTCATCTCTGTCGTATATTAAAAAAGAAATATTAGTATCATTGTACGAACATTTTCTTTATTTATAATGTTTGTTGAGGTGCTTAAAGGAATTATGATTATGATCATATTTTCGCATTAAAATATTTGTTTGGCATTATTGCAACAAATTAAAACATGTGCTAACATTTTGTTGCCTCAGCATACTCGTAAATACTTTGTCGTCTTCCAAGCGATGATATTAATGTTGGTGGGTGGTTGGATGGATGGATAGTTGGATGGATGATAGGTTGGTTGGTCAATCACGAAAAAAAACGCGACAAACTAAATGTTCGAGTACAAAATTCATTTTACAATCCAGCTCTCATATTTTTATTACAATTTAGTTGCTTATACTTTTACAGAGTTGAACATAAAAATTCTGTTTTTATGATATTGAGGGATTTAAAGCTGGAAAAGTATATACGTGTCGGTTGGGGACTTAAAATCAAAGCAATTTTCGCGTATATTAGTTATTTTTATTTTTCATGATTTCAAGAGTAAGTAGCCTTTTTGAATTTATGGTAAATTAATCTTGAGCCAATTATAAAAACGCACATTTACATTGCACATATACGCTCAGAAAAAAAAACATAGTTATCGTATAGTCACAAGAAACATTTTATATTCTCTGTAACAATAGAATATATTGTTATGGAGAATATTAGGGTTGTTTGGAGACTACCTTAACACCTGCTATGTAACTGAAGTCTCTGCTGAACTGCAACAGCACACCGGAATACATTTTGCATCCTGTGATTTAGGTCAAAACTACAGCCATCGCGTTACTCCCCTAAGGTCCTCAGCATTAACCAGACACAGATTTGGGAAAATTCCTGTGGGGCTAGCGGTTTCTGTGATACCAGTCATATCGACACTGATCAGACCTCAAAGGTTTTTGTCTTCCTATTTTAGACTACGTGCAACCCCCAGGCTGCGGAGGTTCACCCATATACCCCGGAAGCATTGCTGTCGAGATTTTTAAAGACAGCAAGACAATATTCCCTCGGGGAGATACAAGACGTGAGTAAGGCGTCTATTGTTTATCGTTTACTTTTAGAAGATTGATGCGTACACTCAGAATATTTTTACAGTAACTGATTGCAGTTTATTTAAAAAGTATTCCGTACAGTTATTTTTAACTGAATAAACATTTAAAATGCAAGGCATATTATTTTTCTACTGATTCCAACATTCATTTCCAAAAAAATGAATATAAATACTGATTTTCCGTTACAGTTAATATTTTCATTTATTTTTGTTGAATTTTAGTTTTTGAAAATTCGATTATACCTAAAATAAGAAAAAAATGTGTGTAACAAAGTAAGTGTGTTAAAATTTTATTAGACATTTTTAGAAAAATAATATTTAAAATAACAATACGTATTTTGAGAAAAAAACAAATAAGACATGTTAAAAATTGCAAAGCTCCCGACCGCTGTCACAGATTATCTGGTACGTAATACAAGTACCATAGGAAAATAGCTATATGATGGCAACAATATTACGTATTTCCGTACATAAATTTAAAACATTGTGAGTATGTTAGATTAATGACGACACGAGAACTGTCTTCCTATTGGTTAATAGTTGTGATTTTAATTCCAGGGTTGCTGTTTCTTTGTTTATTACAGGCTTGATAATTGAATAATGCAGAGTCTCTGCATACCCTGTAACAAATTTTTTATTTTCGTAGATGATGTCATGTATTTTTCTTCATTCCTGCAGTCAGAAACTCGGTACATTCGTCACTTGGTGAAAAGCATTGTACTTTAAGTATAACTGCGTTCAATCAGTTCATTATTTCATTCAAGTATACTTTGCAAACTTCCTAAAAATGTGGTTCGGTTCGTCGATAGAAAGGTAAGAAGTTTAAATTCGGCAGATTTTTTGTTATGTATTATATATGTATATACATACATATATTTTTCTATTTTCTTATTTTTAATTTTTAGATTACCTCTTTATTGTGGTTCTGTGGTTCTTTGACTTGAATGAATGCTGGCAAAATTATTTTTAATTTATTTAATCTAATCTAAAATATAATTATATCAGTTATAGCTTTAAGATAAATAAATTTGTATTAAATTATTTGTATGTAAAATAAAAATTGTAAAAACAAAGGAAATATCATTTATTTTTATTGATTTTGTCGTTTAAATTTTTACAGTTAAAAAAACAGAAAGAATGGAAATATCGTTTAGTTTTACGGAATATGTAGTTAATATATTTGGAGTTAAAATAAAAGAAAAAACATTTGTTTTTACTGATTTTACCAATTAATTTTTTAACATTTAAAATTAACAACACCTTTCATTTGATTTAAATGAATAATGAGTAGACCGGTTTTTAAATGATTTTTAATTTATTTTAAATTACATTTTCAGTTATTTTAACGTACATAATATTTTGAGTGTACGTATTACTGGCTTTTAAATTTGGAAATAGTAAGTCATTTTCTGTCACTCTGTCCGTCTTTCTTATTTGTGTTCGCATCACGTAAAAACTACTGGATGAATTTTAACAAAATTTTGGGAGGAGGTACCTTAGTATCCGGATTCCAATATAGGATACTTTTTTCGCACAAAGATATTTTACTTCCAAGAGAAAGTAAAGAAAACGCAGTGAAAGTACGCCGATTTTTTTTAATGATTTAAAGGTACATCATACTTGAAGGCATCTTTTATTTTTAAAAGCGGAAATATTTTAAAAACGGTGGCGCAACAGATGGCGCTGTTTTAAAATAATTACAAAATTAATTGATAGCGGGATATTTAGGCAGGATTGCGCAATAAATGGCGCTGTCTTAAAATAATTACTGCCAAATAGCCAATTGCATAACATTTGTATTTGATTTGTATTTTTACTTAGTGGAATTACATTGTTATTAAAATATTTTAAACACCCTGTACAGAACTTTACAATAATTTTTAGCACTTTAGAATATTATCCAGGGATGGGTACCAATTATATAAAGTATATATAAAGTAAACACGTAAGAGTCTTAAAATTTGGTGTGGATTACTTTCAAAGCAAAATCATACAAAATATTGTCAGGACGCACTCAATGTATGTGGGGAAAGCTGGTATATTAAAAAGTCTTATTTCCCAAAAATTATATCAAGGAAAATTAAAATACATAAATTAAAAGAAAAAGCAAATTAATTATCATTAAAAGTTAAAAAAACTTTTTCAATAAGCTTAAGCACACAAGTCACTTCAATCATCTTCAATTTTGAATAATTATTTTTAATAATTAAAATAACAATTTTGATCTGGTTTTTAGTTCAATTCAGCCAAGCACAACAAACAAAAAATTTTACTATTTCTAGATTGATAAAATTCCATTAGATTCGATTTTGCTCTTTAATCCTTTTTTTCTTCTCGTTTTTCTTTTTTCTTTTCTTTTAGCATTTATGTGAGTAATTTTTTAAGAAAACAGTTTTTTTATTATTTTCCAATTATGTTAAATCACTCTCTCTCTCTCTCTTCAAATTCCTTAGCCAGCCACTGGCCATTATTTGACATTTAAATCACATTCAGTTATAGATTCTTGTTTATGCCAGAGCACAGAGTAAAATGTTTTTTTATGTCAGATTTAAAATTTTTATGTTCTTTTTGGAAATTACTTCAAATATGAATCGCCTAAAAACCATATTGTTTTATTGATGCTTCTTCTGGATCGTAAAAACCAATTTATATTTATGTCGTTGAAACGCTGTGTATTTGGAAACATTAATACAACATTTATGACGAAATTCAAATATATTTAATGCATTTTCGCTGGTGGCCGCTATAAAAAAGGAATCCAAAATATCATGTATAAAAAAACAACAAAAATTATTTATATCTCAAGCAATAATATTTGTTTTTAAATCAGCTTTACACCATTTCCGGCAACAAATTCTGAAATTTAGCTTCCATACATTTTAAGGGTAAAACAAAACCATGGTTTTAATATGGTCGCAATAATCACATTATGTTCTTTGTAACAATATATGGTGACAACAAACAAATTTTAGTTTTTTTTTAACAATAATTTGATTACGATCAACAAGTTTTTGTTACAAGGTTACCAGGTAAATGGTTACCAGTCCCGTAACAACAACAAGGTTGGTTACGCTAAGGTAAGGCTAAGCTTCATATTATATAAATGACACTAGCTGTACCTACACACGTTGTCGGCGACCTGAAAAATATTTTGTTCGATTTGTAAGTAATCAACTTTGAAAGTAATCAACTCCAAATTGTAAGATTTACATATTTAATTTATATAAAGGTACCCATACCTGAATAAAATTCCACAATTTATATAAAATTCTAAAAATTATTCACCCTTATCGCGAATGTTTGTTCCCATAAAAAAAAACTCCCAAAATTTCTATCGTGAATGATTTCTACCGTAAAATACAAGTAAATTGTTGTTGGAATCATTCACAATAGAAAACTTTTTGAGTTTTTTTCATGGGAATAATTATTCGGGATAGGGTTGATTGTAAAGCTATGTAAAAGTTGTTTAAAACATTTTAATGACAATATAATTCCCCAAAGTGAAAATACAAATCAAATACAAATGTTATTCAAGTGGCTATATGGCAATAAAGAAATCATATATTGTGATTATTTTAAAACAGTGCCATCTGTTGCGCAACCATTTTCAAAATATCCCACTTTCAATTCATATGTTGTCATTATTTTAAAACATGCGCCATCTGTTGCGCAACCGTGTTTAAAATATCCAGATTTCAAAAATAAAAGCTGCCTTAAAGTATGCAGTACTTTGAAATAGGCAAAAAAAATCAGCGTACTTTCATAGCTTCTTCTCCACTTTTTCTTGGAAATGAAATATTTTTGCGGAAAAAAGTATCCTATATTGGAACTAGGATACTAAGGTACCTCCTCACAAAATTTTGTTAAAATCCATCCAGCAGTTTTTACTTGATGCGAACACAGTCAGAAAGACAGATCGACAGAAAATTACTTACTGTTTTATTATATGTATATACTAACGGTGCCCGTCTTTCGTGGGTGTACTGAAATTATTTTCCTCTATTTTTCTTTGAAAGTATTAATTTTATTTATTTATTAGTCTATAGGTGAAATCCTTACAGACTATAACATGTGTTTAAAAGCTAAAATTAGTTGTTCAAATAAATAATTATATCTCGTTTCACAACATGAATAATCAATAAATTGATGAATGACAATGAATAATCAATGTGCACATTATATTGTGGATCCCATATTATTGAACCATATTCTAAAATTGGTCTCACAAGTGAAGTGTATAACTGTTTTGTTATGTATGGAGTAAGTACGCCTCTGGCTTTATTAACAGTCATATGAATATGAGATATAAAAGTTAATTTGCCGTCCATCAAAATCCCCAAATCTAAAAAGTTGTCTACCAATTGCAGCTGATGGTTTCCCAAAAAGTAGTGCACATCATACAGTGGTTTTCTCGAGAAAGAAATACATTTACATTTCAATAGATTCAGATTTCATTACGTTAACATTGCACCATCTTTGAAAGCATTTCAAGTCAGATTGAAAAAATGACTGATCTGATAGATTTAGCTGAAGAAAATTTTGACATCATCTGCGTACATCAAAATATTGGAGAATCGGATCACATTTGGAAGATCATTAATAAAAAGGAAAATAAAATTGGCCCAAGATGACTGCTTTAGGGTACTCCAGATAAAACTGAAATATCTCTCGAGATGTTGTTTTTAAATAGCACCCGATGTTTTCGCTCACACAAGTATGATGAGATCCATTTAAGGGCATTCGTAGTAAATCCCAGCAAGCTCAATTTATGCAAAAGAATTTTATGGTTAACTTTGTTGAAGGCTTTACTAAAGTCAGTGTAAACAGTATCAGCTTGTTCACCTCTGACGAAACCCTGATTAATTATTGTAGCAAAATGCAACAATAAGTTGCTAATAGTTGAACAGTTTTTACGGAAGCCATGTTGATGAGATGTCAAAACTGAGGATATGTGATGGCATAAATAATGTAATACGAGTTTTTCGAAGAGCTTTTCCTCTGTAATTTTATAGTGCTTAAGTTATGGTTTATGTATTTATTTTATATAAAGGTACCCATCCCTGGATAGAATTTTTAAATTTATTAAAAATTAAAAATTCTAAAAATTATTCTAAAAATTATTGTAAAGGTGTTCAAAAAATATTTTAATAAAAATGTCATTCCACAAAGAAATCAAATACAAATTTTATTTAATTGGCTATTTGGCAGTAAGTAATTCATATTTTGTCGTTATTTGAAAACAGCGCCATCTGTTGCGCAACCGCGTTCAAATTATCATGCAGGACCTTTAAATTGGTTAAAAAAAACGTACTTTTGCCGCTTTTTCTCTTTATTATCTCTTGAAAATAAGGTATTTTTGCGGAAAAAGCATCCTATATTGGGATTAGGATTCTAAGGACCCTCTTCACAAAATTTTTTAGCCAGCCTTAGATAGAGTTCCAAAATTTTTATAAAATTCCTAAAATTAATGTAAACACCTCTGTAAGAGGTGTTTAAAGGATTTTAATAACAATGTCATTGCGCAAAGTCAAATACAAATCAAATACAAATTTTGTACAACTGGCGCCATCTGTTGCGAATAGTGTTTAAAATATCCCACTTTCAAAAATAAAAGGTGCGCAACCTTGTTTAAAATATCCCAGTTTTAAACCGAAAATTTCAGTACCTTTAAAACGGAAATTGCGTACTTTTACTGTTTTTTCTCCACCTTCTCTTGGAAATGAGATATTTTTGCGGAAGAAAAGTATCCTATATTGGGATAAGAATACGAACTACGTGTGTATTTCTTCACCCGCTATAGCAACAAGTATGAAAAATCAAATATAAAGTTAAAGGGTATGCCCCTAAAAGACATATTTTTTATATATATAATTTAATTTTTTAAATCGTTATAACCAGACATTGAGTCCATAGATTATCGTAGCAAAAGATATCTTCTAAAAATGAGTGAGTCAGTACTATTTTGGGTCAACAGGCTAAACATAAATGTTAAATAACACAGTGCAACACGGAAAAAATAACCATATACGGACACCACTACGTGATAAAAGACCAAAAAAAAAAGACCCCTGTCTCCCAGTTTTGCCCAAAGTCCTCCAGGTTTTTTTTTATGGGCCCTCAAAGATGTGGGGCCTCGATGTCATTTTTGCAAAAAATGATCATTTACTCAAGCTCATATTTTGCAAACCATTTGAAATTTTGATATACTCTCTGAGGCAAAGTTGTAGCTCTTGTCATAAAGAAAAAAAATTTTTAACATATAAAATTTCCCGAAAATTTTTAAATTCATTTCGGCTACCTAAGCGCTACCTAAACGGTGTTAAGAATCATTCCTAGGAAGTTCATATGTTCTAGAAAGTTGTTTATTGAGATCTTAGGTTCATTTTTGTAGTTGATTGTTTCCTTGAATTTTGAACGGTTTGCTACCTATGGACCTGAACAAGGGAAAAAAGGTAAAAAAAATTGAATTTTTTAAAGTTTTTAGCGATTTTGACCTTGAAGATGACGTTTTTTTGATTTTATATGTTCACAATTTTTGTTCTTTATGATAAGAGCTACAACTTTGCCTCAGAGAGTATATCAATATTTCAAACGGTTTGCAAAATATAAGCTTGAGTAAAAGATCATTTTAGGCAAAAATGACATCGAGGCCCCACATCTTTGAGGGCCCATAAAAAAAAACCTAGAGGACTTTGGGCAAAACTGGGAGATAGGGGTATTTTTTTTTTTGGTCTTTTATGACGTAGTGGTGTCCGTATATGGTTATTTTGCCATGACTTAAAAAATTACACAGTGTGTAAGCTAAAGTTAAAAGGTGTGCCCATATTAGAGACGTGCTTGTCTCTTTGGCCTTTATAAGCAGACACATAAAATTTTTAAAAGCTAGTATTAAATTTTTAAAGGGGGCCCCATAAAAAATATGAAAATGTTTGAAACTTATACTTACTTTTTTAAGTTATTTATTGAACGTGGTATGGAATCCTACTTGTGAAAGTCTGGCTCACACTGATTAAGTTTTTGTTTTACTTGACCTGCAAATGGTGTCCTCTCAATTTATTTACTTTCAGCCATTAAAAACCAATTTAAAAGGCAATATTTATTTTAATCATTTACTCATTCTTATTTTTTTATTTTTATATTTTTTTTTTTTTTTTTTTTTTTGTTTAAATATTTTTCTTTCAGGCTTAACATTTATGGCCAATACTATAAAACAGGACATTTGTTGTTTTGGCTTAAGGCACATTTATAGTGTGTTGTTAAAAACTGTTTCACACATAACGCAATGAGGCATATTTAATATTTTTATCACCACATTTACGACCATGTTAACATATTAGTTTTCTAAGCTGTGGTTACACTGTGCCACGTTGGAGAAACGAATTAAAAATAAAAATAAGTTCTACGGTGATAATAAAAAAATTTTGATTTAGTTTAATTTTTCTAGATAAGAAAATTTAGAAGAAAATAGTAAATGAAACCATATTTGCTTACGTTTTCTTATATATTTGTGTTTTTGTATTTTTTTTTTTTATTTTTTTATTTTAGAAAATTAATAGTAAAAACTTTACAATTGTGTTGAAACACATGTTAATTTAACATCAAAACAACACAAATACTTAATACAAAGTTCAGGATTATTGATTTAGTTTTGCCAAAAACAAATTGACCATGCGAAAATTATATATTGGCCAAAGCACAATGGGGCACGTTGAGTCATATTAAGTTAGGAAAAAATAAAATTGTTTTTTGCATTTCTACTAGCGTAAAAAAAATTTTATTTCTTTATAGAATACTAGCTATCCCCAATCCGCTTTGCTACACCCATCCACAAAAAATACAATAAACACTTGGAAGAAAAGTATGGCTAACTTTTAACTGTAAAGCGCACGCTATTCTCACGTTAAAAATATTTTAGTTTATATGAAATGTACAACGCCCACTATTCCATTCCAATCTGTTGTTTTTTGGTAGACTATGCGTAATAACGCGATAATAATGTTTTACTTTTTATGGAAGGTACATAGCACTCCTACTATTCTAATCCAGACTGTATTTTACTAGATTATGTACATTAGTATGAGGGTTGCTTGTGCAAAGTTTCAAGACTCTACCTGTTGTAGTTCTCTCGCTACACAATAATAAATTTTCAATCTGTATGGGAGCTACCACGCCCACTTTAATCAAATCTAACATAAATTTTGCTAGAATATACACGTTAGTATGAGGGTTACTTGTGCAAAGTTTCAGTACTCTACCTATTGTATTTCTCTAGGTAAACGATAATTATTTTTCACTTTGTATGGGAGGTAGCACTCCCACAATTCCACTGCAGCCGGTGTTTCGGTAAACTATGTATATTAATAAGGGAGTTACGGATACAAAATTTCAAAGATCTACTTATGTTAGTTCCCGAGCTACTTAAAAAGTGGGTATAAAAGTGGGCGTGGTCATTTTTTATTTCCATAAAAACCTTAGTTGGATTATGATAAAGATTTAATAAAAATGGGCAAATCGGTGCAGCCGATCTTAAGTGCTGCGATTACCAACGAAAAATATTTCATTTGATTTATAATCATCAACTAGCTGCACCCGACACTTCGTCAGCGTCCTTACAATATTTTGTGTCGATTTTGCTTTGAAAGCAATCCACACCAAAGACCTTTACTTTTTAGTGCCCCAGTTATGGTTTACGAATTTACTTTATATAATGGGTCTCTTCCCTACTAAAATATGCCGCTTTCAAAAATAGTAAAAGGCGCCTTAAAGTATGGATATTGGCAAAATTGCCTACTTTCGCTGATTTTTCTCTACTTTCTATTGGAAATAAGATATTTTTGCGGAAAAAAATATGCGATATTTGAATCGGGATACTAAGGTACCTCACAAATGTTTGTTAAAATCTATCCAGCAGTTTTTACGTGATGCTAACTCAGATAGACAGACACAAAGACAGAAAGGAAAGAAGTTACTGTTTTATTATATATATAGATAATAATTAAATCGTTACACACCCGACCCATAGTACATTTACAACGAAACAAAAATAAATTGAATACAATACAGGAAGCAATTTTATTTTATTCACATTTTTCTTTTTTTTATTTTATATTTCAATTTTATTTGTGTTGTTTTTGAAAATACAATGACCAAAGCCAAAATAACAGAAAAATAATTTGGAAAATTGCAATAACAACAATGTCAGAAGCAGGATAAACAAAATGCACAAAAATAACACATAAGACCACAAATACATAGACATATACATTTGTATGGATGTACAAGATTTCACACGTTTGCACATTCTGTTTTTAATCAAGAGCTCCCAACCAGAGAAAGTGGTTAAAATGAGAATGTATTGGAGTTTTAGACTGAAAAAAAATCTCTTCATTGTATATCTATGGTCAATACTCTGATTTTATAACTTAACTAGCTGCGCCCCCACACGTTGTGTGTGTCCTGACAATGATTGGTTCGATTTTGCTTTGAAAGCAATTCACCCTAAATTTAAGGACTCTTACGTATTTACTTTATATAAAGGTACTCATCCGTGGATAAAATTATAAAATTTATATTTTATATATTTATATTTTTCTTTAAATGTTAATGTTATTAAATGTTATCTTATTTCGTATTTAAATAATTAAAGTTATGTATTTATGTACTTTATGTTACAGTTTTTAATGTCTGTAAGGATCTTGAATCCATAGACTCAAATAATTAAAATAAAAAAATAAAATATATAATTCAAAAATTCTAAAAACTATTGTAAAGCACTGTAAAAGGTGTTTAAAATATTTAAATAACACTGCAATTGCACAAAGTAAAAATAAAAATCAAATACACATTTTATTCAATTGGCTATTTGGCAGTAAGTAATTCATAATTTGTTATTATTTTAAAACAGCGCAATCTATAGGGCAACCGTGTTTAAAATATCCATCTCTCAAAAATAAAAGATGCCTTAAAGTATGCAGTACCTTTAAATCAGTAAAAAAAAAATCGGCATACTTTCACTGCTTTTTCTCCCTTTTCTCTTAGAAAAAAGATATTTTTGCAAAAAAAATTATAAATTATTGGAATCAGGATACTAAGAGGTATCTCCTCACAAAATAATGTTAAAACTCATCCATTAGTGTTTACGTGATGCGATCACAAAAAAATAAAGACAGACAGCCAGAAAATGACTTACTGTTTTTTTATATGTATAGATGAGATACCGGCCGATATGTTGGAGAGAGTATATCAAAAATAGACCCAGCATATGAATCCTTTAAGACGTAACCGCATTCGATATTTACATGAAATCATCTTTAAACATTGATTGATACAGATCTTTCTATCGACTCAAAAAAATGATTTCATACAAGTCTCTACATTAACATGAAAAAATCACCCATTATAAGAAGTGGTTCAAAAAGTACCAGTAAGGCTGGTGAAACGGGGTAACATAATATAAAAAACGTAGAAATATTAAAAATAAGCAATTTTACTACGGCTGATCTAGTTTATAGAAACCGACAGTAAATAATTACGTTAATATAATAACTAATACCTATCGCAGAGTATTGTAACAGTGGCAATTGAGCCCCTTCTAGTCCATCGCCATATAAAACTAAAAGGTCCATTTCATATTAAGTAATGGAACTATGTGTTAGTTTTCTTTATTCTAGGGTAAATATTCAGCTTGCTAGGTATAATGAACAGTTTCAAGTCTCAGCAACATGTTGCAGTAGATCCGTTAGTAGTACGTGTAACTATATATGCAGAACGGACAATTGAGCCCCTTCTACTATGTTGCCATTTAGAAGTGAAAGGTCCCTTTTATATTAAGTAGTAGAACTATGTGTTAGTTTCCTTCGCTCTAGGGTAAATATTTACCATGCTAGGTATAATGATCAGTTTCAAGTCTTAGCAACATGTTGCAGTAGATCCGTTAGTAGTACGTGTAACTATATATGCAGAAGGGATAATTGAGCTCATTCTACTATGTTGCCATTTAGAAGTGAAAGGTCCCTTTTATATTAAGTAGTAGAACTATGTGTTAGTTTCCTTTGCTCTAGGGTAAATAAGCAGCTTTCTAGATATAATGATCAGTTTCAAGTCTCAGCAACATGTTGCACTAGATTCATTAGTAGTACGTGTAACTACAGTATATATATATGCATACTAACTTTGGGCTTTCCAATAACTCGTAGCATTAATATTCCTGCTGTTATATTTAAGGACAAATTCAAGTCAAGACTTCACAATCATGATGCTTAGTGTAGGGTTCTAAGAGATTCATCTTAGTTTAGCATATTTTTCTAACCAGTTTAGCCAATGTTGTTGTGTATTATGATGGGTTTTTATAATACAACTGCAGTTGGTGCGAAAGCGTAGCAACAAAGAAAATATATAAAATAAAATTATTAAATACAATGAAATTTATAGTCAAGCTTAAGTTCGTTTTTATTCTCTCTAAGAAAGAATTAAGTAAATTACAAATTAGGTGATAATATTAAAGAAAAATTGGGAAAATTTAATTTTTAGACACCAGCAGGAGCGGAATGCACATTTTCTAGACAGCCACGTTCGTCATCAACACTCTTGTATCTAATCTACTTAGGGTAGTGTTTAGTCGTAAGCATCACCTATTTAACCAACCCAACTCAGATAAAGGAATACGAGAAAACTTGTGTTCAATTATCAATCGTCAGTTGGTGAGAACGAAAAATAAAATAAAAAAAAAAATTATTGTCAAAATAAATGTAGCTGTTAAAAGCGATTGTCTTAAACTTCGGTTTAAAAAAATATTTATATACGAGTTTGTGTGCACGAGTGTAATGTGTCCCCAAAGTAGTATGACATACATGTCTGTTGAGAATTTTAACATTTAGCCTAAAAGCATCATATTTCTAATAAACTACATTTAAACATGCACTGCCACTATAAACTATGATTTTAAGTAAGTAGAGGTGAAACTGAATTTAGTACTAAATTCAATGTTTTTTTTTCTTAAGAAAAAATCAGAAATTGATATTAAATTTTTTAATAAAAAATTATAAAATAGAAAGGAAATAAATTTAATTTAAAATTGTTATTTAATGCCAAATACTTTTCTTTTTACTTTGCCATACGTAGTATAAGGTAAAGTATAGTAATAATGAAAAAAATCGAGATCGACATTTCGACGGATTTATACGTTTAGAGGTCTCCTGAATCCATTTTGACTATTTTCACGATGATGTCTGTTGTGTATGACACTATTTTTGTGGAGTTTGTACAGGTCATACCTTTTGACATATCAAAATGAAATTTAGTATGTGCCTTTGGTATGTGGAGATGAAGAGCTGTATAGTTTTTGGGAATAATCGGGAGGGGCCAAGGGGTAGTTTCCTTACCCCCAAATTTTGTGAACGCTCTGCAGGTCATACCATATGACATATTGAAACGAAATTTAGTATGTACCTTTGTTTTATGTAGGTGTAGAGCTGTATAAATTTTGGGCATAATCGGGAAGGGGAAAGGGGTAATTTACTTACTCCCAAATTTTGTAAATGCTCTACAGGTCATACCGTATGACATTTCAAAATGAAATTCAGTATGTGCCTTTGGTTTATGGAGGTGAAGAGCTGTATAAATTTTGGCCATAATCGGGACGGGGCAAGGGGTAGTTTACTTAACACCCAAAACCAAAAATAATTACTTTTTCGATTCGAATATACTTTGATCTTTTATTCTTTATGTAATATATCCATAAAAATATCTGTTTCCATTTGGTATGGTAAAGTTGAGTGTAGGCCACTACAGTTTTTTTTTTATATAAAATAATTCAAAGCTATCATCCAACTTCTACTTGAGTCCAAAAATAAAAAAAAACTAAGCAAATATTTAGCAATACAACTATGGTTCTTATCATTAAACAGCTTGACTTTACGAGCCATCAAAATGCAATTGAAGTAAAGTTTTATGTCCCTTAAAAAACATTTTTTGTTTTATCTTCCGCCCCCACTACGAACTTAAGAAATTTCAACGTTTATTCTATTAACTGTATAAACGTTTCGTTGCAATTTTCATTAGCGAAAAGATTTTTTCTTATATTTTTATAATATAAAATATAATAAACCTGGTATACTTAATATAATCATTTCTTTAAAACGTTTCTTAATTTAAATTCCCATTCAACCCGTGAGGGTTATACCCTCACCACAGGAGGAAATTGTGTAAATAAGTTTTTCATTATATTTGTAGTTTTCTGCTACCTTAGTTGCCTTGCCTATATAAACTTTTTAATTTGTTGCTTAATATTTAGGGTCAAATTCATAAAAAAAATTTATATTTTATAAAATTTGTATAAAACAAATTTTCATACAAAATATGTTCAATAAACTAAACATTTCATAAAACAAAGCTACACAATAATACCTTGTTGAAAGCTGGCATACTGCTGATTAAAATTATTTATTAATTTTATTCTCTTTGTGAGAGTCTCCTTGAAATGACGTGTGTGCTCACAGACATTCAGGGGTTTGCGTGGGGGCCACTGTTTATGATAAACTGCAAATACTGCAAGTGAAAATATACCCAAAGCGAAACAACAATAATAACAACAAAAGCAACTGCATTAAAAGTTTTGTCTGATATAGAAAAGAAGAAAATTATTTTGTATGAGGTTTTTGTGTTAGACCCATATCTCTTTTTTTTTGCATTAATGTAGTTGGTACACCAGGCTGAAAAAGTTTATTACTCGTTTTTTTTTTTTGTGAGCGCGTAATCCGGGTTAGGTAAAGTTTTAGTGTAAGAAGTATTTCTTTGATATTTTTTCTATTTTACACTTTTTTCCTTTGTCTTGAAGAAATAAATGTTTTGGTTTTAATTAGCCAATTTTCTTTTTTTCTTTGCAGGATCTTACAATTTCCCTTTCCTTCGAATGAATTGAAAAAAGACACACACATCCTTAGGAATGAAGTAAATAAGAGAAAAATACAAACTTACTTATGGCTGCTATTTTGAAGCAAGTGCTACATATGTATGTAGGCCAACTGAAAAATGATCGTATAGTTTCTACACGTAAAGAAAAAAACATAGTTGAGGTAACCATAATCTAAGAGCAACATATGATGATTAAATAGTATAATTTTATATTTATAAAATTATATTATTAATTTTTTGTGCTCATGCAGTGCGTTAGTTGAAAGCAACCAGTGAAATACGTATAGGGAGCAACCAGTGAAATACGTATAGGGACTAGCTCTTTTCCCCCAACAAATAAATTGCATTTTTATTATAAAACGTTATGGGTAATTAGCATAATATTAAATAATGAAAGCAATTTTGTTAAATTTTGTTGTGTGTAGTAAAATTTAATTATAAGATTGTAACCAAAAGTAATGTTAAAAACAACTAAAATTTATTCATCGCAACCATATATTATTGCAGAGAACATATTATGGTTCTTGTGATCATACCACAACCATGATTTTTCTCTGCATATATAGAAATAAATAATATGGGCTAATAGCGATAGCCATAGTTATCGCTGACTAAATGTTACTATATGTGATTGTCTAGAAAAACACCACATCCTAAGGATACTATAAAATATAGTGAATTCAGATCTTTAAAGCAGTGCACATGACACCATGTTGCTGAGTCAGATATGTTTTGAAATTGTTAACATTATGTAGCTAAAATTTTTTGAGCGAAAAATCCGCCAAAAAATAGTGAGAATTTCATCAAAACACAATATGGTTTTTTATGGAAAAAATTTAAGTTGCATTTTTTATTTTTGTTTTTTTTTTTTTTTTTTTTGAAGAGTGAAAAAATTTAAATCTATGTCTCTGAAGTTTCACAAAAAATCTATATTTTTTTTTTTTTTTTCATGAAAATATTTTTAGTTACATGAAGAGTCGATTTTTATTTTTTCTTTTTTTCTTTTTTATTTGAGGACAAGGTTAGAGCTAAAAAAGAGGAAAGAAACAAGGTTGGAATAAAAATTATTCGATTATTATATAGCAAAGCTTCGTATACACGAATAATGTTTTAAGTTAAATTTTAAAATCATTCAGTAGGTATAAAGAATTATTATTGTTTATAAGGTAACTAGCTATCCCCGGTGCGCTTCGCTACACCCATCTACAAAAAAACACTTGGAATAAAAGTATCACCAACCTTTAACGCGAAAACGCACGCTATTTTCACGTGAAAAATGTTCCCATCAAACCTATGTTTTGACAGACTATACGTATTAACACGATAACAATTTTTAACTTTGCATAGGAGGTATCACGCCCTCCATTCAAATTCAGTCTATGTTTTTTTTACGCAATGTATCTTATTAAGGGGGTTACTGATGCAATATTCCAAAGCGCTGCCTATTGCAGTTCTCTAGAACAGGATAATAATTTTTTACTTTGTATGGGGGGTACCACGCTCACTGTCCCAATTCATTCTGTATTTTGGCAGACTATGCACTTTAGCACAAAGGTTTCTCTTGCCAGGTTTCAAGGCGCTATATATTGTAGTTCGCCAGGAACACGATAATAATTTTGCACTTTGTATGCGACGTACCACCCCCACTATTTTAAAACAGTCTGTGTTTAACTAAACTATGTATGTTAATATGGCGGTTATTGGTGCAAAATTCCAAGTCGCTAGCTAGTGCAGTTCTCTAGATACAGGATAATAATTTTTCACTTTGTATGGGAGGTACCATTCCCGCTATTCCAATCCCGTCTGTGTTTAGCTAAACTATGTACATTAATATGGCGGTTATTGGAGCAAAATTCCAAGGCGCTAGCTAGTGTAGTTCTCTAGATACAGTATAATAATTTTTCACTTTGTATGGGAGGTACCACTCCCGCTATCCCAATCCAGTCCATCTTCCTCCAAACTATGTACGTTAATATAGAGGTTACTGGTGCAAAATTTTAAGGTGCTACCTATTACTGTTAGCAAGAAACATGATGATAAATATTTACTTTGTATGGGAGATGCCACGCCCACGTCAAATATGAAAAAAATATGTACCCTATTTTACCATCCGTGTATCTAATAACAAACTGTGAAAATTTCAGAAAGATCGGTTCATTGGTGTAGGCAGCTATAGCTTTCCGACAAACAAACATACAAACAAACACATTCTGTGCTTTATATATATAGATAATTTAGCTTAGAGACAAAAATTATTCGATTAATATTTTTCGATTAGTAATGCAACACT
Source organism: Phasia obesa (assembly GCA_949628195.1). Classification (NCBI taxonomy): domain Eukaryota; kingdom Metazoa; phylum Arthropoda; class Insecta; order Diptera; family Tachinidae; genus Phasia; species Phasia obesa. The sequence continues at coordinate 143,413,934 of OX451217.1, forward strand.
TTAATAATATTTGCAAATTTTTGGTGATTTAAGCTTTACATAAAAATAATAATTAAAAATGGCTTTTCTTTTTTTATCGTATATTATCCGATAAATATGACGTATAAAAAATATGACGAATAATCGAATATTCAAAAAGTTTCTATTTTTTAAGCTGAAATTAATTAAATCTGCTATTAAAAAAATTATAAGAAATAAATTGTTCAATTTTATATAAATATTATTCGATCAATAGAAAATAAATCTTTTAGGAAACGTTTTTGCGATCATTACTAGACCAAGAATAACACACTCGAATAATTTTTTATTTTTTTTTAAATGTGTTGTAAGTCCATTTTTTAGAAAACTCGCATAGTTGATATTTTTTCTTTTTTATTTAACGAAAAGGTTAGATCGTTACTGCAAATAATGCAGGTCTAAGCTGCCAGTTTTCACTTGTTAAGATGACCGAGCAGCTTAATATTAAGGTCATAGTATTTATTTAACATATCGAGTATATAAAATAAATGTTTATTTAATTTATATGTCTTGAACAAAGATTTACGTGATATACAAAAATTTTTGCAATATTTTATTTAAAAAAAAAGGTGTATGTAAAATTTCCCACCAAACTGGTTTTTCGTCAGCCCAAACCCAGAACAACAAAAAAAGATTTTGAAAAATCATGTGGTTCAAATGGTTAAGGACTAACAGCATGTTTTATGTTGGTTTTTTATGTTTTTTTTTTTTTTTTCTTTTTCAATTTAAGAATTACTTTCTGGCCACAACAAGCCAAAGACGAACAGTAATATATGAACAACAAGAACAAGGGAAAACACATATTTTGTTAAAGAAAAATTGATAAATTAAGTGTATATATTATTGCCACAAATTTGTCACATAAACCAAAAAAAGAAAATATACACCATCAAGGACTAAGAAAAACTACATGCAACAATAACATAAAAGTCCAACTAAAGAAGAAGAAATAATCTTTCTATTTCCCATGAAAAAAAAACCTAAGAAATGTGGTAAAATTGAGGAATTTTAAGAAATTTGATAAAAAAAAAACATAGAATTTTAAATGAACCACATGACGTATGGGTAACATAATTTTGCAAGGAGATATGAGAGTTATTCTATTTAGCTAAGGAATAAAATTTCAGCACATCGTATAAGGAATGCTGTCAACTATGCGAGTTTTCTAAGAAATGGAATTACAACACTTTTCAAATAAAACGAAAATTATTCGAGTGTGTCATTCTTGGTCTAGTAATGAACGCAAACTTTTCCTAAAAGATTTATTTATTAATAACTTTCTATTGACCGAATAATTTTTATATAAAATTGAACAATTTATTTCTTAGAATTTTTTTAATAGCAGATTTAATTAATTTAAGCTTAGATAATATAAACTTTTTAAATATTCGATTATTCATCATATTTTATTATGACGAATAATAAAATAATCGGATAATATACATTAAAAAAAGCATTTTTGATTATTATTTTTATTAAAAGCTAAAATTTTCAATTATTATCAAAGTCTTGGATTTTTAATCGAATAATATTAATCGAATAATTTTTGGCTCTATACAAAATTTTTTTAAATTATAAACAATAATAACTCTATAACTACCGATTGATTTTAAAATTTAACTTAAAACATTATTCGATTATACGAATCTTTGTTATATAATAATCGAATAATTTTTATTCCCACCTTGTTTCTTTCCTCTTTTTTTAGTTTCCTTAGAAATTGTATTACAGCACTTTTTAAACTAAATAAAAATTATTGAAAAATAGTCGATTATTAGTCTAGTAATCGCAAAAATTTTGCTTAAATATTTAATTTTTTAATTTTTTTCTTTTAAACGAATAGTTTTTATACTATTTCTCTTATAAATTTTTTAACCATCGATTTAAATAGTTTAGCCGTAGACTGTATTAATTTTTTAAGTATTCGATTATTCGTCGTACATATCGCGTAGTATACAATGAAAAAAAGAACCATTTTTATTATTTTTTTAAGCTAAAAACCAAATTTGCAAATATTATTAAATATGTTGGTTATTAATCGAATAATATTACTCGAACAATTTTTTGGTCTATTCAATTTTTTTTAAACTATAAAAAATAATAACTCTTTATTAAATTATTCGAGTATACGAATAATCGTTATATAATAATCGAATAATTTTTATTCCAACCTAAAAACATGTTTTATTTTTATTTTTCGAACTTTCTAAGGAATGGAATAACAACACTTTTAAACAAAATAAAATAGTAATGATTGCTGAAAGAGTTATTTCTTCCATTTTTATCTATTGAAAATATTTTTTTGTACAAAATTGAACGATTTTTTCTTAAAAAATTTTTTAAACACAGATTTATTTAATTTCAGCTTAGAAAATATTAATCTTTTTAATACTCGAATATTCATCATATTTTATTATTCGTCGTATTTATCGCGTAGTATACAATGGAAAAACGAAGAAACATTTCAAATTATAATTTTTATTTAAAGCTAAACCCACCAAATTTGGAAATATTATTAAAGTGTTGGATTATTAATCGAATAATATTAATCGAATAATTTTGGCTATAAGCTAAATTTTTACATTATAAAGAATAAACTACAGATTTAAAATATAATTTATTCAAGTATTCGAGTATACGATTATTCGAATATTCGTTATATTATAATCGAATATTTTTTCTTCTAACATAAAAATATATTTTATTTGTTTGTATTTCTTTAAAACGATTGCTTAAGTAAAAATTCATCATATTGAAATTTTCGAATGTTAGTCCAAATCGTTTAAAAAAATTAACTTTGAAGTCTACTCTAGTATGCGATTATTCGTAAATATTTATATTTACTTTTGATACAAATTCATTTCAATGCAACGTTAACTAAAAAAAATATTAAAGTATTTAATTTCATTACATTTTGATCGAATAATTTTTTACCACTAGTTAAAAAATGTTTACTTTAAAATCACTAATATAACCTAAAACCAGCTTAAAGAAATTTTGATTATTCGATTAAATGCCACTTATTGGTAAAACGATGTTTAATTTCAAGTTGAGAAATGTTTTTCTTTATTTAAAAAGCTCACTTAAGAAGTTTTCTTGGAAATTTATACAAATATTCGCTTATTCGTTAAATATTAATCGAATAAGTTTTTGCTTTAAATCTTTTTTCTTTAATTAATTGAAAATTTAAGTTGAAAAAGTTATGCGAGTATGCATTTTTTTATTTTTTTTTTTGTTTTTAATTTAGTCGGTTATTCATTTAATGATATTGACTAAGTTTTAATTTGAAGTTAAACAACTTTGTTCCATAATAATTTTCTTTAGATCTGGAAAGTAATTGAAGAATCAGACGAAATAATTGTGTAAATATTATCAAGAACATAGCATATTTTCCTTATTTTCAAATAAATAATCTGATTTTTTAATAGTTTTGTTAAAATCATTGATTTGTTTAAACTTAAAAATTACTCGACTAATAGATTATTCGCCAGATATTTTATAAAGAACATTTTTTTTCCAGGTAAAATTTAAAGCAACCAATTTCATTTAAAATAAATTTTAAAGATAAAATATTCGAGTACACATTTATTCGGTAAATATTAATCGAATAATTGTTTATATTAACTTACATTTATTTTATTTTTTGCTTTACCTTTTAGTCAAAAAAATTTACTTTTGTCTTAAAAATTAAGGTTACAAAAAACTATGCGGTTCTAAGATTATTCGTCAAATGTTAATCGAACAATTTTTTATATCAAGGGAAGATTTTTTCTTTTTTATTTTCATACTGATTTAACAGCAAGCTTGCAGTTAATAAAATTTATTTTCCGCTTTAGTGATTTTTGATTAACGAATAATAGTTTCAAACATCTTTTCTCATCACTAAGCTCGCCTATTGTATTTAATTGTGGCATTTCTGCCTAAGGGCTCTTTAAAATTACTCTCAAAAAGATGTCTTCTAATTTAAAGTATCCAGCCTATAGAATGGCAGCTTTATACCTGTAATCATCCATATAAAAACTCATCTTATACAATATTGAATCTTCGAGTATGAAATTTTATGTGGCATTGTATTAGTAATTTGCAACACTCGTTTGGCAATACAATCGGTCTACTTCCTACAACAAATATTTGTTCAAATCCAATTACACCATTTTCCAAAGGGCAAATTTAATGATCGAAATTATTCCGTTTGTTTTTTTTATTTTTCTTACTGATAAATTTTGCTTGTATTAGTTTTTAACCCAATTAGAAAAGATAATGTATCCGGTAACAAATTTTTCAGTAATTACACATATTTCTTCCTACCAACAAAACTAAGGGAATTCCGTTTTGCAATTAAGTTTTAGGTCATTTGACTCCCTCCAACAAAAAAAAATAATATATTTGTATACAGACACACACATTGCCACACAAATGCACCTCTGCGTTTTGGGAAAATTGGTTTAGTTGTAACAACAACAAAAATATATAATAGCTAAAACAACTACAACTACAAAAACATAAAATCTATTACAAATGGTTACAAACCAAACCTCATATTTTGGTTTTTGTACAACGATAGGAAAACTGAACCAAAAAATTTAAAAAAAAAACATAAAATGAATTTTTCGCGCTTTTGTTTAGCAATAAATGCAATTAAACATTTCCGTGCTATGAAATGAAAATAAGAAAAAAAAATATACAGTATGCAAAATCTATATTCGTACACCCTTAGAAAATACACTATTTTAAAAATAAATTAACTTACATAACTTTTTTAAATTGTATATTCCCAAGCTTATTTGATATAAAGTGATCCAACTAAATATTTAAATTAATTATTTTGTTCTAAATATATTTTACACAAAATTTATATGTACGAATATGAATTTTGTTTTTAAAAATAGTTAATTCAAAATATTGAATTAAAATTTTTTATGCCCTTCACCACAGGTGGAAAGGGCATATATAAGTTTGTCATTCCGTGTGTAATTTCTACAATATTAATTTCCGACCCCAAGAAGTATATATATTCTGGATCCTTATACATCCGTCTATCCGTCTGTCCGTGATCGGGTAGTAATGTAATTTGTTAAGGCACTAGAAGAGATACAACAAATTTAAGAAAATTTTGGGATTGCAATTCACCAACATCGGATCATTCCTTTGGAGGCTGCGGGCCAAAAACTACGCCCACCTATATTTTATTTACGTTCTTTTTTAATTTTTTCAGCTTTAATGATCCTCTTTTGCTTTTTTGTCAAATAAATATTAGAGCGGGACAGGTAAATCGCAAGGACTGCATATAGATTTCGGGGGATCAATAACCTCCTGTGAGGGACGATTTTTGTTTGTTTTTAGGTTGGTAGGATTTTTCTGCTTTGATTTGTTTTAAAAACCTTTATAGAAAGCAATACACATAGAGGTAGCCAATGGACCCACAGGGTACCTTCTGGTAAATAGGAGCAGATAAAAGGTACATTGGGAGTCAATATGAGGAAATTTTTTTAAGGATTTCCTTTTGCTTTAGTCTGACCATTCCAACTCAATATAGATTGCGGCAAGGTCCTAAATTTAACAAATAAATAAAATTTAATAAAATTTAAAAATTTTTTTTTTAAATATTTACAAAAAAATATTATTTATTTCTTATAACGCATAATTCCTTTTTTAAATTTATCATTATATAGTAATCCAAACAGATTACTATTGGAAAGCATATTCATATAGCATATAGCTATTTCACTGATGCTTACCCAGATCGTCAGTGGACTTTTTTAAATTTTCTGAATAAAAACCCAGATTCTTATGCTCAAAATTTAATAAACCAAATGAGAAGTTTATTAAATCTAAAAATCAAGAAAAAATCCAAAATTTCTAAACAAAAAAAAACATAGTAACCATTTTAAATTTAAAAAATTAAAAAACTTTACTTTTCTTTTTCTTTATATTTTCTACATTAAGGGTTTCAAAAAAAAAAAAAAATATTTACAAAAAAATTTACAAAACATTTTCAACAAGATATTGTTATGGGAGTTCAATATGAGGAAATATTTTTTAAGGATTTTCTTTTGCTTTAGTCTGACCATTCTAACTCAATATAGATTACAGCAAGGTCCTAAATTTAACAAAAAAAATTCAATAAAATTTAAAAAAAAATTGTTTAAATATTTACAAACAAGTTACAAAACATTTTCAAAAAGATATTTTTATCGAACAATTTACGAAAATAAAATTTTTTAAAAATTTTCAAAAAAATTTCCGAATAAATTTTTACAAAAAATTTTTACAATTTTTTTAAAATTAAAAAAAATTTCAATATTTCTGTGAAAATGAAAACCATATTAAGAATATACATACATATGTATATATGTATAAAGAGTAACATATTTTTTAAATGCATTTGATTTTGAGATCTCTGTTTTAAAACCTTGATGCATTAAACACATAGACATCATCAGGATACCGACTACAAACTGTCAAAAGTAAAATACTCACGTTTATAGGTAAACGATTATTTTGAAGCCAGTATAGCTACATGGCTACAAACACGACCACCGTTGTGGCTGTAGTCAACTGAGGTTAATTCCTATTTTATTCAACAAAAGAAAATGACACAAAATTTTAAATTACAAATTCATATACACAGAAAAAATGTTTTGCTCCTATTAACAGTTTTAATTAGTTTCAGATAAAACTTTAATTTAAATTTTAATTAATTCAATTATCTACTTAATTGAAATATTATTGAATTTATTCTTAATTAATTATATAATTGAGTCAATTAAAAAATTAATTACATTTGTATTTGAAACTAATTCAAGCTGTTAATAGGAACAAAAAATTTTCGCTGTGTATGTACAAACAAAAATTTTGGAGGAAATATTTAGAATTTTTTTGAAAAATTTATTTAATTTTATTAAAGCAAAATAAGTATTTCTACAACAATGTCAGAGTTAGTATTATTATTATTTATTTTATTAAATGGTAGTCGTTTTTGCGAAAACTGAAGGTGTACGAATACGAATTTTGCATACTGTACGTTATACTACAATGCAATTTCAGTGATAATTTAAATTTAAAATAATGTTTGGAACAAAATATTAAAAACAGTCTCTAGAATTTTAAACAAAAAAATGTCTGACATTCGGTTTTTTAACAATCGATTCGGTAAAAAAACCTTGTTTTTTTATTTATTTATTTAAATGGAAAACCTAAATTTGGGAAGGTCATTAAAGACTTCTACTATTTGTTGTCCGTCATATGTTTTGAAGTCGTTGTATTTCAATGTGACTAGTCAAATTTGTTGTCCTCTCTATTTTCTACTTCCTAACTTGACCACTACATAAAACCCATTACAATTGGTATGACCAACCACCCCACCACATTGTGAACAAATTGTTTAAATAAAAGAAAAAAAAATGTCAGACCTGTAAAATAAATGTTAGTTGGTTAGTAAAAAAAACAACAACAAAAAATGAACAAATATAGAGGTTTGCACTGCAAAACCTCCAAATCACTTTCTCTCTCCCTTTCGCTTGTGTTTAGATTGGTTATATTTAAACAAACGCACTCATACATAAATAAATGTTTGGTTTGAGGTTAAAAAGAACCAGCAACAACACCAACAATAGAAAAAACGGAAATAAATATATAATGACAAAATATGACATCCGTTCAGGTGAACTGTGCCAAAATTAATACACAAAATAAATGCATTTTGTTGCTGTTTTTTTTTTATTATTTTGCAAATAATATTTTATAGTGCAAATCAAGTTTAAAAATTAAAGAAGAAAAATAAGAAAATATAAACGAAAATTAAACAAAAATGAAAAGTTTTTAAATAAAACGCAACTATTTATTTAAGTTATCATTATTCAACTTTTTAAAATCTTTATTATTAATTTGGTGTGGAGATGTGGTGTAGTGGTTACAGTGCAAAGCCAAACACCCCCGTTTAAATTAATGGCAGAGGGCAAAAATTTGCATCATGCTTTTTTCGTGTTTTAAAACACGATGTTGTTTCAACTACTCTCCATACAATCCACCAAAAAAGATCCCTGACCACCCTACTCCCCTGGGAAAATAGAAGATAACATGATGGTCAGGTCCCCTGGGTGAAAAAAAGTAGAATTCATAGATTAGCAAGGTTTCCCACCACTACACCCAATACACGGAGGCAACGATAGATGGCATACCCATTATGCTAGGACCTACTATAGCACACCAATCATCTACTTAACTGGAACAACAACCGATTAACGAAATTGACACAAGGCAAAAATGCTTAGTGGAAGCCATATGCTCCCAAAAGGGGTAATGTAAAAAAATTCTCATTTGAGGGTACAGAAGCTTAGGTTGGTAGCACGTCACTAAGTATACATATTGGTTTAAGTACCCCGGCTTCGTATCCCAGCCGCGCCAATGATCAAAATGAATTTTTTTAATTATAGTTCTTCTATTCTCCTAATAATATATCACAGCATCCTCCTTCATCGCTATTACTCTATAGCGCTAAATCTTTGGCGAAGTAAATGTTAGTGTTAGGTTAATGGTTTTTCCACGTCTTAGCATGACACAGTGGGGCAGAATTAAAATATGTTGGAAATAACCTATTCATTTATAAACGGCTAGACCGATTGATCCAAAATTTGTGACGAGCATAACAGAGGAGTATCTGAACTTAAGTTTTAAAGGTAGGTACCATACACTCTCCAGGGGTGGCGCTATGTGGTTCCAAATTGAGGAACCTCGCACCTGAAAAAACCTTTACAGTTTGCCATTTCTTTAGTTTTATTCTGATTTTTTTTTTTAATTCTACACGATTTTAAAGTTCTTGTCAATACCTAGAAAATGATGTCTAAATTTGCAAATAATAATTTAAATTGAATGAGTTATTAGCATTTTATGAATTATATTTTTTGATTTTTTGATCAATGATTTTTTGAATTAATCGGCTTATCCGCTTAAAAATGACTAGGTTATTTTTGATTCTTCCCCACTGTACATGGTTGTTAAAATATTTTTTATGAAAGCTGTCTCTTATAACACGACAATGACATTTTAGTTTCATTCTAAAACAGCACCAGCAGTTGCTCAACTGTTGCTTGCATTCAAGCAACATTAATGGAAAACAGAGTATTATGGTCATGAATATAAACACGTGTTCACCACCTTAACAACATGAACAAATTACTACCTTTGCTGTGCCACCGTTATGTTTATGTCTTGTTCATATCGATGGCTATTGAAGATGGGGTGTTATTAAAGAGCTATCCATCTGTAATACTAATGTACCTGCTTGACAATAGAGGCGCTACAACACTGTTCTAAAAATAACATAGTATATACAACTGGGATATAACTTATTATGTCAGAGAAGATCGGTAGAATAACTAAATTTATTTGTTAAAATGACTATCAATCTCAAGCAATAGGAACACAAGCTCATAACTATCACATGGAATTTCATAACTAGGTGGTGTTGATTGTGTTTTATAAATGCATACATCGCTGAAAATATTTATTCGCAGTAGTAAAAAGAAGGAGTATGAAGGCCTTCTAAAGAGCTTTTCTACACCTTCTTTAGTAAGCATAAGACCTTCTCGTCGAATTCCATACTCATATAGTTTTTTCACAGGTTTTCATTGCGGAGCAGGCCTTCAACTCTCACTTCGCCGGAAAACACTTAACACTAAAATGATGTTAGTGTTAAGTGTAGACTGCACATGTCCATGTTTTTTTCGCATCTTAACATGGTTGTTAAAACATTTGTTGTAAAAACTCTTTTCTAGTATGACAATGATCTTTTTTGTTTCATTTTAGTTGAACAGTATTATTTTTAAACAGCGCCATCTGTTGCTCAACCAAACTCATACTTACCTCTTTGTTATAAGCATTCAAACAACATTGATGGAAAACAGAAATTAATGGTTAATCATAACAAGAACTTAAGCACGTATGTGCCACCTATAATAACATGAACAAATTAATCACTTTGCCATCGTTATGTCTTGCTCATATCGATGGCTAGAGAAGACGGGGTAAAGAAAGTAAAGCAACTAATTGATAGGTTTAAACAAAAAATAAAAACTGGTAAATTGTTATATATATTTTTTTTTTAGTTTTTAATTTATTATAAAAGAAATAATTTTTCTATATTTTTTTATTTTTTATTTGCTTTCTTTTGTAACTGTGTATGCCTGTTGTAATTAACAATCTATAGTTTTACTATGGTTATTCTATTATTCTATTATGAATAGGTATAAAAGGAACTTATAAAGGAACTTAAAAAAACAACACTTCTGTAACATTAAAAAATATACATACGAGGTGTGTTAAAAAACAATGGGTAAGCAAACAAATTGTATTTCATCTTCGTTATGTTTTTATTATTAAAGTCATTATTTTAGAAAATATAAAGTCAAGTCTTCGAACGCTGTATTATGTGGCTTTTCCACAAAAATACAGAAAAAATTTTAATCTGTTACCAATTAAAGGTCTTAATTGGTTTCAGATTAAAATTTAATTAAATATTTAATTGATTCAATTATTTTTAACCGACTTCAAAAAAGAAGAAGGTAATCTATTCGACTAAATGTTGCTTTTTTTATGTATGTAACCGCAGAACTCAGCCATTTCTGTTTTTATCGCTTTAGTTCCCAGCAGCAGAAATTAATAAAAAAAATAAGTTTAAAATTTAAAGGGTGTCCCCATAGGTGACGTAATTTGACCTATATAGGCCTATCTTTTGAACTGTTATATACAAAACCTTGAAAATTTGACAGAATATCGATTACTATGACTGTTATAATAAAATGTTTAAATATTCAAAATTTTAAATTAAAGGGTGCTCCAATAGTTCATTTAATTTGATGTATATGGCCATACTTTTGAACAGTTGTACACAGACCGCTGAAATTTACAAAGAACTTGTATTGCTAAGTCCGCTATAACAAAAAGTATAAAATTTGAATTTGGAAATAAAAGGGTGTCCCAATAGTTAATGTAATTCTATGTATGTAGCCAAACTTTTGAACTGTTATAGACAGACAGCTGAGATTTACAAAGAACCTGTATTGCAAGGTCCACTATAGCAAGTATACAATTTGAATTTAGAAGTTAAAGGGTGTCCCCATAAATTATGTAATTTAATATATATGGCCCTATCATTTGAACCTTTAAACACAAACTCTCAAAAATAAGCCAGAATGTCCACTAGTTTCTCTGGTATAATAACAAGTATAAATATTTGGAATTATAATGTAAAGGGTGTCACAATAGTTCATGTAATTTGATATATATGGCCAAACTTTTGAACCGTTATAGACAGTTAGTTGTAAAATTGTAAATTAAAGGGTGACCTATGTGACCCTATCTTTGAAACCGTTATATACACAGGCTTTTATGGTGTCCCCATAAAAGACGGATGCTGGTGAAAATAGATTAACTTTTGAACAGTAATAGGGAGAGGCTTAACATTCACATAGACTTTACCTTTTTTCCCTCTAATTTTGGCGCTTATTTTATTTGGTTTAAATCTAATTCTTACAGCTTACTTCTTACATTTTATGTTTAGAATTGGTGCCCTTCTATCTGTTTTTTTTTTACGAGAATTATATAATTAGGATTTTTTAATTCTGTTTTAAACAAATATATATATATATATATATATATATATATATATATATATATATATATATATATATATTTCAATCAATTAATAAATTAATTGAACTTTAATTTAGAATTAATTAAAATCTTTAATTGGTGGAAAAAACTTTTTTCTGTGAACGTAGTAACTGTCAGTCTTTCTGTCTGTATGGGCATCACGTAAAATCTACTGGATGGGTTTTAACAAATTTTCGCAATAATATTTTATTTCCAAGAGAAAGTGGAAAAAGGCAGTGAAAGTATGCAGTTATTTTAGTTGTAAAGTAAATACATAAACCATAACTGAAGCACAAACCACTAACAGAAAAATTGGGTCATAAATTGAACCGGTTATTTTAAGTAATATTTCTCATAAATCATAATCCAAATAAGAGACCAACATTTCTTATGAACACGTAGAGAAAGCGCAACAATATTAAGATTTAACTACTAATAGAGGCTGCTAATGGAGGGTGTGGATTCGATTCCTACCAAAGACTTTGGAATTTTTCACTACAAGTTGGCAGGAAACTCCAAGAATGAGCTTGGATATAATCTGGGTGCCTACAAATGGTTAACTGCCTTAGTACAGGTCACGGATTCTCAAGTATTTTATGGCCATGTTAAAAAATCGTGGTAAGACGATGCTTGTAGACTGTGCTGATCACGGGCTGGTACATATTATATGGAGATACTGTGGAGACCTTAGCCGTAAGCAAATATTAGCAACTACCATAGACTCTGTGATGAGGAAGAATTTCGACATGTATCAGTCGCCATTCTCAAAACACTACAGTCGAGAAGAAAAAGGCTAGTGATAACACGAGATCAATACGAATAAGCATTCGTAAATTTCCAGGCGGATACCAGAAATCATTGAGTAATTAAGGGAGTCGAAAAGGGGCCCCTGCAGTAAGTGGTCTTCTTCGGTATCCCCCCTACATAAAAAAAAACTAGGAATGAAGGAAAAAATCAGAGACAGCTGTTCAAATAATGTTTAATATTTTTGACTGTCGAAAATAAACTCAATACTAAAAATATATCTTTATCAACATTAGAAAAAAGTTTAGCAGTTTAAAAAATTTTAAAAATATCCTTTACCTTTTGAACATACCTCGTAGATTTTTTTTATAATTATTGAAGCAGTAATTGAGAATCTGTAAAGTAAAATGCCCGTAAAAAGGGTCACTAAAAAATATGTGTTAGAACATGCTCATTTACTGAGCTCTTTTTTCCATATGGTTTAGTAAGAGCTTATTATTCACTTACCCTTGTTCCTTCTGAATAACGACAGAAACTTCTAATTTTTGCTTTTCCACTTTTTAATAATTTTTAAAAATTAAAATTCTTAATTTTTCATGAACAACATTTTTCCGCCACTAATTTCCGTATAATTACAAAACTGTTGAGTAGATAAAAAAATTGCTTTCAAACATCATAAAGACATAAATATAATTTTTTCCTTAATCCTCTAATGTCCTATATATGTCTTAATCGTTATAACTGTTCACGAGTTATGATGAAATATTCTTATTTAAATGTTTGATTAAGGGATTAAAAAAAATATTTGCCACGCCCCTAGAAAAATGTCATCATAGTATATAAAAATGAAAGCAGCTTCCTATAAATCACGTTAAATCATTTCTATTCATTCCATTTTTTTAAGGAGAAATTCTCTGCAGAATTGTGTAACTAAAGCTTACTTAAATAATATCTGTTATTTTTACGTACTGCTTTTTAAATTTTTTTAAAGGCGGAGAAATTTAAATTGGCTCTTAAAGTTCTTAACAAAAAATAAGAATTTTCTTTTACAATTTTATTCTATTAAACTAATGATTGATTAGTATTAATATTAGTATTTTATTCAATGAACGCAGTCATTGAAATATATTTTCTTTTTTTTTATATTAACAGATCCATCCATCATTTTCCAAAATTATACTAGGCATTATTGACAGATAATTAAAAATCTGTCATAAGAAATGAAAATGTTGAGTATTTAAACTTTTTTCAAAAACAAATAAGAATTTTTCCAATTAAATGTGTTACTTTTTTATTAGGGTTCCGTACACAAAGTGTAAAAACGTAACCCTATTGTTTTCGCTACAATGTCTGTCCGTCTGTCCGTTTGTCAGCGCCTGGAACCGTAATAGGTAGACTCTTGAAATTTTCACAGATGATATATAGCCGTTGCCGCTATAGCAACAAATACTAAAAGTTATAGGGTGGTCCGATAGAGAGGTGTTATTCACGAATATGTGTTTATTTCTTGAACTGTAAGAGGCATAGACTCAAGATTTAAAAACAGTAGTTAAAACTTAGTTCGCTATATAAATAAGTATACAAAATAAACCTAAAAATTAAAGGGTGTTCCGATAGTGGTGTGATTTGTATGTATAAGGTCTAAGTTTTGAACCATAATAGGTAGACGCTTGAAATTTTCACAGAAGTTGTATAACTGTGGCCGCTATAGAAGCGAACTCTAAAATTTATAGGGTGTTCCGAAAATGAGGTGTTATTCACGAATATCTGATTATTACTTGAACTGTAGGAGGAATACACTAAAAATATTCAAGCAGTATTTAAAACTTAGTTCTCTATATAAATAAGTGTAAAAAAATAAATCCAAAAATTAAAGGGTGTTCCGATAGTGGCGTGATTTGCATGCATAAGGCCTAAGTTTTGAACCATAATAGGTAGACTCTTGCAATTTTCACAGAAGGTGTATAACTGTGGTCACTATAGCAATAAATACTAAAACTTATCGGGTGTTCCGAAAGTGAGGTGTTATTTGCCTTTATGTCTTTATTTCCTTAGCTATGGGAGGCAACCACTCAAAATTTTCAGACAGTAATTAACTCTATGTTCGATTTTTATTAAATTAAACCTTAAAATTAAAGGGTGTTCCGAGAGTGATGTACTTTGCGTGTAATGGTCTAAGTTTTGAACGATAATAAGTAGACTCTTGAAGTTTATACAGAATGTTTTGCATTAGAGTGCTATAAATACTTTATTGGTATTTTTATTCATTATAATTATTTAATAATTTAGAGTTATCATAAATTTTAAATCTTGAATTTATATTTGTAAAATGTTTTTAAGATTTTTAAGAAGAATAAAGTGTAGTTGCAGTCAAATACTTAAAATTCAAATTCGGTTTGTATATATTTGGGAGCGTTAAGATAATTTTTAGGTGGGGCAAATAAATATGTTGATAAGGTGTTTTTAGCGTTTGGGTGTAATACAATGGGTTTAATGCAATAAAATTTCCAATGTTATGATTATTATTTTAATAGTGTATTACTATGGCCGTAATAACAACAATTGCTAAAATTTAAAGGGTGTTCCAATAGTGATGCAATTTTCACGAATATGACTTTGATTTTAAAAAGAAAAGGGTGGCCCATAGACATGAAAAAATTAACAACTTGAGTTTTTAAAGGCGTACTAAACATAGTACGGAACCCTACGTGTGTGAGACTAACTCGCACTTAACTGATTTACGTTATTTTGTTTTGTTTTGTTTTATTTTATTTCTTTTTAATTTTTTTAAGATTTTTTGTTATCATTTTATTGCACTTCATTTCGTTTGACTGATTTATCCAACCAACATACAATTGCTTTTATTGCTAAATGAAAACAGGTATGTGAGACTGAGGCAAGAATGTGACAAAAGGAAAGAGTTTTTTCCCCAAAAAACTTCGTTTCAAGTCACCACATTAATACGCTTAATATACAAAATTTAATTAGCTAAAATTCAATCATTTAACTCTCTAAGAAAAATACACAACAAAAATCTTCAAAAATTAGTCAGCGTTAAATTTCACAAATTTAATAAATTACAAGACATTTTTCTAGTGTTACCCCCAGTCTACATTAGACATAAAATGATAAACATTAACACTAACATCATGTTAGTATTAAATGTAGACTGACCATGTTAATGTTATTTCCAAGTTTTAACATTTGTTATAAAAATTCTTTTATAACATGACACTGACGTTGTTGTTGTATTTTAGGGTGACAGTAGTATTTCCGAACAGCGCCATCTGTTGCTCAACCATACTACTACTATCTGCTGTGCAATAAGCATTCAAACAACATCCTTGGAAAACAAAAAAATTATGTTTAAACAAAAAAAGACATAAACACGCAATCGTTACCTATAATAACATGCACAACTTAATTCCGCTGCTCTGCCGGCGTCATGTTTATGTTTTGTTCAATTTAAAAACACGTGAAGTCGGCCTCTTAAATATGTGACATTAAACTTAAATTTTATTTTTATTAATTAGAGCCATTCCTCCTTGTGTCATATTTGTTTTCACCTTATTGATAATAAAAGACACAATTAGTTATTACTTTATTTATTAACTAGCTGTGCCCGCCACTTCGTCAGCATCCTTCAATATTTTGTTCGATTCTGCTTTGAAAGTAATCCAGACTCTTACGTATTTAATTTATATAAAAGTACCCATCTCTGGATAAAATTCTTAAATTTATATAAAATTCTAAATATTATTATTAAGCTCTGTAAAAGGTGTTTAAAAAATTAAAAAAAAAATCTGCGTACTTTCACTGCTCTTTCTCTACTTTCTCTTCGAAATAAGACATTTTTGCTGTAAAAAAGTATTCTATATTGGAATCATAACTCATTTCCTGTCTGTCTGCTTTTACTTTGCGTTCGCATCACGTAAAAAATGTTAAATGGATTTTAAAAAAATTTTGTGAGGAGGTACCTTAGCATCCTGATTCCGATATAGAATACTTTTTTCTGCAAAAATATCTCATTTCCAAGAAAAAGTGTAGAAAAAGCAGTGAAAAGGTACTGATATTTTCGGTTTAAAACTGGAATATTTTAAACACGGTGGAGCACCTTTTATTTTTGATATTTTACCCAATTTTGGGATATTTTACCCAAAATTGTGCAACAGATGGCGCCAATTGAATAAAATTTGTATTTTTACTTTGTGGTACTACATTGTTTAAAATACCTCTTACAATGCTTTACAATCATTTTTAGAATTTTTTATAAATTTTAGAATTTTATCCAGGGATGGGTACCTTTAAATAAAGTAAATACATAAACCATAACTGCAGAACTATAAAAGAACAGACTTACAATTGGTGTGGAATACTTTCAAAGCAAAATCGAGCAAAATATTGTCAGGGTACCGACGACGTCGCCGGGCACAGCTAGTTAACACTATAATTCAATCGATTAAAAATGTAATTAAATTTGTAAACGAAAATAATTAAAACATATAATTTTGCTGATCCAAAATACTAGAAATTTTTTTTAATTTAAACAAAATGAGATAAATTTAATTTCTTTTGTTATATCATGACTTTTTGTTTGATAAGCCGTGTGATTATCAACATTTTATGCTCCATTAAAGACCATAAAAACTTCGTAATCGCGGCATCGAAATGACGTTTCGATCATTTCAGTCAACGACGAGCAGAATTTTTCAACAACGTTATCGATAATCGGTCGTCATCGTCATAAGATTGTTAGGAAATACCAAATTATAATTTAATTTAGGACGACGTGGATACAAAGTGATGTCGCCTCAGCGGCGACGACGATGATTATTAACACATAACTTAGGCTTCTTAAAAAAAAATGTTAAGCCTATTATTAAAACAACTACAAATAAATAACTTCACCTTTATCAGCTCTCTGTGATTAATATTTTTTTTAACTACAAGACTTTGTAGTTGTTGCAGTTGATTTTCTTTTTTATTTGCTTAATATGCCTAAAACAAAAAGCTCTTTTTTTCATTCCCCCTTTTTTAGTTTATTCTTTTTTTTTCCTCCTTTCTCTACTGTTGCTGCAACTACTTTCAGCAAAATATTACAAGTATTTTTATTTTTTTAATTAAAAGTTTCCAACGATTTAGCATTAAATTGAGCGCTATAGAAATTAAAAATTATGGCATAGAATTTGTGGAGTAAAAAAAAAACTTAAACTAAAATTAATAATAAATAAATAAAAAAATAATAATAAAAAGTAAAAAGTGAACATTTTAATAAATTTAATTTAATAAAAAGAATAACAATCAGGCAATCAATGACTGTTAAACTAAACCTGATTTAATGTACTTTTATGAACAAAATATATTTTTTTACAATAACCAAAATTGATTTGGATTTAAATTGAAATTCTGGGTACATTTTTATTTATTTATTTAAATAATTTTAATTTTATTAAATTTTTTCAAGCAAATTCATTTAAGCTTTAAAAATTAATTATGCAAAAAGACTGCTTTACGGGTTCAGAAAACTCACAAGCGGTTGTTAAAAAAAACAAATCAAGATGTTAAACCTTACTTAAGTCCGTATTTCATTCAACATGCAAAGTTCTGCACGAACGCTTACTGGGAAGGAATGTTAGTGTGAACACAGGAGTACGCCAAGGCTGTGTTCTTTCTCCGCTGCTGTTCAACATAGACGTTATAATGTTACAAGCAACCCGCTCAAGAAGAGGCATCACATGGGGCATGTATGGACGTCTCGAAGACCTCGATTATGCTCGCCCATAGTTTCTCGGATATGGCAGCAAAATTGGAGGAAGTGCAAAGAATTGCGATTAACGCTGGTCTACGTATCAACATCGGAAAGACCAAGATCATACGCCTAAACACCTCCAACACCTCGAAGTTTAAAATAAACAATATCGAACTCGACGACGCACTGTGGTCAATATTTTGAGATAGCGGCCAAAACTCCTTTTGGTTTTTGTTCTCCGATTTTAAAGTTATTAGACTCATATGAAAGTAGACAGTAGTAAACCTCGGGAGCCAAAAAATTAAAACTCTATTTCAACTATTTCACTGAGAACAGGGTGGTCCAAAATGGGCTTTTTCAGAATTTAGTAAATTTATGATATTTTTAGTTAATTTTTAAAGTTTAAATGATCATAACTTTTTTGTTTTTCAAGATTTTTGGACGAAATAAATTTTATGTTGTATTTTAACTTATTTCCTATTACTGGTAAAAAAAACTGAAGCTCTTCTGTTTTCAGAACAATTTAAATATTTTTTTTAAAAAAGGTCAAATTTCTCGGAAATTTCCTACTTCATAGAGCACAACTCCTATGCGTCAAGCTGAGTCAAAACACAAATTTACTATTTTGTAGTCCTAACTCTTCCCTACATTCCTATATATACATGTCCATGCATCGGGACTGCACTTTTTGAGCTACAGCAATTTTTCTGACCCAAGGTAAGATATTCGGTACAAATGCACGTCATATTTTTTGAGAAGTTATTTGTATGCGAAAGTGGCTATTATGCATATATTTTGATGAAATTTTGTACAAGAGTTCTTATTGACACAAAAAATAAATCTGTTGAAATTAGGAGAAGTTGGCCTATATTTGGACCTAGTCTACATAGAAGGGTGTATCAAAATTTTGACAAAAATGACAATAGAACTCTCAAATTATGTGGTATCTGGCAATTCATTTGGAAAAGGTAAAAAATGATTTTATTGCCATCTAATATTACATAACTTAAATACCTGAAAATTGCAAATAAATTTAAAACCAATGGAAATAACTGGTAAAACCAAGTACCTGTTATATTATGTTTCAAAGAGGTAAAAAAGATCATGTTGAAAAGAGGTAAAAAAGATCATGTTGAAACTTCGAGCAATAGTATATTAATCCATGCATTCATTTTTTTTTTTCTTCATTATTGTTTAAACAATGGGTAAATTCAGTTATAGTGTTCTATCTGCGACAAACAAGAAATTAAAATTCATAACTTAAAAATAAAAAAACTTTTTAAATACTTTAAGAAAACGATCAATCAATGTTCCAGAAACAAGAAATTGTTTTACTCACGCAACCAAGAATGGCTATAAAAAAAAACTTATTTTTAAAAAGCCATCAGTAACTACCACGGAAACTGGAAAAGGTGGTCGACCAGCAAAGCCAATTGATAATTTTAGTTAAAGATTACGAAGACGCAACTTAAACATATCAATGAAGAAGTTTCTTGTAGCATCATAAAGGATTCATTTCTGCATCAAATTCAACCAACGAAAACTAAAAAGATAAAAATTGCTATCATTGAAAAAATAGTGGAAGCAAGCCCCAGACGCACAAAAAGGATTTTAGAAAGTATGCCGACACCAACTGAAGAAAATAAATTTACTCCAGAAGAAGCATTTGCACTATTTTTGGATTTGAAAATGACTAAAAACCAATATACAGAATTGCGGAAGCGAACCAATGAAAAAAATTGTGGAATTTTTCCATCATATCGATATATAGTTTCTGCCAAAAAAGATTGCTTACCTTCACCAACTGCTATTAGTGTAACTTCAAGTTCAGCAGAAATAAAATTGAAGGATCTTCTTGAACACACTGCAGAACGATTATTAAAGACATTTGATGCTGACTATTTAAAGAAGTTTAAAAATTGCAGCATAACTTTAATTTCTAAATGGGGATGTGATGGGTCCTCTGGCCAGAAACAATACAAACAATGTAATGCGGAAAATTCATCAGATGCCAATTTATTCATGATTTCTTTCGTTCCATTACGTTTAACAAAAACTTATATTGGTTCAGAGCCGTCAAATAGTAGAGCTGCAGAGATAGATGTATGGAAGAATGAAATTCCCTTGTCAACAAAATTTTGTAGACCAATAAAGTTTGCTTACAAAAAAGAAACTAAAGATGTCATAACTGAAGAAGTTGGCAAAATAACAGATGAAATTAAAGAACTTCAACCAGTGATATTTGATTTTAATGACCAATGCATCGAAGTTAACTTTAAAATGTCACTTACAATGATCGATGGAAAAGTTGCACAAGCTTTAACCGAAACAAAGTCTTCATCAAGCTGCACCATATGCCAAAAAACATCAAGTCAATTGAGCCAACCACCAACACAAGACTATAGTTTTAATGAAGCATATGAATTTGGAATGTCACCTCTTCATGCTAGAATTCGTTTTATGGAGCATATTCTTAAATTGGGATACGATTTGGAATTTGGCCCATTAGGCGAAACAGTGAGAAACAACAAAGAAAATTTGGAAAAAAGAAAGGAAAAAAAAGATATTCAAGAAAAATACCGTGAGATAGGCCTTATAATTGACCAGCCAAAGCAAGGAGAAGGAAATTCTAATGATGGAAACACAGCAAGGAGATTTTTTTCCGATCCAGAAACTGCAGCTTCTATAACTGGAGTAGATTATGATTTACTACGACGATTCCAAATCATATTAGAAGTTATAGCATGTAGCAAAAAGATAGATGCAAAAAAATTTGGTCAGTCATACTTGGGCAGCATTATATCATCTAAAGGTGGTTTACGTGAAGATATTACAAATCGGATCAACAAGGCCAACCAAGCTTTCGGAGCGCTACAAAAGGTGTGGAAATCTCTTCAAATCCACTTAAAAACCAAGCTCCGCCTTTTCTCCCCAAATCTACTATCAGTAGTTCTATATGGTTCTGAGTCATGGAAAACCTCGGCGAATTATTTAGAGGCTCTACAGGTGTTCATAAACCGGTCTCTGCGAAAAATAATGGCCGAACGTAATATGAAATACAGAATTATGGACAACAGCGGAGATTCCCATCCGTGTCCAACTAGCGGATAGGAAATGGAAGTGGACTGGCCATATCCTAAGGAGACCAAACGACGACGTAGCAAAAATGGCAATATCGTGGAATCCTCAAGGTAGCAGGAGAAGGGGCAGACCTGCTAATACAAGGAGGAGACAAATAGAAGCGGAAGCAGGCTTAGTAGGAGCAACTTGGCCGGAAGTGATGCTGAACAAACAAATACTAAAGCTTACAGGGTGTTCCCCTAGAAACGTGTTATTCACGTATATGTGTTTATTTCTTCAACTGTAGGAGGCATACACTTAAAATTTACCAGCAATAATTAAAACTTAGTTCGCTATATAAACAAGTATAAAAAAATGTATTTAAAAATTAAAGGGTGTTCCGATAGGGACATGATTTGCATGTATATGGCCGCTAAGTTTTGAACCATTACACGTAGCCTCCTGAAATTTTCACAGAAGATGAAGGCCGCTATAGCAACAAATACTAAAACGTATAGGGTGTTCCAAAAGTAACGTGCTATTTACGTTTATGTCTTTATTTCTTGAGCTGTAAGAGGCAACCAGTAATTAAAACTATGTTCGCTTTTTAAGCAAGTATACAAAATTAAACCTAAAAATTATAGGGTGTTCCAATAGTGATGTGATTTTCATGTATGCGGCCTAAATTTTAAGCCTTAATAGGTAATCTGTTGAAATTTTTAAAGATGGTGCATTACTATGGCCTTTATAATACATAGAAAAAATTAAAGGGTGTTCCGAAAGTGTTACAATTTTCACGAATATGGCCTTATTTTGTTAACTGTAATAGGTAGACACTTGAAATTTTTACAGAAGATGTGATGCCACGACAGATATAATAATTATTAAAAATTAAAGGATGTTTCGATAGTGACATGTTTTTCTCGTATATTGTCTTATTTTTTAAACCGCAATAGCCTACCTATTCTTCTTGATATTTTCATAGAAGTTTATTCCTATTACTAAAATTAAAATTACGATACAGATGCGATTTTTGTGAATATGATATATTCATAGAAATGTATATATGTAATATTCATAAGAAAAAATTAAACACTTGTATTTTTAAAATTGTACTGAACATAGTACGGAACCCTACGTGTGTGTGTCTGACTCGCAATTGACTGATTTACTTGTACTAGGATAATTTCGTCGTTCGTCCCAGTTGTTTTTATTCTATAGTACTACAGGTTTTTTTTCCTTAACTAAAGTTAAGTACACATACATATAATAATGTACACACCGTTTTATATATTATTTTTGACATTTTTATTTCTCTGATTTGGGCATATTTTAATTGTGTTTGCATAACAATTTCATTATTTTAAGTACCACAATAGTTTCGTAGTAAATTTTCTCTCTCTGTTTCTATTAACCTTAACGTTATGTTTGTTTTGTAAAAATATTTCCGTCAAACTTCGTCGTCCAACAGGGAATTTGTGCAAAAACAAACTCAGCTAAACTTTGTAATGCTTCAAACAAAATCTGAACAAGCCAACACAAAAATGTTTCTTTTATATTCCCTTTACAAAGCAGCACAGCGAAACATAAAAAATTTTTTTTTAATTTTTATATGAATAATATAAGTTTTTTGCAGCGCTAGCTACATTTAGAAACAATTATTTAAAAATCTGGGTCCATTTGGTATTCGACTTTAGCAGCAGCATTTGGCAACTGGTCATACCTTGAAGGTCCTTATTTTCCAGTTTTAGTCCCCTGAATTTTGGGGGAAAATGCGCCCAAATACAGCATTAAAGCCAAATAATAAATTATCTCTAAAACAAATGTGGGGGGGTGGTTAAATCATAAACTATAATTCTATGTTTAGGCTAACAGCAACAGCAATCATCCGCTTCTTCGGTTTTCTATGCGGTTGCTGTAGATTTAAGTTTCCAGAGATAACACTTTAACATTTTTTTTTTTTGAGCCCCATACTTTTACAACAATCTCTTCGTTCGCATAACCCTATTTTGTGTATCCATTGTAGGAGCTAACGTCTGCAGATCATCTTGATGATATTCGACTATTCCCCTTAGCATTCACGTCATATTTGCTTCTCTATGCGACGTACATATTTCATTTAAAGCGTCACCTTTACCTTAAGCTCTGTCTGTTCACTTTAAGCAATCGAGTTATTCTAGTTGGCTACCATTCAGCCACCTTCTACGACTTGGAGTTATACAAAGTCCTCCTTAATCCTTTTTAAGTAGACACAAGTACACCTAGTCGCATAACATACTCATACTTTTTTACACAGGTTGTCATTGCAAAGCAGGCCATCCTCTCTCGCTTCTGCTGATAAGTATTCCGGAAGGCCTTTCGAAAATTGTCGACTAAAAGGCCTTCAATTTAATACCTTTGGAAGGCTTTTCATAGCAAAAAATAAAAAAATAAATTTTACAAGATTATTGTTTTTCTAATTCTAAATTTACTTCAGACATGTTTGTATATTTTTTCTTCATATCTTTGGGAATCGAAGCTACGACCCCCAGAGTGATGGACAGACTGATAGTGCAATACCAATCAATCTATCGAGGAACTCATTTAAATGGCAATAGGAACTCAATTTAATAAGGGGCAATTAAATTAACTTTTCTTTTTTATAAACGAGATATCTAAAAATAGAGAATCATCTTTTTCCCATATCCTTTCCTTGCTAAGAGAAGGAAAGTAGGGATCTGTATTAGATCTGTATTAGATCTGTAACATCGTAGCAACAGAAGACGTTATAGAAGGCCTGAAGTAAAAAGGCCTTTTTAATTCTATTGCTGAATTGTTTCATACAACGGGAATGGTATGTCAAAAATACAGCCTTTCCCTTAAAGAAAAGTGATCATACATATCTACACACAAAGGCAAAGTTGGATTATTGGACTGGACTTGGCTGACATGTGGTTTCAACAATACATACAGCACGCGAAGCAATAGCCCAATTGAGAGGCGATTTCGGTCAATAGTTTACTTCGCGTTTATTTATTCACTAGCTGTGCCTACACACGTAGTGTGCGTCCTGACAATATTTGGTTCGATTTAGCTTTGAAAGTAATCCACACCAAATTTTAAGACTCTTACGTATTTATATATATATATAGGTACCCATTCCTGGGTAGCATTAATATTCCTGCTGTTATATTTAAGGACAAATTCAAATCAACACTTCGCAATCATGCTGCTTAGTGTAGGGTTCTTAGAGAATCGTCTCAGTTTAGCATATTTTTCTAACTAGTTTAGCCAATGTTGTTGTGTATTATGATGGGTTTTTATAACACAACTGCAGTTGCTGCGAAAACGTAGCAAAAAAAAATTTTTTAATTTTTTATATGGGTTTAGAAATATAAAATAAAATAAAAAAAAAATATTGTCAAAATAAATGACCTGCTTTTGTAGCTGTTTAAAGCGATTGTTTTAAACTTTGGTTTAAAAAAAATATTTATATACGAGTTTGTTTGCACGAGTGTAATGTGTCCCCAAAGTAGCATGACATACATGTCTGTTGAGGATTTTAACATTTAGCCTAAAAACAAAATATTTCTAACAAAGTCCATTTAAACAAGCACTGCGACTATGAACTATGCTTTTAAATAAGAAGAGGTGAAGCTGAATTTAAAAATAAATTTAAGATCTGTTTTTCATAAAAAAAAAAGAACTAGATATTAAATTTTTTACTAGAAAAAATATATAAAATAAAAAGGAAATAAATCTAATTTAAAATTGTTATTTAATGTCAAATACTATTCTTTTCCTTTTTTATATAAAATAATTCAAATCTATCCTCCTACTTCTGCTTGAGTCCAAAAACAATAGAGAAAAAACTAAGCAAATATTTAGCAATACAACTATAGTTCTTTCTTATCATTGAACAGCTTGGCTTTACATTATTACGAGCCATCAAAATGCAATTGAAGTAAAGTTTTATGTTCCTTAAAAAACATTTTTTGTTTTATCTTCCGCCCCTACTACAAACTTAAGAAATTTCAACGTTTATTCTTTTAAGTGTATAAACGTTTCGTTGCAATTTTCATTAGCGATAAGATTTTTTCTTATATTTTTTTAATATAAAATATAATAAAGTACCTTAAACCTGGTATACTTAATATAATCACTTGTTTGAAACGTTTTTTTAATTTAAATACCTATTCAAACCCTGTAGGAAAGTAGTGTCCATTGTTCCAATCGTACTCGTCCTATTATGAGATTTTCCTTAATTTTTTTTTTTTTAAGTATCGGGTATTTTTCAGCTGCATGAGAACTTAAAATGATCATACAAGACAGAAATATTGACGGAATAATTTTTTATTATAATCTGCTAGATAATTTCTTGACATTTATTTTTAAAATATGATTTCCAGCATATGTTCGCAGCAGCTACTTTTTGTAGTAAATCTGGCCGTGTAAAGTCAATGGTGGCTTGTGTATTGGCTCCAATACTTCAAGGGTTGCTGGTTTATCGATAGAATCTAATGGCTTAACATATCCCCATAAAAAGTAATCAAGAGGCGTTAAATCGCACAAACGAAGGGGCAGTAAAGGGGACCACTTCTATAAATAAAGTAGTGATCAAATTTATTTTGCAATAAATCGATAATTAAGCGCGCTGTATGGGAAGTTGCACCCTCTTGTTGGGACCAAATGTCGTTGATGTTTAGCTAATTACCAAGCTAGCATCGCACAGTGTCGTGACTTCATATAACTATTGGCCTTAAATAGAAAAAGTTATTGTAAGGAGCTAAAATTTGGCACATATATTTAGGTTGGCAAAACGTAACAAAATTTTAAATTTTAAAAAATTCGAAGCAAGGATTCGTGTCCTTCCCGTATATCCTGAAATTTTTAAGTGTCATAAAAGTTAGTAAAATTTCTAACTGTATGAAATTTTTTTTTATACTAATTGGATGTGATATTTTTAATGATTCGACCAAATTTGATTCAATTCAGATAAGGACCACGTTAGGCTAAAAAAATTTATTTTTACAAAGAATTAAAAAAAAATTAAAAAATTAAATAAAATTTTTTAAATTAATTTCGAAGACAAGACACTTATATTTTTTCAATTAGATAAATGGACGCCCTCACCTTCAATATATTCTTAAACTTAACTATACACATATTTTTTGCCTATTTTTTCGGGTCCATTGAAGCTGACTATTTTTTTACAGTGTTGTTATAAATATTAGAATTTTAGGATTTTTACATTGTTTCTGCTACATTTCGGAATAAAACAAATATAATTGCTTGCATTTTTATTGAAAAATGAATTCTTGATATTTATTTTTCCAAACATTTTTTGTTACTTAAAAATTGTGAAAAAATTATCAAAATAATTCGACTTTAAAGCTGTGTAACTTTTTATAGGTATAACGCACATGAAAAACCAAACCACCTCTGGAATCGTGGGAATCACAGCTTTCATCCCATATTTATTTTATTGATAATTTGAAAGTTTTTTTTTTTTTTTTTTTGATTTTTTTCCACTAGACAGTTTACTTTGCGACACTAAAAAAAATTATTATTTAAATTGGCGCACTTAAGCGCAGCTAAATTTTTATTTTTATAAATTAACATACTTTTTGTTATAAAATGAAAGAAAAAATATCCCAAAAATACTTGAAAAATTTTTTTTCTTCACTATTATATGTTTGCTTATCAAAACAAGTTTTGTTTTGTTTTATTAATATCATTCTTATAATGATGCATACACTGTTATCGACATATGTAATTAAAAATACCGTTTATATACTTAAAACATAATACAACAACTAATCTAGTACAAATTTGGTTTATTTGCCAACTAAATTCAATTATTTATCCCTACGAAGTACATGCGCATTTTTATTCCTTTTTTATACAAAATTGTAGTTATTTCAAACCACAATTTTGAAGAGCCATATCTTTGGAAAAAATTATTATTTTAATCTAATTTTTTTACGCTTATTAGTAAGAGTGTCTTTTATTATGGCCATTAGCCATATTTTGAATTTCCGTAAATTTTTCTATATATCGCCACGCTCACAACACTGTGCATGGTCGTCATTTACCTTAGCGGCAGCTCCTTGCTCATTTCGGAAAGGGAAAAGGATAGATGATGAATGTAATGGTGATTCATTAACGGCTTCAAATACGCAATTTTGCATATTAAAGTAACTAAAGACTGGTTAAATTTGTAAGAGCCGATGTTGATTTTGAATAAAACACAAATTATTTAGGAAATTATTGTCATTTCTTATTTTATAATTTTTCAGTTAATACTAATTAAATATCGGCCAAATGGCCGCCGCGACCTTGGCGGCACACCTCCATCCGATGCTCCAAATTTTCGATGACGCTGAGGCATAATTGAGGTTCTATGCCGTTAATGTGCCGAATTATCTCTTCCTTTAGCTCTTGAATTGTTGCAGGCTTATCGACATACACCTTTTCTTTCAAATAACGCCAAAGAAAGAAGTCCAATGGTGCCAAATGAC
Source organism: Phasia obesa (assembly GCA_949628195.1). Classification (NCBI taxonomy): domain Eukaryota; kingdom Metazoa; phylum Arthropoda; class Insecta; order Diptera; family Tachinidae; genus Phasia; species Phasia obesa. The sequence continues at coordinate 143,441,657 of OX451217.1, forward strand.
ATGATCTGGGCGGCCAATTGACATCGCCACCACGGGAGATAACACAGCCATTGAATTTGTCACCCAAAAGGGCTATTGTTTCGTTAGCTGTGTGGCAAGTGGCACCGTCCTGTTGAAACCACATATCATCCACATCCATAACTTCCGATTCGGGCAATAAAAAGTTCGTTATCATCTCACGATAGCGAACACCATTAACAGTAACTGCCTGACCGGCCTCATTTTGAAAAAATAAAATACGGCCCGATGATGCCGCCAGCCCATAAACCGCACCAAACAGTCGCTCTTTGTGGGTGCATTGGTTTTTCGACAATCACTCTTGGGTTATCATTCGACCAAATGCGGCAACTCTACTTATTGACGAATCCAGTGAGGTGAAAATGTGCCTCATAACTGAAGATGATTTTCTTCGAAAATTGATCATCCAACGTTGCCATTTCTTGCCACAATTCGATTGTGTATCTTTTCATGGTTTAAATTGAGTTAATCTGAAATTGAGATATGTCAAATTAAATGCAGAAAACATTTAACCACCCGATATTTAACCAGAAATGAGCTTTATCACTAAACACAATTCAGGAATAAAATGAAATGCTCATCTTCGCCCAGTTTTGAATGAGGCTAATCAGCCAAAATGCCAGGCAAAGGATAGTCATTTGGCTTCAATTCTTGCATATATCCTATAGGTACGTAAGCCATGATCCTTCCGTAAAATTTTTCACGTAGTCGAAGAGCAATGATCAAGCAGTTGATAATGAGTATGATGACGACATTTCGTTGTGTTTTTCAATATAACGCGCTACAGCAGCAATATTGTCTTCGGAACGCACATTTCTTTATCTTGTTGATGGTTTTACATCGAGAAGAGTTAAATTAGTTCAAAAGCGATCATTAACTGCTCGAATTACTTGATCACTAGGCCATTAATGTTGACCGTAAAATGGACGAAGCTCTCTATGAACAGATTTATTTTTTTCATAGTAAATTTCATGATGACCTGCCAAACCATACTTTTTTACGTTTCACGTTTTGTGTTGGTATTGTAAGCAATCATAATTTTTCGATTTTGATAGTTTCAACATTTTAATCATCATACTGAACGGAAATGACAACACAGTTTGACATCCTCAGCTATCAAATTATAGTTATCGATATCGATAGTTGTTATGTTGTTGAAAAATCACCCAGCCTCATTCTGTAAGACTAACGCTACTTATAACTCATTTTATTCTATTGTGACCAACCATTCTGTGCTGCAATAGATTTATCCAAATTTAATATATTTAATTTTCAAACGTATGTCTTTGTTTCGTTACAGCCGTCACTTCAAAATAGTCCAAACTTTTTTTTCTTTCTGCGCCATTTTTTTCTTCTTACTGCACACAGTTTTAGATTGTCGTTTAAAATTTAGCTGAAAACTTCCAAGAACAATTTTAATTATGTTGGTCAATGCAGCGTAATGTTGCATTGTTCAATAGCAAGACAATATCGACAGTTAAACAGATGTTGCCTGTCTGTTTCTCTTGCGTACAGCTTTTTGCCATTGTTGCAGCCTGTTAGTTGCAGCTTTTGTTTTGTTCTTGCAAAACTCAATGGATAGTTTAAACAATAGCTGGCAACAACAAAAACAACAATTACAAAGGAGAAACTATAGTTAAAGGTTCTTTAATGCTTTCACAAATGTGCCAAACCGGAGTAAATGTATTATTATTTGCTCAGGCAGGGCAGGGGTGGGCATTAATGCGTAGTGTGTGTGTGTGTCTGCGTTTGTAAATAGAATTCAAATTGGAAAATTTTTGCCATTGACTTTTTTGTTTGCACTATTCCATGCATCCCACTCCACTACCACAACCACCATCAACTAACAACTAACTGTATGTCACACGGTTTGAAATCATTTTGAAAGTATAAATGTTTGTTATAAATCTACTAAAACTTTATTGTTGACAGTTTCCAATGGCAATAATTCTTTGTGAGCACTGTGAGTTCTGCATAAATGAAAAATTATAAACATTTCCTTGCCACAGTAAAAGGGTTGCCATAAAGTTTGATCGCAAAGCAATTTAAATATGTACTTGCTTTAATTTCTTCCCCTCTCCACTCTTACAAATCATATTTCTAATCAATACAATTTCATAATGCAAATATGATTATTGGACATCCCGAAACCCTGTTTTATATTTTGCTTGCGGCATAGTTTGTAAAACAGTGCGACTAGATTCTGCATAAATTTTCTGATTATCCGTAATAATAACTTGTGTTATGTGACAAAGTTTTGTGTTTGTTAATGATTTTCTGTTTGTGTTCGTTACTACAATCAATAATTGAACGAAAAAAAAGTTTTAATTGGATTTTGAAAACCAATGATTTTAATGTATTCAAAATAGCAAAATCATCATCAATCAGAAGTTTGTTTTTTTTTTCTAATAATAATGTAAGACTTAATTATTGTTTATTTAAATAATAATGTTATAACATATTGTAATTTCAAATTAATGAATATAAAGTTGTTAGGCTTAAAATTAATCATGCAAATTAAAAATATATATTTTTAAGTAAGAGAAGTAGAGAGATTAAAATAGAAGCAAAACATTTTACAAGTGAGATACTCTTAGTACAGAGTCATAGTCTAGTCATAGTCTAGTCATAGTCTAGTCATAGTCTTGTCATAGTATAGTCATAGTATAGTCATAGTATAGTCATAGTATAGTCATAGTATAGTCATAGTCTGTCTAGTCATAGTCTGTCTAGTCATAGTCTGTCTATTCATAGTCTGTCTATTCATAGTCTGTCTAGTCATAGTCTGTCTAGTCATAGTCTGTCTAGTCATAGTCTGTCTAGTCATAGTCTGTCTAGTCATAGTCTGTCTAGTCATAGTCTGTCTAGTCATAGTCTGTCTTGTCATAGTCTGTCTAGTCATAGTCTGTCTAGTCATAGTCTGTCTAGTCATAGTCTGTCTAGTCATAGTCTGTCTAGTCATAGTCTGTCTAGTCATAGTCTGTCTAGTCATAGTCTGTCTAGTCATAGTCTGTCTAGTCATAGTCTGTCTAGTCATAGTCTGCCTAGTCATAGTCTGTCTAGTCATAGTCTGTCTAGTCATAGTCTGTCTAGTCATAGTCTGTCTAGTCATATTCTGTCTAGTCATAGTCTGTCTAGTCATAGTCTGTCTAGTCACAGTCTGTCTAGTCATAGTCTGTCTAGTCATAGTCTGTCTAGTCATAGTCTGTCTAGTCATAGTCTGTCCAGTCATAGTCTGTCTAGTCATATTCTGTCTAGTCATAGTCTGTCTGGTCATAGTCTGTCTAGTCATAGTCTGTCTAGTCATAGTCTGTCTGGTCATAGTCTGTCTCATCATAGTCTGGCTAGTCATAGTCTGGCTAGTCATAGTCTTGCTAGTCATAGTCATAGTCTGGCTAGTTATAGTCTAGTCATAGTCTAGTCATAGTCTAGTCATAGTCTAGTCATAGTCTAGTCAAAGTCTAGTCATAGTCTGGTCATAGTCTAGTCATAGTCTAGTCATAGTCTAGTCATAGTCTAGTCATAGTCTAGTCATAGTCTAGTCATAGTCTAGTCATAGTCTAGTCATAGTCTAGTCATAGTCTAGTCATAGTCTAGTCATAGTCTAGTCATAGTCTAGTCATAGTCTAGTCATAGTCTAGTCATAGTCTAGTCATAGTCTAGTAATAGTCTAGTCATAGTCAAGTCATAGTCTAGTCATAGTCTAGTCATAGTCTAGTCATAGTCTAGTCATAGTCTAGTCATAGTCTAGTCATAGTCTAGTCATAGTCTAGTCATAGTCTAGTCATAGTCTAGTCATAGTCTAGTCATAGTCTAGTCATAGTCTAGTCATAGTCTAGTCATAGTATAGTCATAGTCTAGTCATAGCTTATTAAAAGCCTTCCGATTGCTAGATTGCCATGGTATATTCATAGTCTAGTCGTATTCTATTTATACTCTAGTCAAAAACTAATCATAGTCTAGTCATATTCTAGTCTTGGTATGTTTATAGTTTAGTCATAGTCCTGTCATAGCCTAGTCATAGTTTAATCATAGTCTTGTTATTGTATAGTCATGAACTAGTCTTTATCTGGTTATAATTTTCTTCATATGCTCGATATTGCACAGTCACAATCAGCTAAATTAGTCAAGTTATAATATACTCACAGGTTATAATTAGCCGAGTTATAATCTAGTCATAAACTATTCCTAGTCTAGTCATAATATAATGATAATATATTCATAATCTAGTCATAGTATAATTATAATATATTCGTAACTTATTCGTTAATAGTCAGTTCTTATTAAAGTCTTGTGGTACTCTAACCATTATCTAGTCCTATTCTAGTTACAGTTTAATTATAGTCCAATCATAGTCTAGTAACTATAATGTCAAAGTGTCGACACATTCTAGTCAATGTTCAGCCTTAGTCTTGTCATAGTCTAGAAATACTGTGATCATAATAAAGTCATAATTTAGTTATATTCTTGTCATAGACCAAAAAGATGTTTTAAATATTTTACAATTGCAATTTATTTGCTTGAGCAATATTTTGTAAAAAAAAACTTGCAACGATAAAAAATGTTATATGGAAAAAAATATAATTTTAAAAATTACCCAGCATTTTTTCATATAAAATTCTAGCGTTTTTTTTTCATTTTACAAAAACTAACCTGCTTCCTAAATATATTTTTAACATAAAGTTAAAAGAAAAAAATCCTTTAATCAAACTCTACTATTTGCAATTGGCGCCGTTTTAATTACATTTTTTTATTGTACTAGTTATGGTATTTCTCAGTTTTACTTGAATACTGGAAGTGTTTCTTGTGCCTCTTAGCAGCTCTTATCTTTGTTATTGCTTCATATCAATCAATTACACAAAACAGCTTGGCTTTTATCCAATACCTTGTCTTTACCTACAACACATTTTACTATGTAGCTGCTTTTATTCTTCTTGTTTTTAGAAAACAACAAACGTGATGATTGTCTATTTGACTACTAACAAAACATGCCATTCTTGCTTTTACACAAGCAAACCGAAAACTCTTTTAACATAAGGGAAACAAAAAAAATTTATAAAATTAAAATACCTTTGAAATTGTATTCTTCTTCAGAATAGTCATCAGTTGTCAATGACCAAACATAAAAGGTGATTACGATGAATTGAGAATTGAGAACAGGGTGAAAGACTAATTGACATTGCAACATTACAAAAGAACATCAACACATTTTATCTCTTTAACTTACACAAACCGAGACATGCATGACATGCAGGTGGATAAAGTTTGTCACTCACTTTTAAAGTTGGACAATCAATAAGGAGTAAGGAAATCTACATATATAAAAATATTAGTTTATACTCAGTGTGAGTATGAGTAATATTTTATGTATAATAATTTATATTACTCATACGTTTTGTTACATTAGTATACATTATTTTGGGAGTGTGATCGGCATTTTGTACTGATATCAATTATTATGACTTATAGTATTAGAAATCGTCATGCCATTGCTTTCATTTAAGGGTCAGACTTCGGCACAATACTATTAAGGCAGCAAATAGAAGATATCCCACTAGGAATGTCTTGCAAATTGGAATTGTCGTTTGAACTATGGCATACTACCTCTCCACTTTGGTGATCAGAGAAAATACATTAGTATCTTATAATAGTTTTTTAATCGGTCAAAGCTCATTATAAAGCAGATGCTATAATCCGTTTAGATAAGGGACGTGTGGTATATAGCAAAGGACGTATAGGTCCTGGTGTGCTGGATAGAGGTTCCTCAGTTAAATTTTGAAACATGAATTTACCACTACATACTAGAAATTAAACAAGATACAGTCAAGAGACTAGGATTTTGTCCAGTTAATCTGGATAGATCACAGTCAGTAAAATCGCTTGGAAAGATTATGGCTTCGATTTTCAGGATGTGCTTGGATGTATCGCAATTAGGCAAAGGTTGCTGGTTTCTTTATTTTATAATTGACTCTTGTAGGTGATTGTGGTCTATTTGGTCAATGGCAAAAAAATCCTGAGTCCTGGATAAATGAATTTCTCCTAGTAACATCGCAGCCCAATAAGTCTGTAGTTTCTTGCAGGACGCTGCCCTGTCAGTAGAGAGGAAACGACAATAATAGAGAAGGTGCTTTACCGTATCTTCCTCTTCTTCTTCCTTATTCCTTATTCCGACAACTTCTACAGAATTCATTATATATGAGATTTATTCTCCTAGTGTGGATACCAATAACGCATTGCCCTATCATCACATCCGCTAGAGTGTCCATCTGTCCTCGAAGGGTTCTTAACAGGCTATCAGTATTCAGGAAACTAGACGAGGTGACCTCGTTAAACCATCTAGTGTGCGCGAACCCCAGTAGTTCCTTCTGAAAGTTTGCTTTACAGTAGCTTAACGGGACACCGATCAGTTGATCAACCTCCTGATCCCTAAGATAGGTTCCAGATCTAGTAAGTTTGTCTTCAATTATATTCCCGGTCCCCCCTCTGTGCCCAGGTACCCAAAAGAGTTCCAGGTTGCAATGTCTCGCCATCTCATCTAGAGATGTCTGACATTCGCGAACCAGTCTGGTCGTTGTATAGATGTTCGATTAGCAGTTTATTGCGGCTTTGCTGTTGGTATAAAACCATGTGTCTTTACCATATATCTTGTAGTACCTCAGCCAGCCATCGGCTCCTTTTTTTTTTTTGTTCGCTTTAATTTCGGTCTAAAATCGAGGGATGCCCCCATTCCAATGGTTTTTTATTCGTTTGTATAAATTTCAAGCCATGTCGATCAAATTTTCTAACAGACATGAGTGAAATTGAACAGTAGTCAATATTAGCTTCCAAAATAATCGCATGGTCAAAGTTCGTCGGCTTCCATGACCAGGAGGGATTGAGTCTTATTGCCGAATTCGTTGCTAATTATTTAGCCATAGTCGGCTGGCAGCCAGTGAAACATAGTGCATATAGCACCCTTAATCATCAAGGTGCGCAGTATTTTATTAACTATACTGCTGGAGTTACTTGTGTTACAGTGCGATCCACCAGACCAGCGCACCATACATTAGTATGAGCTTTAAATAATATAAAAATTTTAAAATAAAACATCATTGAGGGAACGCCTGAATAATATACATAAATTATTAGCACGCATATCTAACAAGTTTTAATCTGACAAGTAATAGCGATCCTATAACAAAACAATTTAGCGACTACTCTTACCGTCAAACTCCGTATAATCATGAGTTGATTGAACTAGTGAATTGACGTGAACTAAAGGCCTAAACTGAACTAAGGAGCTGAACTAAACTAAGGAGATTAACTGACCAAAGGATCTGAACTGAACTAAAGAGCTGAACTGAAGTAAGGAGCTGAACTGAACTAATGAGTTGAAATGAACTAAGGATCTGAACTGAACTAAGGAGCTAAACTGAGCTAAGGATCTGGACTTAACTAAGGAGCTAAACTAAGGAGCTGAACTGAATTAAGCAGATGAACTAAACTAAGGAGCTGAACTGAACTAAGGAGCTGAATTGAACTAAAAAGTTGAACTGGACTAAGGATCTGGACTGAACTAAGGAGCTAAACTAAGGAGCTGAACTAAGGAGTTGATATAAGATTAGTGTGGTGATTCACTCTACTAAGTCGTTCATGACTTACACAACTCTAATATTCATCATAGTTTGGCCATTTCTTTGAAGAAATCGCACATAATGTCCCATTGATCTAAAAAACAAAACAATTGTTCCCTTATCGCAATTTTTCTCTGGTTTATATATGAGTAGTTTTGCTGATATAAATAAAAGACTTGTATTTTGAATTGTTGCAACATCTTGCTTATTCTCCAGATTTGACGCCCAACTACATTTCCTGTTTTTGAATTTAAAGCTAAAAAAGATTCAAGTCTAATGACTTCAAAATTCAGGAGAATTACTGGATAATGTTTATTAAGCGAAGTGGTTTATTGCTTTCCCTTTGTCAAGTATAGATTTTAAAAACATAACTATTTAATTTTGCAATTAAAATTATTGTGAAAAAAGAAAACTAAGCAGCAATGTTCACAAATGCATTAATTTATATTAACTGCCGTGTCAAGGAAACCTTTCCCACGTAAATCATGTTTGTAACATGACATTTTCTGTTATTATTTCTAATTAAAGTTTTTTTTTTTTTCTTAATATTACTTGATGATGTTCATGATGTTACTTGCATGTTGTGCATGAAAAAATTAATAATAAAGATGTTCGTTGGTGGTATTTTTCAGTAATGCCTTGAAGCTTAAGGAAGCGGGGTTAAAAATAAGATGGTGTTACTAAACTAATCTAAAAATGACATTTCTTGTCAACTCTAAAAGCAGAAAATGAAAATAAAAACGAAAAAGATAAACATTTTATCTCTTTGATTTAAGTTCATAATTAAAACACATACCACTAACAGTTGGGAGCAAAATTGTAGTCATAGAAGAAATATTTAAATATAATTCTTAAATTGCTTACATCTTTTTTGCTAGCCACTTAGCTCAAGGATTAGTATCAAAAGTAGTGCTAGGCACTCTTCATTTTTTTCTTATTTTTAAATTATTTGTGCTCTTGTCATGATCCTTGTTGTACAATTAGTTTAAAAAATTTCTAAAAAAAATGTGCACGCAATGCTAAAGGAAATTTTACAAATTTTTTGTTCATGAAATAAAAACACTCGAAGGCAATTTATGCATGATGACAGTATATACGGAAAGAAGATGAGCACAAGGCAGAGAGATGTCAGTAGTAGAACCGGAAGCAGGATAAGTGTGTTAATTTTAATCCAAGAGTGTGAAATGCCAACATTCATAAGGTCTCTTCAGTTGTACACACACACACGGTAAAAATTACCCTGTAGTGCATCTTTAGTCAAAGTTCGCTTTTGATACCAACGTATTTCTTTCTACTTTAATTGTTTAAAAAATCCTAAGTGCGAATTCGTCATATATTGTATTGTGACGTCTTCAACTGAGATCAAAGTAACGATGGATGAGGTTGACACAATGAGCACTTTGTTGACGGATGTTAACTCAGGAAAGAAAATAGTTAAAAAGCTTTGTTCTCCATTTTACTTTCTTTAATTTATTTATTATGTTGTATTTCGTTTTTTTTTTTTTTTTTTTTTTGTTGCCACTCAACACAAAACTTTAATCAAAACACAGAAAAAATAAATTGATAGCTATAAAACTGCTGCACGTAACTCAAAAGTTAAAAGTTGCCATACGCAAAAAAACGTTGACGGCCACGTATTGATTGCTACAACGCCCATAAGAAAACCTGTACGGACAAGTTACTTGTCCGTTGAAAAAGACAACGTATAAAGTATGACGGATTCTATGTGCCGCCATCCTTAGACCTTAAAGCCCTCTGCCTTGGTCCTTAAAGCCCTCAGATGCCACATTATCTCACCTCGGGAGTATGGAAAAATTAATCAATTCAACCGATGCGAAGTTCTTATTTTTCAACCAAATTAAAAGGCAAGGATATGAGTAATACCTCTTAAATCCTAAGAGTCTGGCTAACTGAATTCGAGCGAACACTGGATACCTAACGACAACCAGTTTTAATATAGCAAAACCTGCTCCTATTTAGTTTTGTGTGGGTGGATATCTTTCCTCTATTACTGGAAATTTTATGAATTCTAACGTTGGTAAAATTAAACATAGATTCATAAGAATCTAATAGCTATGGACAAGGAAACCTTGCAAAAGATGAATATGTTAGTGTCTGACGGAACTACGGTTTTTATTAGGCAGACATGACAAGACAATGGTCACGAATATCTCTTGAGAGGGTAATGGGTTAATCTATAAGCACGACTAAGTATAGAAAGTTAATAGGATATAATCAAAGGGTGTTTGCTATAGCTCAAGTGGTTAGCACGTTCACTACTAAAACATGCTCACGAGTGCAATACTCAGACGTGGCAACATCAATTTTTCTGATATGTATTAATTCTCTTACCCCAACCCTCCTTCGCCGGTATTACCACATAGCACTAAAACGCCGGCGAAGTAAAATAATTATAAATTGGCTATGCTAACTTCAAACCTGCCTTATGCCTACATAAGACCAGAGGCGATGCAACACTATTTTAAAAATAATAACAACATACAATTGCAGTCTTGCCATAGGTGAAGGTTTACTCTCACACTAACCATCTGTATTATCTACTCCTCTCGCTTTCCAAAGGAAGTAACACAGTTAATATAGGCATTAATTGCATGAGTGTTACTTCTCTTAAAAAATAAAATAAAATAAAAAAGTACCTTAAGCTGGACGACTGTGTTAGTGACAGAGCATATATAATCAAAGAAGATAATACTTGCAGACTATGTCTGGAAATATAAGCCTTTTAGGTTTGTCCACATTTTCAGAATTTTATAATTTTTTATATTAAAAAAAATAGTACATATAGATCTAGTCATAGATTCAGCCAGTCAAATGACAAATGAACTGCAGGGTGGTAAGGCACACTACTACATACGCATAGTTTTAAACAAAAATAAATAAATTATTATTTTTTTCACACAAATATTAAAGAGAAAAGAACAAAGTACAATTTGTTTTCTACTCATATGATGCATCCATGAAGTAAGCAAATAATTGCTTATTTCTGCATGACAGCACCAAATAAGACATGCAAGCTGTGTTTTGTTAAAGCAGGATGGGAGTTAGTAAGATAGCCGGGTACTAAGCGACCTTTGATTTACACCAGGTATTAGATAAACGCAGAAATAGGAAAAGGAATAAAATCAAATCGTTGTGTGTCCTACTGTGTAAAATGGAACAAAAGTTATATTAGAGAGAAGCATATCAGTCGTAAAGTTGCTCTGGGCGGATAAATAACGCGGTTAAGTGTAGTCAGACCGTCCTTGTTTAACGGTCTTCGAATGATTTTCTTGTCACTTTTTAAATCAATAGCTGAATCTTAAAAGCTGCATGTAACTCACTTATATTACTGATACGTGCAAAAGAGAGAGCCTTTCGATAAAAATAGGTTTGCCACATAAATGGGGTTCCTATTGAACGATTTTAAAATATTTTTTTGTAGACATCACTATCTCAAACCTTGTAGTTTGTCTGCACAAAACACCCATAGTCTTTGAGGGGAAACGAACACGCAACCCCCAGGCTAAAGGTTTAGTTCATTACCCATCAGTCTATGCTGGAACTAAGTTGTATCTGAGGTATTATTGAAACATTTTTTAGGTTATTTTGGATCCCGCTTTAAGTAATATAACATCCTTCAAATGGCTTCGCAACGATTCGAGAGGAATTGATAGACTTTTTTTGCTTAGAACTGGCTGTACAACAGAAATTGCTCAAAAATGTGGAATCAAAACGAATTATATTGGTGGTCAATTCAGGTCTGCTAAATGATACTGCCAAACCACTAATATAGAATATCGAGTAATCGAGAATATCGGTAATTGAAACCCTTCTGCTTAAACCATATTTTGCAAGCAAAAAGGATCATGTATTAATGTCAAAGAGTGTGTGGCCGTAGGTGGGGCTGCATTCTGCATTTGAGTTATGCATCTGACGTTTGGTAGCCAAAGGCATCTCAATTAAGCGTAAGTTAGACGGGGTTCAAGAGGTTACTTGTGTAAGTAGGACGGCACTAACGCAGGCAATCGAAGCAATGCTACCGTTGGGAGCATTACTCATTAAGTCAACGGCCATAATTTCAGCTTTGCGTATGAAATGCGATGCCACACGGCATAACTTTGGGCTGAACATTGGGCATAACAGAATTATAGACCTAGTTATTAAAGAGGTTATGGAGGCTGATCTCCTGGTAGATAAGGCTCCATTGGTCTCTCATTATGGAAGACACAATGAGTGCATGGAGAACGAGATTCGCATTTTTACTGATGTATTTTATGGACGGCAGGACAGCGGCAAGTAGTGTGCGGGGGGGGGGGGGGGGGGGGAATACATGTCCGTTTATCAGGCAGAACTGCTTGGGTTGCTTCGTTGTTCACGTTGCTTTGGTTCACCTGATGGAAAGTCGGGTGCATAAAAGAAAAGTTCTCATTGTTCTTGACAATCAGTCGGCTATAAAACGAATAAGGCAAGTGTACATATACTTCAAACTAGTACCGAGGAATTATTGTATCGGCTAGTGAAGATTGCGATAAAACATTTCGTCGCCGTTGTCAACAATCGACTACCTGTAAGATCTTACCTAAAGACCTCGGTATGAAAACATACAAGAACTAAATCCAATTGACGTAACACAATGTCGTTTGTTTGGTGAATCGGCCTAATGAAGGTTGGTTGAAGACCCATTTTGCTATCAAAATAATTATCTTCAGCTGCGAAGCTCATTTTTTTTGCTCAATGAGTATGTGAACAAACAGAATTGCTATACGGCATGAACCTATTGAGAGGTAAGTTTGGTGACCAATTATTCACGCGTTTTGGTGCATTCCATTGGCCGCCAATATGATGCCATTTGTCCCCAATAAACTATTTTTTGTAGCGATACGTGAAGTCTCTCGCATAGAGGGAAAAGCCGCCACAATCCCAGCTCTGGAAGACAACTTTAATGGTGTCATTGTTGGGATTCCGTCCAAAATGCTGGAAAAAGTTTTATAAAATTTAAGCTTACGGATGAATCACGGCTGCGCCGTAGCATCATTTACACGATATAATCTTTCAAATTAATTTATCGGCCTAAATAAATATTTCATTTCGTGATTTTTTTTTAATTTTCAAAACCCAAACGGTTAAGGAATCATTTTATATATTAAGATTTGGCTAATCATTTGAAGAGTGAAAGGGATATCTGTTTAAGCTAAACTGACGCTTTTCGTCCGATAAACAATTGAAAGCAATGCAAGGCTTGCATAGGCATGCACTAAACTGCATTTTGAAGAGTAATAGCAGGAGGCTACGAACTTCAAGTTTGTGTAAAATAAAAAAGCTGAACAGCATTGGATGCCAAACGGCGTATGCGACTTTAGATATGTACTTTATTAAGAAAGGAGTTCACGGATTTAAGTAAGTTTTCAATAACCTTAGAAATTTTCGAACCCTTTAATTAAGAAATAACATTGCTTTCAAGACCAGGGTTCAGTAACTTTAAAAGAATTTCAATTTCAATGCTCTAAACTTTCGCAAATCTATTCGCAACAAGTGTTCTAAGTGTTAAATAATCTAAAATAAAAATAAATATTTATTTATGTACGTACATACATACATACCTATACACTTACATACACTTACATAAAATAGCTTATTGCAACATTACATATGTCTGCATTCATGCTGTTACAATTTTTAGCCTCAACACAAAAATTCTTTTTTGGTTTGTTGCTTTAAAGAATTATGGCTGCTGATGCAATTCGTTACTTTTTTTTTACTAAAACCCCTTCCAGATATGATTCACATTTTTTGGTCCACCAAAAAACAACTTTGACTTACACTCCATCTATACACATTCACATAAATTTATACACATTTTTCTTTATGTGTACGTTTTAAAATGCGAGTGTACAGTGCCCATCATGTAACTATGCAAAAATGCCTTGTGGCATTTGTTTTTTAAGCTTTTTTGTTGTTTTAAGTATCAAAAAACTTCAAAATAAAAAAATTAAACAAAACTTAACATTTTATTTTAAATTGTTAGGAAATGTTTACACTAACATTATTTAGTTATTTCGTGTAGAATTGAACAATACAATACACACACACACACAAAACAATGGCTAAATCTTTCCAGCAGTTCAAATAATGAATTGAATTCTTTGCCATTAAAATTATTAGAAAATTTCTGTGTCAACACATCCAACTTTTAATTAAAAAATATTTTAATGTTTATTTTAAGGTAAAGGTGAAATGTATTTAATTCGCATATTGTCCATCGGAAGCTCCGATTTTTTTCATCCTTCTATCAGTTTTTAAATTCCATACTATCTCTCATCTTTTGAGGCCAGAAACGAATCAAACCAATTTTTTAAACCTTTTTCTGAAGTAAACCCGCAGTATTATGCAGAAATTTTCCCTACTAACTACTATTTTTTTCAATCGATGTAGTTTACATCAGCTGGAGTCTTAGACCAAATTTATACGATGCTATTTTCTCATGCCATTTTTTCATGTCTCTTTTAAAGTTGCAGCGAATTTCATGGCACATTTCTACGATGAAATTTTTCATGCAATCGGCTTGTATTTGTTTATGACATTTTCTTTTGATTTCATATTCGTAATATTTATTGTTTATGCGTTATTTCAAAAAAATACATGCACTCGTACTGAAATACAAAATAAATAAAAATGAAACAAGCAAATAACGAAATTTTACAAGAAATTATTAAAATGATACCGAAATGTATACATACATAATTAAACCAAACAATTTCATTTTTTGAAATGAACTCTGAACGAACGAAAATTGCATAAAGCAAGTGTCAAAAAATCCCCTCAAAATACACGCCATGCCATTTTGTTTACCCCGCTTGCACACCTCTTTCACCTCTTTCCTACAAACTAAAATTGCATGCAACCAGTTTCATGAAAAATGTCATGGTGTAAGTTCGCTCTTACAAACTGTATTGAACGAACGATACAGTCTACATGTCTGGACATCCACCTTTTTCATATAATTTGTTATTGATTGTGAAATATGATGGCGAATATTGTTATGATGAAAAATTTGGATTCTTATCTGATCGCATATGCTGGTTGTTTTCAGTTCAATCCTTTCTTTAAACGGATCGACTGCATTCGATAGTCACAGTCCAGACATTAAAACTTCGGCTTTGCAACTCTGGACTTTGTAGGGGAGAGAAGAAAGACGAATGACGGCGGGAACAATGTTTCATGTACATGCAACTCTGCTACGATTCTCTCTGGTTGTTATTGTTGTTCCCTCTTTTCGACTTGATGATGACTATATAAAAGGATTTAGTAATCAGAAAAATTATCAATATATGGACGATTGCAACTTTAAAAGAATTTAAGAAAGTTTCAGAAACAAAAATTGCACTTCTGCATACAGGTCTCTCATGATCGTTTTAACCAGCCTTATAAAAGATGACGCTCTTTTTATTCCACAAAATTCAGAGCATTACAATGTCGCCATAGATATTCGGCTTGGATGTTCTTGCTCCTAGTTTGCCATATGAGTGCACTTTTCGCGTTTAACACGAGTCTTGATCGAACAAAACCTCCAATTCTTCACCTTCTAACATTTTCCTGCTGGCATCGAAATTGCCCAATTTACATCGCCTTACCACTTACGGCAAGTTAACTCAGCTAAAGCATGATCACCATAAACTTCAACCAAAATTCGATGGATTTTCCAATAAGATTAATTAACAACAACAACAAAATAATGAAGGAAAACGTTATAAAATTTTTAATACGAAACATTTCATTTGCTAAGCTTCAACAAAACAACACATTCAGGATAAGAAAGTCTTGGTACGTCCAAAGGCGCCCCAAGTGTCATTAAGAGCAAAAAGTAGCACACTTAAGCAAACCACAGATGATACGATGAGTTGTGCAACCAATTCTAGAAATCGTAGGTTGTAGTCGAGTTGTACACGAATAGTAAAATCTGTGGGCTGATTGTATTAAAGTTGTATGTCGGTTGTACGAAAGATCAAAAAGTTTTGATTTTTTGTCAAGTTGCACCAACACGTCGCAACGTTTGTGTGCCTCTCGCCTACAATTTTTTGTAGTATTTGTCTTTACTAGTGTTTTGACCACCTTGCAGTTAACATTGAATGTTAAGTATTATTTGCGCACGATTTCAATTATAGCATATGAGAGAATATTAACGCCATCTTAATTTGAGAGAACTGGGTTGTTTAATGAAGTTGTGCATGAAATCGCACGCTAAGTTCTATCGTTTGTGTAGCGCATTCAACTTATTCCTAGAGTTGGTTGTACAACTCCTCGCAACGTGTATGACTTGCTTTAGGAAATTCACCAAGTGGTAACACAGGCATGAACTAGTTAGTTGAGAGACAAACCTGTATGTGAAAACTTGTCTGGTTAAAGACACTACTTACCATAAATGTTAATGTGACTTCGCTAAGTTAGTTTACAAACCAGAAACGCAAAACGACAAAGCAATCACCACAAGTTGCTCTGTTTTAACACACGATATACTGCCTGGAATAAAGCTCTCTCTCACCCAGAGTTTGATCTCCTAATATTTTCGCCAAAGCAGCCCTAATCAGAGATGTTTCAATATTTTATTACAAAATATTATAACAAAATTAAAGAATTTAGAAAAACTTGATCAATACAATTATAAAATACACAACCAAAATTAGAGCCTGCCAGATCTTTAAAGACTGGAACATTTAGTCGCCTTTAAATAGATCTTCGAACTTGCAATTGTTATCGCAGTCTTAATTTTAAAGTCCGTCTTAATTCGAAAGTCTGTGATCAGTTTTGTATAGTTAGGATAGGTTATGAGAGGATCACACATAACTATGTGTGTGTAATGTCTCAATACCATTATTGATCCATAGTGACTCCTCTAATTGTATCCACTATCCATGTCTTAAATAATATTTTTAAGTAGTTCCGTGACTGTGTGTGTAGATGTTATAACGGAGGATATTGATGAAGATAGTGGAATATATTTTTCTTTTCTTCTCCACACTATCTACAGATATCATCATCACAATGTCGAATCTTTTTTAAGAAATATCTGATCACAACATCATTGCAAGTATTTCGTATGTGTGCATTTTGCTTAATTATTCCATGTTGTGTCGACATCATGTATTTGTCTCTTATACACAGAATCGATACCATAGTAAATAACTCCACAACTGGTCTGCATTTTAATTTCCAATGTTGTAATCACCGGGTATCCAGCACATTTTCAGTATGTATTGTTCGTAGAGAACTTAAAGACCTATGTATGTGACAACTTCGGACTACCTCTGATTTAATACACCTTTTACAGACCGCTTTTATAGCCACTTGTCTACCTATGTACATACATATGTAAAAAGTGATATCGAAAGAGTATATCGGCCTCGTAGAAAGCAATATTTCAGCTTGGAAAAAGCTACATAAGTTTCACAGTCTATAACTATGGAACTTCTCGCAGTATAATTCACTTCCTGTACGATACTTGCATTGTTTTAAAGTGTTAAACAGGGTGCGTCTGTTATAACAGTGTGGCCAATAAAAATTATACAATTTTCAATTAAAAGAACCCAACGATATATGACAATATATGTAAGTATTTGGTGGTGCAAAAGCTACCAACAAGGAATATTTATTTTAGTAGGTAGTTTCGTCCGCCCAGCTGATTTCGTAGTTCGACATGTCAAAAGTTGTATGTGTTTAAAAATTTTATAGTGCAGAAGTGAGAAAGCAATAAAACATACATACGCCTTCTCAATTTTCTTCTATGTTTTTTGACATTTCGAACTACAAAGCAACAACAAAATGCCATGTTGTTCTTGTATTGTTGTATTTGTTGTAGGGACGCCACTACCTATTAGGAAGGCTACCAAATTATTTCCAAAATACACTTGTTTTAAAACTGCTGGGTTTGTTATAAATTCATCCTTTTTGTGTGCGTTTTATTTATTTTAATATATTTTTTTGAAATATACATATACTTTTAGGAAAAAAAATAAAAGGAATGTCGTATTTTGTCAATGTCATTCTCACAGAAAAATAGTGCTGGGGTATGTTTTTTATTTATATTTTATTATTGTTTGTTTTAGCATTTTTTTTAGCGAAAATGTATGATTTTACGGTTTATGGTTTTCGTATAATTTTTGTAGCCGTTGTAATAAAAATAAAAACTTTGGAAATTAGAAAATCTTTAAGACTAAAAGTGTTTTTTACACTCAGAAAAGGTACATTCATACATAAACTACGTCGTAAGTTTAAAACTGAGATGACGTAGCCGGCTAAACTATTAACATGTAACATGTATCCAAGCAACGATAGTTCTGTAAAACTGTCGCAGCTGGATGATGTTGATATCAATATGTGGTTTTGATCTTTGGCTAGGCCTCCGTTTATAAAAAGGACGTCTCTTTATGAGGCTGACAAAATCCCATAAAACACAAGAAAGCTTCCAAATCACTACATGTTTTTATAGGGAAAGCTCAAGAAAAATACGACAAATGTGGATTAACCGAAAAAAATTAACAACCGCCTTAAACATATAAGTATGTCCTTTAATAAGGATTGTACTACATTTTACATTCTAACTTGGAAACCCTAACATAAGCTTGTCTTAAGGTGGCTTATAGAATCTAAAAATTCATAGAGTCAAAGTACATCGTTGCAAAAGAGGCGATAACTTTTAACGCGTCTTTACCAGGGCAACTAATTCGAATTCGGTTAAGCCCACACCGATTAAAAGAAAAAATCGCTTTATTGAAATTTAAAATTCTTAACTCTTAATTTCTTTGAATTTTTAAGACTTTTAGATCGCTTAAAGTAATATTCGTTTGACGGAAAAATCGGTTAAGTGACACAAAATTTATGTGCAAAAGCAGACATTGAAATGAAGCGAACACCGCTTAAAAGAAAAAGATAATATTTTGGAGACAATATTGTGTCAAACATATTTTAAGCAATCCAGCCAAAAAAAATAAGAGTAATTCCACGCAACCGTTTAATAGAAAATAGAGAAAAAGTAGTGAAGGAACGCATTTTTACCGATTTAAAGGTACTGCGAAATTGACAGCACCTTTTATTTTTGAAATCGGGATGTTTTAAACACCATTTCCAGAACTACAATAATTTTAGAATTTTATATAAATTTTAAAATTTTATGCAGAGATGGGAACCTCTATATAAAGAAAATACATAAACCATAACTGAAGCAGTATATAAGAGTCTTAGAATCTGGTGTAGATTACTTATAAAGCAAAATCGAACAAAATATTGTCTGGATGCGTATGACGTGGCGGGCACAGCTAGTAGTTAATAAAATTAATCTAAGTTGAAATTTAATATACGTCAGTTTTGTTTTTAATGTTAAGTGCTCACTTCGTTTAAATAAAATACATTTTCAGTTATCCGAAGTCCTAATAATTGAAAATTCTTATTTGCGGTTAACCGAATTCGACTGTGAATTAAGAGAAAAGTTTAATTATTGCCGATAATTAGGTATAGGCAAAACTTATCTATATTGCCGATACAACGACACTAAAAATTCCGTAATATTATATACATATATTCATCATAATAATAATTACATTCATTAAGGCATTTTCTACAACAACGAGTTGCAGAACAAATTTGTCTTTAAAGTAAAACTTAAAACTGAAGAGTAGATCTTGATGCAAAAGGTGGTGAAAACTTTACCGCGGAGAGACTACACAGTCAATAAGAAATTCCACTGCTTGGTTTTCTGACGCTATTTTCTTAATAAATTATTTTTGAAAATTATTAGAAAACATGTTTTCTAATAAATAGGAATCAGAAAAACTAGAAGCGGACTTAGAACTGGCTCTTGCTGAAAGTTTGAGACGTAATTAGGCACATATTTTATCTATAGTGCTTGGTCTTCCCTACAAATCACATACATATATTGCAAGCGCTTTTAAATAAGTAACTTGATATTAATGTCTCTCTGCATTCCGAATTTATTGAAACATCGTCATCCGTACACGTCGTACAAGTTGTGACAAACCTAAAAGTAGTGAGATTTGGTGAGTTTAAAAAAATGATTAGAGCGTTTGAGGAAGACACTAGATATCTCTTGATTAGAAGATACTAGGCGGACTAGAACCGATACCTAGTGTCTAGTTTAAACAGAATTGCTTATAATCTTTTAGGCTGTAATCTAACCATTTTACCTTCAATTTACATTTGTTAGGAGAGTTGCATCCTTATTTATTATGAAAAAGACGCAGCAAAACGTCATATGGCTCATCGTTGAATTTGTTGTCCTGTATGTATATAAACGTTAGACAACTAAGTAAAACCCACATTTATTGCGCTTAGTTAGTGTCCACACCTGATGAATTTATATTATGATATACCCAAGTCAAACTCTATATAAAAAAACCGGTTTAACATGATATAATTTTTCAGTAGACCTCGTGGAAAACACACATTCATAATACAGTTCAATTTAATAGCAGTTTTACAAAATAATTATTTTGTATTTTTTTTTTTTTTTAATTTTTCTATTAAGCGATTTTCTTATTGTAATTTTTTGATCTTTTAATAACAGTATACCTTAAGACATGAACATTTTTTAAACCTAAGCCTAACTAAAAGTTAAATATTATTAAATATTACAATACAATTAATAATTTATATTTTAACGCAATTTAACGAAGACAAGATCTTACCACTACTTCACTCGTTATAGTGCAGCACCCTGAATATTAGGTGGAAATCGAGCTCACAAACCAGAAGGAAAAACTAACAATCTACGTACTAGACTACCGGGGCACCCACCAAAAAAAATATTTGCTTTGTTTACTCTTTAAAAAAAAAAATGGTTTTGAGTCAAAGGCAATAGCAGAGTTCAGTGTTCAATGCAAATGATCTTGGAAAAGTGCAAGTACATAACATTATAGCCTTTTTGTGAAATCAAACAACAATATACCTATTGTTTTTGTTAAATTTGAATGATATATTAATTGCATTTGCACTTTCGCAACACCATTTGCATCAAACACTGAATACCTCTAAAGAAAGAAAATTCCTTGCGATAATCACACTTTTCAATAAAAGGTGCCATTTTCAACTAATATAAAAAAGGAAGTTGGAAACACTTATTTGACCTCAACTCAACGTTTAATTAAGACAACAACAATTTTAATCGTTGACATGAACCTTCAGCTATTAACGTATTTTTGTAAGTAAAAATGGGGAGTATTTAGAATATTTTCATTTAAATATTTTCACCACACATTTTTAAGTTTATCAATCTTTAGAGTTGCCAGTTAGTTTTTATAAACCAGTCTCTATAGTGATAACTCGCTAATGCAGTTTGTGATTTTTAGTGCAGAATTTGTCATTTAAATGATATGCCAAGTGCTATACTTATTTAAAAGTGATTTAATCTATACATGCAATAAAATAGTAACTCATTTCCGTCGGTCTGTCGTGTCTGCTTTTCATTTGTGTTCGCATTACTGGATAGATTTTAACAAAATTTTGTGAGGAGGTACTCTAGCATCCTGATTCCAATAAAGGATACTTTTTTCCGCAAAAATCCCTCATTTCCAACAGAAAGTGGAGAAAAAGCAGTGAAAAAACGCAATTTCCGGCTTAAAGGTATTGCAATTTTCGGTTTAAAACAGGGATATTTTTTATAAAAACTATTGCGCAACATAAGGCGCCAATTGAATAAAATTTGTATTTGATTTGTATTTTTACTTTGTGGAATTACATTGTTATCTTACAATTAGTGTGGAATACTTTCAAAGCAAAATCGAGCTAAATATTGTCAGGAAGCCCACGACGTGGAGGGCACAGCTAGTTATGTAATATGATCGGTACAACACTGGAGAAGGTAAGATCTGGAGCACTTAAGTTAGATTATTAGGAACAGAAAGAATAGTCTAAGTCCTATATTTACCTGGCACATTTGGAAGCAAATATGAGTACGTCATGCAATATCTGCCATTAGAGAGTCTACCTGTCTAGCCGAGTAAGTCAGCTGCCATTTTAGGTTAGAAAGCAATTCAATCAAACTAGTCTTTAGTAGGTACTGGTATTTTTTTTTAACATTTAACCGCTTCTATTGTGGAGTACAGACAAATTAGCAGCTGAAACAACGGAATCTGTAGATGCCTAGAAGTCTGACCAATTAAGTTTGTATGGCTTAACTTTTGAGATAATTGGAGTTAAATTTTTTTTCTCTTGTTAATCTAGGTAAAAACAAAATACTAAACCAAACTTAAAAACTACTCCGAGTTTCGATATCCTAAAATTTATATTGCTACAGCGATATATTGTGATAACAAATATCGAAAATACAACCGATTGTTATATGAAAAAATATTATTTTTACATTAAGTTTAGTGTCAATGCTGAAAAATACAAAATAAGTGGATGTAAAATGCAATTTTAAGGAACACATTTAAAGTGAAAAAATCGGCAGTAACCCTTAGTTTCGTAACTATGGACCTTCAAAGTTTCTTTGTATAATATGACATATATCGACTGTTTTATGGCGGAATGAGGTATTATGGGAAGTTTTTTATTTTTTGCTATTGATTTTAAACATATATTCCAAATAAATGAGTTGTTAAAGTTCTTTTATTCTATCTGACTACTAATAGTGGTGAAGAATATTTTTTAGATAATTAATTTTTATAAAGAAAAATTTAAAAAAAATTATACTTCTACTTTGGGTAGTGTTTAATTGTTATCATCATCTATTTCCAAAATTTAGTATTTCGGTTACTCGTTATTTTTTGGGTAACCCCAGCTTGTATTCATAGGAAGTTCTGACGCTCTTTGTCTGTAGTTTGCCGTCAGCAGTTTGTATTTGCGTTATTAAAGTTTATGTTGAAATTTTCTGGCAAATATATTAATGTTACTTTCTGGCAACACTCTTGTGGAAGAAAAACAGCCGATTGCAGTTTTTATTGTCCAGAAATTGGTCTTAAATAATTTAATTTTTACTTTGTGCTTTTAAAATAATTAAAATCTATTTATTCAAGCATAAATTGTGAAAAACCCAATCGTTAATCTGTCTGAAAATGAAAAATCGTGTAAACATTACGAAGTGATTTAAATAAAATTGTCAAAAACAAACGATTATCGGTGAAATTTGTGTCTACCCACCCACAACAATGGAGGCAGTTCCACGACTTCATATGTTGTCTTTTCCCAATAAATCCAGTCCTGAAGGTACATCTTTTGCAGGATTGAAGAAAGTAAGTCGTGTTAAGCAAAATCATCTTTGTTTTATTATTTAAATTATTTCAACTTAAAGTAGTCTTGTTTGCGAGAGAGGAGGGGGTTCTTGGTTGTAAAAAAACTGACTCATCTTTTTGTATTATTTTACTTATGCATATTTGTTTTTAATGTTTGTTGATTAGCATTTATGATTAACTCTTTGTTGTTTTTTATCGGTATTTAACCCTCCCAAAAACAGTACATTGCGGAATTTTATCAAGAGAATCCCGACAATTATTCCAAGGAACTTTATGCCTTAGAAACTTTACGAAATCAAGCTTTGAACACGCCTAAGGATAACTGCGCTATACTTAAACGTTACTTTTGCCAGTTGGAATCATTGCTTAATCGTTTTCCCAAACTAAGAGACAAGAAGGTCATCTTTCAATTTACCTGGAAAGATTTATATAACAGCAAGGTACAGGAATATAATGACATCGGCTATGAACAAGCCGCTGTTCTCTATAATGTTGCTGCAGCTCACACACAAGCCGGAGCAGCAGTCAATCGTATAGACATTGAGGGCATGAAATTAGCCTGTACTCATTTTCAATGTGCTGCCTGGGCATTTGGTGAAATTCGTGAACGTTACATAAATATGGATGAATTTGGTGACTGTTTCACTACCGAATTGTTAGTGTTTATGCAACAAGTTTCATTTGCCCAGGCTCAGGAATGTATATTGGAAAAATCTTTAATTGATAATCGAAAACCTAATATTGTTGCTAAGGTTACTGCCCAAATAGTGGTGTACTATGGTGCTGCCTTGGCAGCTCTATTAACAGGGGGCGATGATGGTCCCGTAGCCAATGTGGTCGATTCTTCGGTGTATAAACAGTGGAAGAAATATGTTCGTTTTAAAATATCATATCTAAATTGCATTTTATATTTATATCAAGGACAGCATGCTGAGGAGCAGAGAAAAATGGGCGAAAGGGTTACCTTATATGAGGTAAGTAAAGTTTCCATACATACATAAATAAATATATTTATATATGGATAATTAATAAATAACATTAAAAAAGGAAAGCTTTAGCTAGTGGTAGACTTCGATCTAAAAAAAATTCTTGTATTTAATTATCTGAATTTGTTTGGTTAATCTGCTAACGTCTAATATTATACTATCTCTTTAAAACTTAATCATCTAATTAGTAAAAAACATTCTCTCACCTCTATGGAGTAGTTGAAAAAATATACAAACTTGATCCTACTTAAAGAATAATTAATTTTTATGTTAAAAAATAATTCGACTGATAAATGTAATAGTTGAATAGAAAGCCAAGTTTTTAAAAGATAAAATGTTGATTTTTATGTTTTATGTTTTCTTTATCTTTATAAACTAGTCCTCTCCATGGTAGTGTTTCAGATTTTAGGTCGAAAAATTTTTTATTTGTAAGGCGACTTAAATACATTAATTATCCTTTTACCACCTTTTTTCACGTGTTTTAATTATAAAAAAAGTCGAAGCAAAACAACTGCCAAATTTCCATTAAGTTGTCACTAAAATTATAAACTACCAACCCAGATTAGAAAATAAATATGTGTATTTTTTCAAGGTTGCATGGGAGAAACTTGAAGAAGCTCGCAAAGAAGCAAAGGGTCTGCCTGATATAAAGGAGATCAATGAATCTCTCATCTTCACAGCAGATGTTGTTGAGGCTAAACGTAAAAATGCTAAAAATGAAAACGAATTCATATATCATGAGTCCGTACCCGAACTAGCCACAATAAGTGCTGTTCAGGGAGCAAATCTAGTAAATGGTATAGGTTTTTCCGCTACCGATCCCGATGTAGCCGGTGAAGATATATTTGCCCGGCTAGTGCCAATGAAAGCTCACGAGGGCAGTTCTCTGTATAGCGAAGAAAAGGCAAAACTTCTAAGAAAGTATGGCAGTAAAATCGAAGATAAAGATAATGAACTGGCCAGTTTTATGAGTTCTCTGACACTCGATAATCTTAACATTAACGAAGAGAAAGCCAATAAAATACCCCAAGGTATTGTTGATAGATGTGCTGCCTTGAATGCCAATAAAACTGCCATACCAGAATTAATACAATCCATGTCACGTTTGGCAGAGATTTGTGTTGATGTAGACGCCAATCTTAAGGAGATTGCAATGATTTTACAGCAAGAAGAAAAGGAAGAAAAAGAATTTCAACAATTGACAGGGGTACAACGAACACCAAATGCTCACATTACTGAACTAACAAGAGAATTTCAAAAGTATTCAGAAGCCCATAACCGGGCCGGAGAATCTAACGATACCTTGCGCAAAGCCATGGAGTTACATATAAATAATTTGAAAATTCTGGCGAAACCCCTACCAGACATACAACAATCGGTACCGAAATTAAGTTCTGAACTAAATACCGCTGAAGTTTTCAAAGATGTAAAACTAATTTTAAATAAAGTCAATGAAATGAAAGCACAACGTTCACAATTTCATGCTGATTTGCGTATTGCTGTCAATGATGATGATATAACAACAAAAATTATAGCCCATGATTGCGAGGAAGACTTGCAGGCTTTATTTGATAGCGAATTGGCCAAACATGAACGTTTAACCCAATTAATTGATCAAAATCTATTGGCCCAAGAAAATATTTTAAAAGCTTTAGTAGAATCTTACGCCAAGGCGGCACCAGTGTTGAAGACTTTAGCTGATGTGAAAAATAAACGAGAAAGTTTCTTTGCTTCTTTGGCTGCCTCATATGATGTTTATGAAGACTTGTTGGCCAAATCTGCCAAGGGTTTGGAGTTTTATAACAAATTATCGGGTAAGTTGTTCATCAGCATTTTCATCCTTAAATAATTTTTCCTTTTGCAGCCAATGTGCAAAAACTTTTATCCCGTTGCAAATCTGCACGTGATGTGCAATCTGAAGAAAGGCAACAACGTTTGAAAAGTGTTAGCCACAAACCCTATTCCTCTCCTCTGCCCAATTCCCAACTGAACGTAGATTCCTATCGGCAAAATAATGCAACACCAATGAGCATGCCATCGAACACTTCTAGTACACCAAAATTACGTGATTACATGATTGCCAAGAAGGCAGCTAAAGAAAAAAATAGTTCTGCAATCAATGCAAATGCAAGTAGTGGATACAATGCTGCTGCTAATGCCCATCAATATATACCGCCTATCAGGCCAAATCCTTTGGGTTCAGAGAATCCAACTCAGGCTGTATGTTCGGGAGGCAGTTCATACTATCCGCCTACAAGTGGCACTATGCCACCTACTGTGGGACCCAATGAGCCACCCCCACCTTATACACAATATTACGATATAACTGGAGCCAATTACGCCAATCCTATGTATTTGCAGTACCAACAAAATATAGCGCCACCGGCTTACAAACCCCAGGCCTCACCCAATTCACAATTTACGGCATTGAATGCTAATATGTCTAATTTGTCGTTACAACAGCAGCAAACAATGCAATCAGGTAATACAAATCAAGCGGCAGTGCTAGCAGCTGCTGGAAATTATAATCAAATGTCTTACAATTCTTTGGGAAATAATCCTCAAAATCCGTTGGTCTATCAAGGCAATAATCAAAATTATTTAGCTAACCAACCAACAATTAATGCTACCCAACAGACGTATTTAAATCCAAACCCTCTTAAGAACAATAACCTCCCTTCCTCTGACCCTACTGCATCTATCATGACAAACAATATGGTATATCCTACCCAGTCCACGGTTCTAAATACTTCACAAATGTACACAGTGCCAGCCGCATCTACAGCTACAGCTGCGACCGCATTTACCCCTCAACCATATTTGTTTGGTACTAATAATTCTCAAACAGCTTCAACCAATAATTTAAATACAAATTATCAACAAAGTCCCCAACAAAATAATTATCAAACATCCACAAATGTACCTACAAATCAACCTTTGTATGTGGCGACTAATCAACCGGGTTTGCCATCGTCTACAACACTTCTGCAATCAACTGCCGGCAATGTTCCACCCACAATGCAGGCTCCATTTGTTATAAATAATGTTCAGACATCATCACAAGCAACAACAGCTAATGGACAGCAAAGTAACGCGCCTCAATCTCAAAATCCTCTACAAGTTGTTGGCATTACACAAACACCTTACCCAGCTGTAGCACCTGCTGCTTCAGCTGCTGCTTATATAACCACAAATGTTGTTAGTACTGTTACAACTGCATCATCTGTTGGTCCCTTATCACATTCTACCATGCATCCCGGCTACAGTTATAATCCTCAAACAGGAAATTTAAATTATAATAGTGGCTATCAGCAGACAACCCCGGCCAATCAACAATTTTATGGTCAATATACTACTGGAGCAGCAGCCACCAATACACAAGTTGGTACTACCGACTCACAGAGTGCTGGAAAAACGAATGTCGCTACAGGTTTTGATGTAAGTAGATATAAGCATTTTTTTCTTTGTTTTTTAACTATTTGTATTTAAATTTCACTCTTTTTCGATTTAAGCAATTTTTTCGGCTTTTAAACATTTCCATTTTTTTTACTTTTAGTCTCCCATAGTTTCTCACACTAAACCCACACCAGTGGCAACAGCAAATCCTGATATTAAACCACCAACACTTGCAGCTAATAATATGAATTATTATAATGCTCCTTACGGTTATCAAACAAATGGTTTAACAGGACCTGTAGTAGCTCCCACACATACCAATCAATCTGTCACTGATGTTGCACGACCTGATACACCTCAACAAACGTTTTATCAGAAACAACAAACAAATATTTATATGCAAAGTGGCACCGGCACCACAGCAAATACCCAAACTACTAAAAGTGGCAATATATATGCCACCAGTAGTCAACAGTCACCAATGGCATCGGAAAAACATTCAGATACCAGCACATCTAATCCTGCTGATGCAAAACCAACAGCTCCAGCTGCTGCAGCCGCTAAACCAGTGGTTAATAATAAAAAATCTTCAAATATCGATCTTTTAAGTGATATAGATTTTTCGGGAGTAGCAGCTGTGCCACCACCCATATTACCACAGCCAGTGTTGAAACCTCAGGTGGTTAGTAGTCCACCAGCTAGTCAAGTGATTACGCCAGCGACTGCTAAAAGCACAGAATCAAAACAGGAACAAGACGTGCAAAAAGATGAGAAAATTAAACAAGTCGAGGTGGGTCGAGTTTTGTGTTTTTTGTAGATTTTTCTTTAATAATAATTTATTTTTCTAGGAATTTTTTAACTCCACTGTTAATACACAACCCCCGCCCTCAACTTGCCCTTCTTCTGCAGCTGTATCTTTACCACAACTTACATCCCCGATAGATTCACCAGCCGCACGTAAATCTAGTTATGATAATATTTCCAATTGTTCAGATCTCTCGTCACTGGATAACTTTGATTGGGATTCGGTTTCAATGCGTAGCGATAAACCCCATACAAATATTGATCAAAAATATGCCGGTTACACATTCCAACTAAAACCTTTAGATCCCTTTAGCGATGACAAAACCCTAAAATATTTTCACAAGGAGGTGGAGCGTTTTGAAAAATGTATTGAGTCATTAAATGTTAAAATGCTGAATGGTCATACACCTTTAAGTACGAAATGGAAAGAATTGCAAGATATGTTAGCCAAAGATGCTCATGCACGAACAACCACAATAGCAAAACTGTTTCCAGAGAAAAATAGATCTTTAGATTGTTTGCCATACGATCATGCTCGCGTCAAACTGGAGAAGGAAACAGACGATTATATCAATGCAGCATATGTTAAGGTTTATTACTCTGGTGGTTTTTAATTTTTTAGAAATTAAATTTTATTTTTCTTTATAGAATTTAAGTGCTGGATGTCCAAATTTCATTATAGCGCAGACGCCTCAACAAAATACGATTAATGATTTTTGGTCCATGATTTGGTCGCAAAAGGCTAAAACTATACTTTGTCTACATACACCAAATGAAGTAATGTTAATTGAAATTTTAGTTCTTTAAAAAAAACGCTAACTGTGTTAATCATTTTACAGATGCTTGATCCATTTTGGCCCCAAGCCGAAGACAAAGAATCAAATTTTGATGATTACACAGTTAAATGCATTAAAATAATACAATTATCGCATTGCATAGAGTATCAATTGAAGCTTTCTATGTTGGGCGCCGATGCCATCATCGAATTGTCGGTTTTACAAATTAAAACATGGAGGAAAAGGTACTCGAAATAAAAAAAATTATATATATTTTTTAACATAACTTTTTGGCTTTTTAAATGCTTACAGCACTCCTCCTTTAGTAGTGGGAATAGCACGCAATGCTTTGCAGGCTCATCAGCAACGATGTTTAGACTTTAACACACCATCTTCACCACTGGTCCTAAATTGTTTGACCGGTTCTGAAAGATCAGAAATTGTGGCCATTGGCATAAGCGTCATAGTGGCTACACAAACTCAACGGCCAGTTTTGATAAGTAAGTGACATTATTAAACATTATTGAAGAAACAAAATCGGCGACCTGTGCAACCTAACCTTTAATTTATTAAATAGATAAACTGTAAAAAATCGCATTAATTTAAAATCACATAATATTTGGGATGCGACTTAAAATCGCATTGTAGTTTTGGTTCCGAAATACCATAAACTTAAACTTAAAAAACTTCTACTTTAAAATTTCTTAATTAATTAATTGTGCGACAGTTTTATGGTGTTTTTATACTTCTACACTACACTTAGGCCGGTTTATTTGCTTAATTAAAAATTAATAAATGAATATGTTTTGCTACAGATGTTATAGATGTTTGGTTGCGCCTTTGCAGTCAACGCCAGAAGGCCCTGCGTGATGTAGAAACTTTGGAGCAATCTTTGCAAATTGTGCTAAATCATGCTCATGATGTTTTAAATAAAAGTAAGTCGAAAGGTTTTATTTCACATAAATTTAAATAATTTGTTTTTGATATTTTTCAGGAGGCATTATGACTTCGTATCAAATGAAAATTGCTCCTCAAGTAACCGCTCAAGAGAAACAGGCTACTAAAGACCCTCTCAACGACTTAGATGCTTTGTGGAAATTAAAATGATAATACGAATTCAACTAACATTTTGCGAAAAGATTTCCTTTAACACATTTACATTTATTTATATTCCACTATATGTATGTAAGAGGACTTTTAAGACACCTTAAACTAGAAAAAGCTTTTACAAAAAGGTTTCTCTTCTATTATTTTTTAAAAAAATTACACTATATTATATTTTGATTTTTTTAATCTATTATTATTAATATTATTATTGTTTTTTAATCACCTGTTTAAAATATTCAATATTCGTATGCAAATACATAAGTTAAAATTTCAAACAAGTATTACAAACTAAAAACAAACAACTTTACTAATCTTTGAACAAAATTTTATTTAATTTATTTATATAAAGAACAAGCAAAAAATAAACACAGAAGCAAAATGCATTAATAAATATAAAAATTTAATAGTAAATATATAATATATGTAATACGAAATATAACTAAATACTAAATAATACTATAGACCGTTATTATTGGGCAAGCACATACATACATACATACGCGCATACAAACATAAATACATATAAAAGTAAAAAAAAATATGTTGCAAAATTTTTGTTTATTTAATTTTATAGCAACGTAAAAAAATTTGTTATAAGTAAAATGAAATAAAAAGAAAAAATAGATGCCTGTAGCAAATTTTCCATAAATTTGCCTGCACCGCTGAAGCCAGTTGGATATGAAGAGACTTATTTAATGGAAAATGATAAATTTGAAATCGATATAACGATTACAATGGTTTAACTCTTTCTATTGTTTTAGTTATGATTTTTTATGTTTTCATTTTGTATTTCTACTATCAAACAACGCATCAATATAATATAATTCACTTTAATTTCTCAAATCATCAACCCATTGTTTTATAGATTAGGATTGTATCACAGCGGCACTAATAAACCAGTTGTATAAGATTTTTTGTCAAAATGAAATAAAAGGCTCCCTCCTAGTGCCAAAAGGAAGCCTCGAAATTAGCTGCAATTAGCGAAGTTTGAATGCATATGAAGTGTTAAATAGTTTTACTAGTGCAGGATTTTAAGCTGGCTGTCTATCAGCAATGGTTTAATGATTCGTCTGTTGAAAAGCAGACAAAACCCCTAACCACCGCATTCGATATCGAGTAAACTATCGTATCAAATAAGATTTCGATACAAGACGAGTAAGCAAATTATGCCATTCGACATGTATCGAATCGTAATTTTTTATCAAATTGCAATAGATTAATAATATGTCAAAAACATTTCCTTGCAAATGATACTTTTTATTCGATATCGAGTGCCATGATACCAATATAAAAAATTACAAGACATTTTACTCAATATCGAATGTGGTGATTTGACCCCAGAATTTGTGTGGCAGTTTATCAGCAATAACTACTTCCACCAAAAAAATTTACTGTTTTTTGGGATTTATCGTTCGATAGTACATTAATCCAATATATTTTTTAATGAAAACCATATATGTAGCGAAATATATTTCTTTATATGTCAGGAGATAAATAAACTTACCTTCTTTTTTTTTTTCTCATTTAAAATAAAAGTCGAACAATTACACAAAATCGTTTTTTCAAAATTTTATTTAACACTTTTTGTAGGGGGGGTTCGTTTATCTACTGATTTTAAGAGTCATTAACATTTGCCTAATTTTTCGAATTTGTTGTTAATGCTGATCTTATTTTAATATTTATTTTTTTTTTTGCTTTTTAAAATTAATTTAAAATTACAGTTTGCTTTTAAAAATGTTTTGTGAAAATAATTTCTTTGTTAAGTGTTTTTTACCCCTCACCATATTTAAAATACAAGCGTTTTTCTATTGCTTGTTAATTGTATTCTTTATTCGGATTTGTTCATAAAAAAAGAAATTACATAACATTTTACTAACACCTTTAGATCTTCCAAAAGCATTTTTTTAACATGACAGTGCAACACAAAAGTAATGCTGCAGACATATCGAGAATAAGTTAAAAATAAGAAATAAAGCGATACAAACTGAAGAAAGCGGTATTATAGATCTGTATATTCGACTTCCAATTCTTTGCGCACTACGTGCTAATTGTGTCTGATAGACATTCACTTTTTGTCGAGAAGTGTCTAAATACATCACCGAGAAAGATATGCATACAATTTAACCCTAACACTTACATACAGGGGTTGGCACGCCACATGCTTTTTTTATTAATTTACGTGTATCTACGCGAATGGTGAGAGGCAACTTTTATTTTTCTTAGCCGAATGTTTTTTTAACAAATTATTTTTCTTATTATTTAAAAAAATATATTAATTAGCACACGAATGTTATATTTTGGTTATCATCGTCATCTTAATTTATACATAAAAAAGCAGTCTAATTGCAAACAATTGTTTTTTTTTTGTTTTTGGCCCTTTAAAAACAAAATTAATTGTTTTTTTTTTTTTTTTGTTAATTAAAACCTAACTTTTACACTTATAGTTTTATAAAATTATTTATAATTTTATAAAATTATTTTTATATGTACTTTACGAGTACATTAGAGTATTTATACATAGAGGGGAAAGCCTAAAAATTATAATAGAACTTTACACTTCAAAACCATCCGATTAATTTTGGTAAAATCTTTTTGTTGCACCTTCTTTACTTATTTTCTTTAAAAATAAGCATTTAGATACTAGTTAAGTGATTGATTGCGCCGGAAACCGCCACTATCGGAACACCCTTTAGTTCTTAGTTTGTATATACTTGTTAATTTAGCGTACATGGTTTTGAATATTCTTTGAAAATTTCAAATTAGTGCAATTTACGGTTCTAACATTTTTTATAAATTAGTTGAATATCAAGTCACTATCGAAACACCCGTTAATCTTTAGTATTTGTTTTTATAGCGTTCTGTGAAAATTTCAATAGTCTTCCTGTTACGGTTCCATAGAAGGTGCTGACAGATATTGTAGCTAAAACAATGGGGGAGTTGCTTTTTTACCCTTTGGGTACGGAACCCTAAAAATAGAAAATACGAACAGATAACTGATAAAAAATTAAAAAGGATCTAATGAAAAAAAAGAAAACTTGACTATTTATTAAAAACTAGCTATCCCCGGTGCGCTTCGCTACACCCATCCACAAAAAATACAATAAACACTTGGAAGAAAAGTATGACCAACCTTTCTTTTACTTCAAAACGCTCGTTATTTTCACGACAAAACTGTTTCAGTTTACATGCAATGTATGACGCCCACTCTTCCCATCCAATCTTTTTTTTCTAAACGATGCGTAAAAACACGATAATAATCAGCCTAATTATGAATACTTCCGGAGAAATTTTTCCCTTCCCAATGTTTTGTTCCCGGGAAAAATCTCCCTTATTCTAATATCCTGGGAGTAGCAAAAAAAGGAAGTGAGAAAATCGGTAACTTGCATCAAATAATATATTATCGATTTTTTTTTAATTTTATCGAAAATTTTTTGCAAAATTTTATTGTAAAGTTTTTGGAAAATTTTATCGAAAATTTTTTTGTAAAATTTTTGTCGAAAATTTTTTGTAAAAATTTTGTCGAATATTTTTTGTAAAAATTTTGTTGATAGTTAATTGTAAAAAATTTATCGATTTTTTTTTGTAAATATTTTACAGAAAATTTTTTGTAAAACTTAGGACTTCTAGACCTTAAAAAAATTCACTAGCTATACCTGGATGTTTCTACATTACGGTCAGCGAATGTTGCACCTGCTGTCTATTTATATTTTTTGGCCTTAAAAATAAATTTTAAATGATTGTTTTATATTAATAAATTCAATACTTACATTTCCGCGCTAACACCCTTTCAAATATATGAGGAAAAACCTCCCAAATACAGTCATTTATTTTCCACTTTATGATATTCATAATACATACATACTTGTTTCCCTCGGTAGAGAAAAGGAAAAATTTCCCGAGAAATTTTTATTTATAATAGCAGGAACGGAAGAAGGGAAAATTTTCCCGGGGAATTGCTATTCATAATTGGGCTGAACTATTCTAATCCAGTCTGTATTTTGCTAGATTATGCATGGGAGCTACCAGACCCACTGTACCAATCTAGTGTAAATTTTGCTTTACTATACAAATTAGTATGAGGGTTACTTGCGTAAAGTTTCAAAACCTATTGTAGTTCTCTACCTACACGATAATAATTGTTCATTTTGTATGGGAAGTACCACGCCCACTATTTCAATCCAGCCTGTGTTTAACTAAACTATGTATATTAATGAGGTTACTGGTGGAAAATTTCAAAGATCTACCTATAATAGTTCTCTAGCTGGAAGTGGGTGGAGTCAATTTTTCTTTCGTAAAAACCTAAGTTGGGTTATGATAATAGGATTAAAAAATATGGCCAAATCGATGAAGCCGTTCTTAAGTGATGCGATTACCAACGAGCGACATTTCATATTTTTTATATTAACAGTTGGTGAAAATGTGATTTCAGTTCGAAAGTTTTGACCTCTAATGTATAAATACTCCAAGGTTTCTTCGTGTACGTTTTTTTTACGTTTTTAAAAGAAATATTTTTTAGTAACTTAATGTTTTCTTTTGTAATTTATTTTTATTTTGCGTTTGTTTTTTGTTTTTAGTATTTCTTTATTTTTTTTTTTAATAAAAAGTGGTATTTTGTTTTATAATTTTTTTGTTTTTTTATTAGTTCTTAAATTAGTTAATAACAAATCACAGTACACAATATAATTAATAATAATTTACATATTTTAGCAATAAACAAGCCTTATTTTGGGTACTCGAAAAACTCAATACAAAATAGGCTTGGGCGTATAAAAAATATTCGATATTTATTTAGTTTTCACAAGTTTATATTATTCGAGAATTTTTAACTTATTTAATAAAATAACATTGTACAAAAAAATATTTAAAAAAAATTAACAAATAAAAAAACAATATTTATACTTTTTTTGATAAAATAAATAAAAACTAAAAAAAATTTTAGAAATACAAAATTATCTAGCCATCAAGTAAAAAAAAATAATATATATATGTATGTATAACTTATAAAAATATCGCACACTAAATCATAAACTGTCCCACAACTCATTTGATAGATCATATCTCCTCCAAAGATCATGAAAAATTCTTTTGCATCACTGTATTCTTTAACTGGAAAAATACCGTTGCCGTGAAACTCAATTTGATTATAAAAAATTACAGCCATGTTTTTAAAAACAGTTTTTTATCTCTCCTGAACTTTTGTGAATTTTCAGTTGTGACCGTTTATGATTTAGTGTGCGATATGTTGTAATCTAGTTCTAAAACGCATAGATACCTGCAGGATCAAGTTGGCTTTACTGAATGATAATAATTATACATTGATTTAAAATGAGGAATGCATCGATTCAACGATACCTTACAAAT
This sequence comes from Phasia obesa, assembly GCA_949628195.1. NCBI lineage: Eukaryota > Metazoa > Arthropoda > Insecta > Diptera > Tachinidae > Phasia > Phasia obesa. The sequence continues at coordinate 143,476,957 of OX451217.1, forward strand.
TTTGAAAACTCAATAACAATATGTGACCGCTGATTTTTTTGGCTGATTTTTTTTTTTTTTTAATTACTGGAGAATCGAATGGGAGTGGTTCCGTACCCTGTCAAAGCCGAATTCATCTTGAAATTTTGTATTTTCTGCATGTAAGTTGAGTACAGAAAAAATATAAAACTATTAAACATTTTTTTTTTAACTTTAAATATCTGAGGTCGAAAAATTAGTTTTTCCAGTGTGTCCCCTTTTACATTATGCAAATTTTGTCGCTGCAATTCTTACTTAAAGTGGTTTTACACGACATGTATTTGTCATATGACTTGTCACTTTTCCATGTGTAAATTCTAAACACGTCGTGTGAACCTTTTCAAACAAAACATGTGTATTTTCCATGTCTACAATACATATGACATTTTTCATTTAGAACGTGTTCTATTTTGATATGACAAAGCATCTGACATCCTGTAATGCCAACTTCATATTTTACTATTTTAGGTTTGTTGTGGTGCCAAAAGCACAAAAAACATGGCAAAAGCACTAGGTTTTCATCTTTGCATCAGCTGGGGTTGGCAATACAATACTGTGTGGCGGAATAATTATATATTATAGGTTATGTCAGATGTAATTACACATGTACGTTTGAAAGTAAAAATTATAAACCGTATGTAAAATAGCTATTTCGACAAACACGTGAAATTACATATGGGTTATCAAACTGACAAATCATATGACAAACACACGTCGTGTAAAACCACTTTTAGTAGGCAATAGCGGATAGAGCAATTAATAGGGGTACTCACATGCATGTACTCCGGAAAATCGTTTTGTACTCTCATTCGTAGTTTTAATTATGAAGTTTAAAATGCAAACAAATACAAATGTTATGCTACAGGCATTAAGGCATTTGCTACAACAAGTTGCATTGAAAGTTTTTCTGCAAAGTAGGACTTACAACTGGAAAGGAAATAATAATGATGAAAGAGATGGTGAAAATTTTACTTCGAATAGACTGCAAACTCGATTAGGGCCAGGTTTCACTATCTTATACATTCATACGGTTCAATCAGAAAAAAATCAGACAGAATTAGGTCCTATTCAAAAAAAATCTTTGTCAAATGGCGTTGTATATACATAGCTGCTACACTATTGTACAAAAAAAAAAGATTTCGATCGCATTCAAAAAAATATTTTATGAATTTTTTCAAAAGATTATCAAATCCTACAGACCTGTCAAAAAGTCTGTAACACACATTACTTTTAATCTGTACTATCATACTTTGTTAGCACACATGGTTTTTTTGACAGATCGAACGACTGAGTACGATAGTGAATCACTGCCTTTAGCAATATCCCTGCTGACTTATCTGATGCCATTCCGTTAGTTAAACCCCCGTCTACATTAGTCGTTAACATGTCTTAACTAAAGTCAAACTTCAAATAAAAAAACAGTATTAATAATAATGTTTTTTTTTATATGAAGTTTTACTTTTGTTAAGACATGTTAATGGCTAATGGAGACAAGGGGGGTAACAATTAAAAATTATTAAAAACATGACAATTCCTTATTTGTCTAAACATTTTTATCTGCGCATTAGCTGACTCGCATGATGGCATGTCATAATGTTGATGGTCACTACGACGTTATAAATGTAAGCTTTATGACATTATATGACATATGTCCTAATAATAAAAGAAATTTACATTCATATGTAATGCCCATGGAAATTACGTCATTCGACATATGCATCGGTTTGGTGCTACGCAATGACGTATTGCCAAACAGACCCTATATTTGCGTTTTAAAACTAGATTGTTGAATTAGAACTGATGTTTTTTTTTTATATTTCCGCTTAGGCAGCGTTTTTCAAATTAAATATGTATTTTGTATTGGTTAATTAAAAAAAATATTTTCGATGGCATTAAAAAAAATTGTAAAATATACTTTCTGTAATTATGGCATCATTTTCCATTTTTTCATACTTATAAATTTGATATTCCGCTTATAGTTTTGCTTAAAAGATTACTTAAAAATATTAAAACCTTTCATTTTTGTATAAAATGTACAATTTTGATTTCTCCGTTTTTTGTATAGATAATTTTAGCAGCGCATCGAAGATGTCATGCAATTAACTTGGGCATCTGTCAATAGAAACTGTCTACATCATTAAGTAATTTTCGATTTAAAATCTTATCTCGCGAGTCAATTTTACGAAAAAAAAAACGTTTTCGAATATCATCACATTCATTGCAAATAACTTATTAAGAAATATTAAAATTAGTTATCCCTGATATTGCTCAGAGGATAGAAAATCGGTTGCATCGTCGGTTGTGTACAAAATTTATTGTGACTCCAGATCAAAAAAGGGTTTATTTTATTAATTTAAACACACAAAAAATCGTAGAACTATCACGGCCAAAACCCCGTCCCTCTACCAAACCAAATTTTAACAACTTCAAGTCAAATTTATGACGGGCTTTAAAATCAACAATATCTGCGTATGAGATCCCATCAAAATTTGTACGCGTTTCTAAAATGTTTCCGATTGACACTAGATCGTTAGTGAAAATAAAAAGCGAGCCATTCACCAAGAGGTTTTCGACAGGTTGACAGGAGAAAATATTGGAAAAGAAGTTAATAAGACAGGCACAGTGATAGACCGAATGAATGCAAACGCTCCAGCTAAAAACGCGTTTACTGACAACTAACACGGAAAACGCGGAAGGAGAAGAACGAGACTCCGGTGTATGGTCCTAGTGAAAGAAGACATGCAACAGCCTCGTATAACGGATTGAAGAAAGCAACAACAAGATCGAAGTGTTTGGAAATCATTTATTATGCAGACCAAGACCGACAACAGGCTGTAGAGCCAACTATGAACCGAGTATACTTGAGTGCTGGCCGCAATAAAGGAGATCAAAAAATCATGACGTTTCTCGATATTGCTTTATTTAAAATGCTCTTACCTCTGCAAAACCAAAAAACTTGACTTGTCCCGCAAAATTTGGAACACTTAACGATGTGGCGTTAGCCGATCTGAGAGTAAAAATGCAAGAAATTCTTAAAACTTTCGACATGAAATCATTAGTTGAGTTTGACTACACCAAATGATGGCAGTGCGAAAAGCATCATTTCCTACATTTACCGGCTAGTCCATACACAAGTAACTTTCTATATTATATATTTTAACACTAAATAGATTTCTTCTGAGTCGCTTTACATTTGAAAAACATTGGGAAATATAGAAAACATACTTCCTAAGTGAGTGTGTTTCCCAAACTGTTTGTGATGCGAATGCTGTACACAAGTTTATACAAAAAGTTCGTGAGACTGGTTTGCTAATAAACAAAACTCATGGTCCCTCTAATCGTACGGAGAATTTTCAACAAAGATCTAGGATTATTCGCTTACAAGCGCCAATTAACTAGCAATTGAAGGAAAACGATCACCCACATCATTGAGGCTTCTTTGTTTGGAGCTTAAAGAAACTCCAATCCAACTTCAAATTTCGCCAAAAAATCATCTTTATTGACTAGACGCATTTTTATCTCAGCGACTGTATCGGCAAACATAATTGCCGCATCTAGGGATTGGAAAACACGCATGTCATTGTCCAGAAGCTAATGCATCCAGAGAGAGAGATAGAGGGCGACAGTTTGGGAGGTGTGAAATTTTAATAAAGTCATCATTACCACATTTTTCAAAAATGCTGAACTGAGATATAAACTTGGGTGAAATTTAGTTTCAGCAGCATGATTCACTATGTCACACGGCTCATAAATCAATCGATCTTTTGTGCAATAATTTCGGCAATCTTATTATCAGCCGGCTTGGTGATGTCAATCGGCCGGTTCGGGCTTGCGATTTGACCACTTTAGAACTTTTCTTATTGGGGTACCGATTAAATCCAGTGCTATGCGAATAAGACAGCAACGATCTACACCCTTAAAGTTAATGAAGTTTAGTTTATTGTCATTAATTTGTTAAAAAGAAACTAAACTAAACTAAAAGTATGACCAACAAAAAATATGGCTACCAGAAACAAGCTGAATTTCGAACATCACAAAAAATTCCCTTCTTCTACATTCACAATGCGCCTATTCCTCAATCCAACAAACTTAGTTTTGTAAAAAGTTTCATTGTGCCGAAAGGTAGGAATGCATATGCCTCATATACAGGACCAGAACAATATTTTTCCTACTCCAAAGAATCTGATAATCAACCAGAATAGAAATAAAAATGTACAAATACAACGTTTGAGTAATAACCTTGTTCCTTAAGTTCGATCTTAGTTAGGCGACTACAGACTCTCGCGAACAACTATCTGTGTAAAATTATCTGCAACAACCAAAAACTTTACGATCGACTTGGAAATTGAACGTAAGACGTAAAAGGTGACTGATATGTCGAAAAGTCTTAAGGCCGATTCCTCTGGGTTTTCGAAGCCAAGAAAAACCTTAGCTATAGGCTGCACTTCGGTAGTGCGAAGAAGAACTAGAAAAATATATTTAAAAATACAAAAAACAACCGATCTTTTGTGATGACCCTACGCTTAAAGTCATGACTTTTTTGGAATACAAACGTGGAAAGCAAAATTGTATTACACATTGTTAATTCTTAAGTATATACATATGTTAAAAAAATAAATGTTACGACATTTTACACATATAGATAAACAGGAGGAGTTTGTAAGTTGTAGAAATACATTTATATAAAAACACTTAAAAAACCCTTTAGGAAAAACACACACATACACACTCACATATATACGCAATATGTAGTCTGTTTCTCTGTTCTATTTTAAAATTTTTGGTAATAAAAGTTCATGAATGCATAACTTGCATTTTGTTTTGGAGGAGTGTTTTGTCTTTATATGGTTCGCAAGCAGAAAGAGTGTAAACGATTCTCTATCTAATACTCGTAGCCTAAAATTAATCCCATCATCTTTTACTATCAACTTGTAAATCGATTTCACTTAATAATGCCCAGTTTTCACTATCACCATGCACATGCAAGCGTATTTCCTTAATAGCACCAATTTTCGAATCAATTGAACCCTCTGCCACACCCATGTTGTCAAAATTACCCACTATCAAATATCCATCTGTAGTTGAATTGTAAAAAGTCCACACCGCAGAACTTTCGCTTAAAGTGTCGGCGGGTAAGACTTCAATTGTTGTATTGTAAAAACGATCTGAGGGATGTTCAGAATTACCGCTGCGAAATAGATAATGCTTAAGTACAGTGGGCTTATCGAATATGAACTGCACAAAATCTCCCGGTTGTGGTAGTAGGCCCCAAAAATAGGTCTCTCCTTTGTAAGCTCGCTTCAATTGATAACTCTTATATGCTGCTATATTCGATTTAACTTGTGCCGGCGGATTGTGGGGATGAGCATAGAAGGTGGGAACTTTAGAACCGAATTGTTTGTCTTTTAGTTTTTGTACTTTGCCCTTCAGCGACGAACTAGTACCGATGTGTTGAAACAATGAAGGCCGATAGTGTAGCCAATATTTTGTTCTTTCCTGATTGCAGTGCTTTTGATCTTGATCGGTGCGACAAACTTTTGACTCAATAAAATAGCCCAGCAACCAATCGACCGGCTTTTCATTGTAGAACATTTGAAAGAACGTTATAAGATATGGAAGTTCTGCGGACTTGAACATTTTACCGATAAAACCCAACTGACAAAAGTCCAAAAGAAACCATGGCGGCTGATCGGGTTTAGTCAAAGCACTTTTGGTAATGGCAAATTTTTTCATAGTCGTTATGAAATGTCGTTTGGCCAGGATGTCATCTTCAAGTTGTACATAAAAAGTGCCTGCAAAGAAACGGTGTAATTGAGTATTAATAAAAACATAAATAAAAGCTAAATTAAAGTCAGAAACGGCGCATTTTATTTGACAATTAAAAGAAGCCAACAAGGAAGTAAAACCTAACAAATTCGTTTATTTCTACATCTCGTGCTTACCTTTAGATTGTGCGTAAGCCATTAGATATGCAAAATCCAAATTCTGTTTACTTCTCCATTTTACGCGCTCCAACGAATCATTTAACGTTATACGCAGCTTATCCAAATTGGGATAATAAGAGGGTGCTGGTGCTATAATTTCTATTAAACCATTTTCAAGATATGGCTCAAAAGCCATTTCCACTTTCTTTGCTATTAGCTGCACCGTCTCCCAATCCGTCTCGCCAATGAAAACAATTATCAGTGTTTCATTTTGTTCCTCTTCATTCATATTCTCAATGAGATTGTGTAGCGTACCCAAGAGATATGATTGTTTTTCTCTCACCACCGTTGGTATGCCCAAAACAATGCTGACATCAGAGCGTCCATGTGATCTCAACAGAGCGGGCTTTAATGAATTGGGATCGTCTAAGAGATGAGGCAAAAAATGATAGGCTGTGGGTAGACGTACATTGGCCGATGAGGTCAAATGCATTTGTTGTGATGCATGCAATTGCGAAGCATTGCGTAAAACTTGTCTAGCCTCTGCTGATAGTCCATCCAATAATAGCAATGAAGATGCCGAGCCAGCATTGTAAAACGTTGAAATATTCTTATCATAACTAGCTGGCATTGAGGTCACCGCCGCCGTTGCTGCGGTTAAATTTTGTAATTGTGCAACATATTGTGACAGCAAGGCCACATCTTCCTGTCGTGTACGGTACATTGACTCCAAGTACTGAAGACGCATATGGCATTCACCTAAACGTTGTGATAACGACTGTTCGGTGGATAATTCTGGACCCATTATCATGAGGACAATAATGCATGGCAGCAAAATAATAACTAACGTTAATAGCAGACAACTACGTTGGCGTATTTTGAACATTTTTGTATTTTTTTTTTTTTTTTTTTTTGTTGTCTCTTATGTATTTAAAGATTTTCTACGTGGTATTCATTTGTCAATGGGAAGTATTGTTTAATGAACAAGAAAAACAATACTTGTAATTCTTTTTATTTTGTTTAGTTAAATGTTTGTAGAGTTTAGGTAGTTAAGATAAAATTCATGTAGAGATTCGAGATTTTGTTGTTGTTGTTGTTGAAAATTTGTAGAGGATTTCGTTGGTGTTGCGTTGTGAAGAGCTAGATGAGTTTGTTGAGAGTAATTAATACGGCCTGTATTTAAAACGTAAATTTTTCCAAAAAACTAAATACTAAATTCGATGTTGTAAATTATTGTAGTAAAAAAGAGGAGTTTTGTAGAAGTGTTTGTTTGCTTCACTTGGAATATGTATGTATGTATGTAGACTTTAGGTAGACAATGTAAATATAAATCTTGTAAATAATTACATACATTTACCATGTATACGAGTACATTTCAATTCATTTACAGTGCAGATAATTTTATTGTTATATTTACTTTATCATCATTTAAATAATCACAAGATTTTACAATTAAGTGCGATTTAAGTCGTATTAAATACTTGCAACATACACTATTAAATACTCGCACAAGTAAATGATAATAAGTACTTTAAGCTTTTAGAGTGAATCTGGACTTTGTTGTTGTATTTCTTTGATGTAGAAATTATAACAAAGAGCTGTTATTTAGACGATAGATAGACAGACATTCAATAATTGTGCTAGAAAAAATTAAATTTAATGTTTATCAACGTAATGTATGTTTATATGTATAAATGTCTGCTTAGGCATATTTTTACATAATGTAGACAATTATAAAAATTCCTAGTTAAGTTCTTCAGTTTTATCCTTAATTTTTTAGAATTTTTCGTTTTCTTTCCTTTGTTCCTTAAAACTCTAGATATTCTTTAATTCAGCAACTTTAAACCATGTAGTTTTTTTAAGTATAAAAAAAAATTTCCTTTCTTTACGTGTAGACCAAAAATTGTTCTTTTCATGTAAACAATTAAAATTAATTGTTAGTTCTTTATACTATATAATATATCGTATGTTGTTTGTAGGTTGTAGTTTGTAGTTGAATGGCTTTTGTGTGTAGTTATAAATATTTATTGAAATAAAAAATTCCTTGTACGCAATTCCAAGCAGATTTATAAATATATGTATATATTTTTTTAGGAAATTGTTTAATAATGCCCCTTAATCATGGCCACAGGGTATCTGTAAAGAAAAAATATAAAAATATAAATTACACAATTAATCTCTCTAAAACGTTATAGTTCTTTCTTTAAAGGAAAAAATCATATATGTCATCATATGTATAAACATTTTGTAAACCTACCGTTTTGGGCGTTATGAATTGAAATATTTATTTTGTATTATTACTAGCAGGGCTGCAACGTTATCACTTTTATAGTGCTTTAGATATGGTTTATGTATATATTTTATAAAAGGTACTCATCCCTGGGTAATTACTCACAAAACATAGGCTTTTTAAAAAATTCTAAAATATATAAAAAAAATATTAAGTAAATAGTGTTTAAAATTTCCAGCTGACAAAAATAAACTACCAGTACCATTGAATCGGTAAAATTTATACTTTTACCACTTTTTCTCTTGGAAATGTGATATTTTTACGGGAAAAAAGTATTCTATATTCGAGATACTATATTCGAGATACCTACTCGCAAAATTTTATTCAAATTCATTCACCAGCAACAAACTTTTCAAAAATATTGCATGTACAGAAATAGTCCTGTTACTGCTTTATTATTTGTATAGATACAGGTACCCATCCCTGTGTAATTACTTAAGCCCTTTTTACACTATTATACTGAGTATTAAGACTTGTCAAATATTTAAATCCAATGAGAAAGTGTGAAAGTGTGAAAGCAGTATGTTATTAAAATGTGAAATAATACGGAAAGAAATTTCACGTCCCATAATACTAAACCATTTTTAGAAAATTTTCTAAACGATAACATTTTTCATTTTATCAGGGTTGTGTTTTTTTAAAGCAAAGAACCAAGCTGAGTGAGCCGCAGCCGATAGTTCGCCGCAGCCGATAGTTCGCCGCCGCCGATGATTTTTTTCTTTGTCCTGCACCTGCCTTAAATTGCCATCAGTCTTAACGCCTACGTGTGTATGTACTTTGTTTCTGCCATGCCTAGAAATTGTTGAATGTAGATATTATTTTTTTTTTTTTTGTTTTGTTTTGATTTTATTTTTTTTTTAATAATCGAAAACTTGAACGGCCAAACAAACTTAAGACCCGGCACATCTGCCGCCCACATAAAATTGCTCAGCCGACGCCGTTCAATGTCTCGTCTCGGCTTGTTCCTTTGCTGATATTTTTCATTTTATTTGAAGTGTGATAGTGTGAAAACGAAATGTTATGTTACGTTAGATTTTTTGACAATCACACAATTCTCATTGGATTTATATCTTACAAAAGCCAATGAAAATCTTAATACTCAATATTATAGTATGAAAGGGGCTTTACAAATATAGGATATTTATAAAATTCTAAAATGTATAAAATAAATTCTAAAATTATTGTAGAGTTCTGTAAATAGTGTTTCAAATTTCCAGCTGACAAGTTTGCAGTACATTTGAATCGGTAAAATTTCATATTTTTACCTCTTTTACTCTATTTTCTCTTTTTTAAATAATTATTTTTACAAGAAAAAAGTATTTTATATTTGAACCGACATACTAAGGTACCGCCACACAAAATTTTATTAAAATTCATTTAGTAGTTTTTACGTGATGCAAACACAAACAGACGGACCAAAATCCAAAAATTGGTGCTGTGTATTCCATTTCGATTACGAGCTGCATCAGCAACAAACTTAAAAAAAAATATTTCATATACAGAAATAGGCCAGTTATAGTTTTATTACATATATAAATTAAGTAATAGACCCTAAGTACCGCGACCCAAAGGATATATTGTATAGCGTTTATGTTCACCGGACAAGTTCTTGACTACGGATAAAGCCATTTATTTTAAGCGGTGAGATATCATTCATATACTCTGGAGACAATAGAGAATCTCCTAGGAATTTTGTTCTACGAGATCCAAAGGCAGGACACGCGAAGTCTCATCAGCAGCTCACCGTACTAGCAAGTTTGGATTTCAGTGTTTCCCAAATTGAATTGGTGGTAACAAAGACTACAATGTCCGGTAAACCATCCCGTAAGTAGCTTTATTAACACGTTCTTATTGATATGTGGTAAAGTTTTAATTGTCTGAGTCCTGTCAGAGTTTCCCAATGGCAAGAAAACTCTGCTTCGGCACAGGAATCAGTTTTTTCCTTAGCATAACCATTGTACATTTATACCATCGTATATACGTTCCTAGGCTGGGTAAACAGTCTGTCCGCCCATTGCCAACATGATCCTCTTGACTGGGAACCCAGCATTGTGTTAACATATTGTGGGTTTACACAAAATCCATGACTACAGCAGACCTTAGATTTAGAATTAGAATTATCCCAATCCACATAGGTTGTCGGTTGATTATACACAATAATAAGGATGTTAGCTATAGAACATTTTTAAACTCTACCTATTTAAGTTCCCAATTTTTCAGTTTGTATTGAAGGTACCACGCCCACTGTAACCAATGCAGCCAGTATTTGCCAGCCTATGCATATTAGTAAGAATGTTTCCTGTACAATATTTCAACACTCTACATATTAGAGTTCTAAAGCTACTCGATGGTAAATATTTACTTTGTATGGAAAGTCCCATACCCACTTGCAACACCAAAAGGCATATACCCTATTTTACCCACCAAATAGCTACTATATATATATATATATATATATATATATATTCAAAATTTCACAAAAGGATCAAAATTTTATTAAAAACTCAAGAAAAAGTCAAAAATATAAATTTTTTGCAACAAGCAGCATGTATTTCAACGCGATGTTCGCCGCTATGATGAAGAAACTGACAGAAGTTCAGGAAGCTTTTAGAGCAAGAAGCTTTTGAAGTGAGAGAGGAAGTTCAAGAAGCTTCTATAGCTAACAGTGTAACAGTTTCTAAAACAGTAAGACACTTCTAGAAAAATTCAACAAGTACCCTGGTAAGTAAAATAGGGCGTGGCACTTCCGATATTAAGTAAATAGTTATCGTCGTGTTACTTGGGAACTATAATACTTAGAATCTTGAAAATATATACAAATAACCCTTATCAAATGCTGGTTTGGAACTATGGGCGTGGTACCTCCCATACAAAATAAAAAAACTATTATCATCAACCTAGAGCATTATAATAGGTAGAGTCTGGAAATTTATTTTTCATAGTCTAGCAAAAACAAGCTGGACTGGAACAATGAACCTGATACCTTCCATATAAAGTGAAAAACTGTTATAACGCGTTTGTAGCTTGCAGACAAAGTGAAAAATAATTGCCGTAAACCATGGAACTTTAATCTGTGAATAACGTGTGTTATCGAGTTAATGTTTGGAGGTTAGGACGGTAGGGCATGGTGCCCTCAATACAAAGTAATTACCGCATATCTAGAGAACTGCAATAGAGAAAGACACTGTCTAACTTTGACATATGCTTCTCTGATATAATAAAGTGCGTTTTCTAGGTGAATCTTGGCCATACTTTAACTTTTAATTCTAAAAGTTTAGATGCATTTTTGGCTAGTCTAAAAATATGAAATAAAAACTGTAACAGGACAGTTTCTGCTACTGTGATATATTTTTTGAAAATTTTGTTGTTGGTGATTGTTGAAAAACAAGACGGTAATTGAATAAACTATTTTCCTTTCAATTGGTTAATAAATGTTTATTCACTGGAAAGATTACAATTTTATAATAAAAATATAAATTTAAGAATATTATAAATCACTTACAATTTTGTGTGTCTTTATCAAAAGTTTTTCAACTAATGAAAAATTTATATACAATGATTTCAAAAGCTTTCAACAAAAATATTAAATCGATTTAAAAATTAAAATACAAAGTACAATTATACACCAATAAACATTTTAACAAGAAAACAAATAACAAATTCTGGCCCCCGTGAATTTATCAGGAAAATTCACTCGCTGCTTACATCCAACACTGCAAGTTTTGATGCTGGTCTCTTTAAAATTCCATCACACGTTTTTATATCAGCTGATCTTGTCGTTCCAAGCTTGTCAGCATAAATTCGTATGACACGACCTCGTCTCCACTTAGACCTTGGTACGCTGTCATCGCAAATAAAGACTAATTCGCCGACTTGCAAAGAAGTGCTTGGTAGACACCATTTAACTCTTCTCGTCAATTCTGGAAGATACTCTCTAATCCATCGTTTCCAAAATCCATTTTTTAAATTTTGTAAAATTCGCCATTGTTTTTTTAAGCAATTGAGTTTGGGGTCAAACATATTGGGAGTTTGTGTCGAATTCATACAACCTAACAAAAAATGGTTTGGCGTAAGGGGTTCAGGTTCATACGGTGATACAGGAATATGTGTTAATGGTCTTGAATTTACGATATTTTCACATTCAATTAAAAGACTTGTAAAAACATCCAACCTAGGAGTAACATTTCCTAATAGTACGGAAAGCGATTTCTTTACGGATTGTATTAAGCGTTCCCAAACACCTCCAGAGCTTGGATCAGAGGGTGTGTTAAAAATCCATTTTATACCCAATGCTGTTGAATTGCAAACTATTTTATTGTAATCCATAAAGAAGATTTCATTTTTTAGTTCTTTATTTATTCCCACAAAATTTCTACCATTATCACTTCGAATTTGGATTGGTACTCCTCGTCTGTTAATAAAATTCCTTAAACTTAATAAAAACGAATCGGTAGATAAATCAGCTACAATTTCAATATGTATTGCTCTGACAGTCAAACATGTAAATAAGGCAACCCATCTCTTTTCTTGGCAACGGCGTATTTTTATATTGAATGGTCCAAAAAGATCAACTCCAGTATATGAAAAAGGCCTAATAAAAGGAGTTACTCTATCAACTGGTAACATGCCCATCTGTGGTTGAATGGGTTTAGCTTTTCTAATTTTACAAAAATTACATTTGTTTTCCACCATCCGAACTAAGCTTCTTAATGAAGTAATCCAATATTTTTGACGAATATCTCCCATTACATTACCGATGTTTTGGTGACAATTCTTTGTGTGGTACAATTCTACTAATAAACGAGAAAATTTGTCGTTTTTTGGGAGTATTAAAGGCCGCTTGACATAATTTGTAAGTAAAGGAGCGTTTTCTAAACGACCACCAACACGTAGTAAACCAAGTTCATCAACGTATGGATTTAGTGTTCTTAAATCACTTGATAAATCAATATTTACCTTTGATGTTAACCTGTTGTATTCAGTAGAAAAATGTTTCTTTTGAATATATTTCACAATTTTATTTTCAGCCTCTGACAATTCCTCTACAGATAGTTCATCTCTAGTTTTTTTAACAGGCTTCACTTTTAAATAAGTATTTTTGTAAAATCTTATTACCCAAGACATAACTCGTATCACTTTCAAAAAATTTGAGAATCGGCTTATAATAGCATCAATAACACTTAAATCTTGTGTTAACATAACAACGTGTTTTGATTTTAACAATTCATCGCTTTTATCTTCTCTATTCCCCATATTATTTTCATCTGGCCAGTTATCCTCCTCACACAAAAGAAAGTCTGGTCCTTTTTTCCAACGTCCTTCCGGGTTATAATTAATAGGAAATTTTGCTCTTGTTGCAACATCAGCAGGATTTTTTGAGGTTGGACACCAACGCCAATTACAAATCTCCGAATTCTCTAATATTTCTGACACGCGATTCGCCACATATTGCTTATATTTCCGGTGGTCTGATCTAATCCAACGTATAACAGTGTGAGAGTCAGTCCAAAATACAAATCTTTTCGGTTCAAGCCGATCATGACATTTAACTATTGTATTTTTTAAACGTGCTGCCATTACAGCCGCCTGCAGTTCTAGTTTTGGAATCGAATGAAAGCGTATTGGAGCACAAGCAGTTTTTCCTGTTATAAAAACTAGTTTTGAACTTGAAGTTTTAATAACACGCCAGTATCCAACAACTGCTAATGCTTCTTCGCTGGCATCACAAAATAAATGAAGTTCAATATTTTCATAATTATCAAATCCCTCAAATTCACGAAAATAAAATCTAGGAATTTTGTACTGACCAATTTTTGGTATTTCTTTTAGCCACAGTTTAAACTTTTCATAAATGTCATTTGGTAATTTTGCTTCCCAATCAATAGAACTCCTCCAAACTTCTTGCATTAAAATTTTAACGACTACGACAAAATCCGCTACAAAACCAAATGGATCAAAAATAGACATTGCAATACTTAAAAGTTGTCTTTTTGTTGGTATAGATTTTAACTCAAGTATATTTTTTGGAACTTTATGAAATTTTAATACAAAAATAAAGCAATCCGAATAGGATGACCAATGCATTCCTAAAATACGTTCTATTCTATCCGCATTTATTTTTATTTCATCATCATTTGAAATTTTGAGTTCTTTTGCAACAACTTCTGAATTTGTTATGAGATTATGCATCTGAAAACCTCCTGACTCATGAATTAACTTGACAGCCTTTACAACATTAATGGCTTCTTGTTCCGAATCAAAACAATCAACGTAATCATCAACATAGTGTTTTTCTATAATGCTGGCTGCAGCATGAGGATATTTTTCAATATAATTTTCTGCATTCCGATTTTTAACAAATTGGGCAGTAGTCGGAGAACAGGCTGCTCCGAAAATCATTCTTTGCATAACATAAGTCTTAGGTGTTTCACAAGTATTGCCTTTTCTCCAAAGAAATCGTAATGCATCTTGATCTTCGGCAATAATACCTACTTGATGAAACATTTCTTTAAGGTCACCACAAACGGCTATAGGTGCTTGTCCAAATTTAAAAAGTATCATTTGAAGCGGTTGATTTAGATCTGGACCTGCAAGAAGTGCCTTATTTAGGGACATATTTTCAACTTCTGCTGCAGCATCGAAAACAAAACGTAGTTTGTTTTTATTAGGATTCTTAACACCAAAATGCGGCAAATAAAATGTTTTGTTAGAATGCCTTAATGCTTCATCCTCAGAAAGAATTCGGGCATAACCTTTTTCTAAGTACTCTTCGATTTTTTCGCAATATTCCTTAGCATAAAGTGGATCCAATGACATTTTTTTTTCAACTATATTTAATCTTCTTAAAGCCATATTATAAGAATCAGGGAATAACTTAAAGTCTTGTCGCCAAATTAATCCAGATTCAAATCTATCTCCAAATCGATTTAAAAATTAAAATACAAAGTACAATTATACACCAATAAACATTTTAACAAGAAAACAAATAACAGTGATATAGGAGTATTATTCGATATGGGAGACAAAACACCAAATGTTTGTATGTCTATATTCTCATCACGTACTGGAGGAATTTAAATACAATTTTGTGAGAAGGTACCTAAGTACCTCTCATTTATATCATTTTCAAGTGAAAATAGAGATAAAATAGAACACTACATTTTATATAAATTTTAGAATTTTGTATAAAGGTTATGTTGCAACATTCTGAGTAATTACCCAGGGATGGGTACCTCTATATAAAGAAAATACATAAACCATATCTACAGCACTATAAAGTTGAGTCCTATAATTTGGTGTGGATTGCTTTCAAAGCTAAATCGAACAACGCTGAAGACGTGTGGCGCGCACCGCTAGTTATTTATAAAATTTAAAATTTTCGCAAAAAATCTGAATTTTTTTTTTTAATTTTCGATTTCTTTGTGAACTCTTAATTGTCTTTTTATGCTACTCGTTTTTTCTCTTAAATTTCGTTTTAGGCGTATTTTAGCCAAATTTCGATTTTTAAGTGAAATGGCTAATTTGTAAGTAAATTATAAACAAACCAAAAAAAAAATTATGACAAAAAAAAAACAACATGAAAGTTAAATGTGAGAAAAAATAAAAACACACCTCGTATGTATTTTATAGTGTTTTTTTAACTTTGGAAATTTTGTGCTTTTTTTTCTTATTTTAGTTATAATTCTTTTTATTGTTTATTATTTAAATTTAAAAACATTTTAGATTTGTTGTTTACCTAATTAAAATACACTAAACGTGTTTATGTTAAAATAAATGGTAATGGAATTTCTAGTACAAGTATTTAATATTGAATAATTTAAATTCAAATGGAAATAAAAAAACTTGAATTAAAGCTAATTTCGCCTTGGGACTGTTTCTTAGTTCAATTTTACACAACCGGCACGTTCATTGATTAATGTTAATTTGACAACAACTTTATTAGGTTGTATTTGTTTATTTTGTATCTTTTGCCCACTGTGAGTCACTTTAAGTTAAAAAACGAAAACATTTGTTTTTTAAAATTGTTTTTCTTGTTTTCGAAAACTTTTTTTCCCACACGACTGAATGAGAGCAGAGTGTTTGAAGTACTAAATTCTATGTGCAAAATTCTATGTGCAAAGTTAATATGATATTCATATCTTGTGAGATTTTATTATTGTATGCGAATATACTATAGAGTAAAAAAATAGTGTGATATTTTTCGTGTTTACTTTTTCAATGCTGAATTTCTGACAGTCCATTTGTGATTTGTTATAAGAGTCTTTGCAGGAAATAATTCCTGTTGAACATTGCTTTAATTTCTTTTGTATGGATGAGCAATTAAAGGTGTGATGAAGAGGTTTTGCAGAAATTTAAATCATATAAAAAACTAGCAGTGCCCGCCAAGACGTCAGCGTCCTTACAATACTTTGTTCTATTTCGTTTTCTATTTTGAAAGTAATCTAAACCAAATTTTAAGGCTCTCAACTTTAGTGCCGCAAATATAGTTTACGTATTTGGTATTAAATTGATTGGATTTGTTCGCCAGTAAATAAAATACTGTTGTCATACCTTTCGGTATCACATCATTTTCAAAATGATGTCTTTACATCGAAAGCGCTCGCCAAACGTACCAAAACAACAGCCAGTGACGACGGTCTTCACCGAAAGGTATGACAACAGTTTACGTATTTACCTATGCTTTATATAGAAGTACCCATTCCTGGGTAATTACTTAGGATGTTGGAACATAGACTCTATATACAATTCTAAAATTTATATAAAAATCTAAAGGTATTATAGAGTGCTGTAAATATTGTCTAAAACTACCTGCTTACAAAAATAAAAGGTGCTACCAAGTTTTTAGTATTATTCTATCGGTAAAAAGGCATTCATCATTATTACAAATCTATACATCCTATAAAAAAACAGTAAATCAATTCTGTCTGTATGTCTGAACGCAGACAGGCGTTCGCATTACGTAAAAAAAACAAAAATTTGTGAGGAGGTACCTTAGTATCCTTATCAAATAAAGGATACTTATTTTCCGCAAAAAATATCTTATTTCCAAGGGAAACTGGAGAAAAAGCAGAGAAAGTACGCAATTTTACCGATATCCATACTTTAAGGCGGCATATTTTAGTAGGGAAGAGACCCTTTATATAAAGTAAGTACATAAACCATAACTGAAGCACTAAAAAAGTAAGGGTGTGGATTGCTTTCAAAGCAAAACCCAACAAGATATTGTAAGGACGTAGCGAAGTGGCGAACACAGCTAGTAAGTATAATATAAACATATAGAAATTTTTTTTTTTAATTTATTAAAAATGTTTTGTAAAAAATTTATCAAACATTTTTGTTAATTTGTTAAAATTTTATCGACATTATTTTGTAAAAATTTTAATGAAAAATTTTTGTTAAAATTTTATTGAAAATTTTTTTAAAAGTGATTTATAAAAATTTTATCGAATATTTTTTTGTAAAAATTTTATGGAAATTTGTTTGTAAAAATTTTATCGAAATTTTTTATAAAAAAATCAAAAATTTTTTGTAAAAATTTTATTGAAATTGTTTTATAAAAATTTAATCGAAAATTTGTTTGGAAAACATTTTATCGAAAATGTTTTATAAAAATTTTATCGAATATTTTTTATAAAAATTTTATGGAAAATTTTTTTTGGTAAAAATTTTATCGAAAATGTTTTGTAAAAATTTTATCGAAAATGTTTTATAAAAATTTTATCGAAAATTTGTTTGTAAAAGTTTTATCGGAATTTTTTGGTAAAAATTTTATCAAAATTTTTTTGTACAAATTTTATCAAAATTTTTTTGTAAAATTTTTATCAAAATTTTTGTGTAAAAATTTTATCAAAATTTTTTTGCAAAAATTTTATCAAAATTTTTTTGCAAAAATTTTTTAAAATTTTTTTTTGTTAAAATTTTATCGAAAAGTTTTTGTAAAAATTTTATCGAATTTTTTTTTTTTTTGTGAAAATTTTATCTAATTTTTTTTTTGTAAAAATTTTATCTAATTTTATTTTGTAAAAATGTTACCAATAATTTTTTGTATAAATTTAATCAAAAATGTTTTGTAAAAATTTTATCGAAAATTTTTTGAAAAAATCTACAGAAAATTTTTTGTAAAAGTCAGGACCTTCCTTCAATCTATATTGCGTTAGAATAGTCAGACTATAGCTCACTTGGAGGTCAATATGACTTATTGACTGCTCATGGTTGCCAGTGAACACACTGTGAGTCTATCGGCTACCTCTATGTGTATTGCTCTCTATAAACCCCTTTAATACAAATCAAAGCAGAATTGATCTTCCGAGATCTGTATGAACTCTATGCGATCTACTGTTCGCGGTCATATATTTATTTAACCAAAAATAAAAAAAAGAGAATCATTAAAACCGAAAAAAATAAAAATAACGTGAAAAAATATAGGTGGGCGTGGTTTCTCGCCTGCAGCCTCTAATTGAATGGTCTGATGTTGCTGAATTGCATTAACGAAATTTTCGAAACTATACCTGGGAGATTGGTGGGCTTAAATTTTCTGTATCTCTTTTGCTGCCTTGGCAAAGTTAATTTTAACCCGAACATAGACGGACTGACGGATATCGCTCAATCAACTCTATATATAAGGATCCAGAATATATATACTTTATGGGGTCGGAAATGACTATTGTAGAAATTACACACGGAATGACAAATTCCACCTGTGGTGAACAGTATAAAATGTATCCTATATTTGAAACGAGGTACTAAGGTACTGTCAGACTGACAAAAATTCTACATTAAAAAATATACAAAATTTACAAAACAACGCAAAATCGTTTGGATTGCAACTAAACATCGCCAAACATTCATTTAAAGTGGTATTGTGGGTGGCTTGTGAACGACTGTGAGCAATCGCGGCACCTACTGCGCAGATAGTCTTTCATATCCATATATACATATTCATGTAAAATGTGATGTACCCGTTCAGTTAAGATTACCACCTTATCTTAATTAGTCGAGCATCATTCTATTGATTGATTTTTGGGTGACCTAAACTTTTGACGGCATTTATGCTGGCTCAACCACAACGAAACGCATTTATTACCTATTACCACACAAAATACAACGCCATTTTGAAACGATTTTTTGAGTAAATCAGAATTCTGCTTTTAGAAGGTTAATCATCCCCCAATTAATTTAGTTTCTCTGAACTTTTTAATTATCCTTCCCATAGTTGACGTACAAAATATTTGAACTTGTTGTGGGCAAAATTTTTTGCAACCAACTCTGAAATGTCAGCTGTTAAAATATTACTGCACAATTGAGGATTCTGAAACTTTTAGAAAAATGTGTCCGGACAAACAAAGATGCCATATGAAATACATAAGTAAACAAGTTTTATTAATTTTACAACGTGGCCTCAAAGCAACAAAATAAATTGGTGTAAAATTAAATATTTTTTTTTTTTTTTAAATTTAACATTTTGTTTATTAAAACATGTTAAAACATATTATTTTTTTATTTAATTTCAAGAAATCAAAATGCCCAATTGCATGCTAAGCAAGCACTATATGATATGGCAACTCAATTCAGCTTAAAGAACTATATTTGGTGGCAACTTAGTTATATTTTGTCCGGACAAAAATTATAATTAAACTAATTTAAGCTCAGAGTTGTCTGGACAACATCACCTCTCACTCTCTGAGAGCTGTCAAACTAAATATAAAAAAATTTTCTTGACAAAAATTTTGTCCGAACAAAGTGGGTAAATCCAGCTTTAAGATAATTTATGGATGTCTGTTTATATTGACAAGCATTAACTAATAAGAAACATATTTGAAAACCCAAGCACTAAAAAAATCACCTGAAATAAGCACAAGTTCGTAAAATGAATAAGTTAATTGTATGTATGTATGTGTGATTTTTGCTGTTCTTCAACAACGCTACTATTAAACTTAATTAAACTTATAAAGCTTTTTTCATTTTTTATTTAAACAATTAGTTTTGATTTGTTGTTGCTATCTAACAACATGCATGCGCTTCTTATACAATTTTTTGGTCCGGTGTGTTTTTCGTGGTAGGGGAAAGGAAGTCATAATAGTAATTTTATTTTGCTTTGATTTATTTATTGTTTTTTTTTTTCTGAACGCTGATCGATTTTGATGTCTTTGTGTGTGTGTTTGACTTTATATATTTTGTGATAAAATAAATTCGAAATATGGACTGCATTGATAAATCTCTTATACATATGGAAACGAAATAAATTAAGAACCACTTGTTTATTTCAAAGTCCAGACCATCAGGTTTTATAATTTTAAAATGATTCTAGTGGGCCAAGAATTTTCTTGTTTGCGTTCCTTGTAGTGCTATAATTTTTATAGCGTTGCATTTTTTGGTCCAGCATTCAGGGCCTGACTCCATGCAATGCTAGAACTAGGAACATGCAATTTTGCCAGAACTAGAAAATTTGGTTATGGGAAGGATAGTAGAGAGAGTAGGGTTTGTGGACATTGACGTGAACTATCTCATATTGAAGTTGGCAGGATAGACATCCGCAAGGAGTTTATTCCACATACGCACTATTCGGGTAAAAAAAATTTTTCCTTACAAAGCGTAGTAGGATTCACTGGAAAAACGATCACAAATGGATAGGCTCTCAACGAGAAGCGTGTTGTATGCAAAATTTTGTGGGTATCGGGTAAAAGTTGCGTGAATTTATTAAAACACATCTTATATTGCATCGATGCTCTAGTGTGTCAATAGAGTTTGATACCCTACTGCTACCTATGAGCTTCTTGACCTTCTCCTACACGGGGCAAGTAGCTCTAAAATGACTTTGGGCTGCCGGCTCATACATGAGAGTTGTATTCTATTTTTGGCTGGACCCAATCTCCAACTAGCTCGTCCTATTATTGTATGAATATAAATGACAAATGCTACTATCATCTCCAAACAGAGCAGACACCATTGGAGGTTTGACAAAGGTCATTTAGAAAAAATTAAAAATAAGGTAGGAGAAAGAACAGAGCCTTGCGGTACCCCTAAATGAATTTAAATAAATTAGGAAAGATCTATAAACATTTACACAAATTATAAGATCCCAATATTTATATTTACACACCAAGTGTTCAATTTTAATGAACTGTAGAACTACCCTGTTATAAAACAGGGTGACTCCAAATACCATAATGGAATAGCGTGTGTTTTCTGCTAAGTTCTCCTTACTCCTTTTTTACGCCACTGTTCATCGTTAGTTTTATGAATCAAACTTGACAATGACAGCCTGTCAGATGTCAAATTTTATGTCCCTGAAAAAAAAAAGAAAACACCCATTGTCCATACATAAACTTTTTAAATTTATATAGAAAACAGTTCTCTACGTTACAATACATACAAACGGAATTGATTGAGAAAGTTTGTATTTTTTGCAACAGGGTGGTTATTATCAATTAATATGTACGCGACATATGAAATACACTGTTATTATCTATTCGACTTTATATTTCTTTGTTAAAAAAAGGGGAAAATACAAAAAGAAAGGGCGAAGGTTTCAGACTTTTTTACCAACTTGCTGATAACGTTAAAACTATCGCATATACACACTGTCACTGACTCACTCACTATTGTAGTTACACACAATAGTCTCAGTTGTTAAAGTTTTGCTACGTATGTTGTAGTTGTTGTATTAAGTAGCAGCAGTTAATAGTTGACGTCTTTATTTGTTTGCTGTCATTTTCAACTTGCAACTTTGAAATGTTATTGTGTCAATTAAATTTGTAGAAGAATTACTTAGCTGCAATTTAAATATGTAGTACGACAAATAAAATAAATTTAAGCAATTAAAGTCATAAGTTAAAGATATTTTTCTTTTTTTACATCTTTCTGACAAAACAGTTTAGGGAAAATATTTAGGTCGTTGCGGCTGTTTATAGAATTTGATCATATTTTAAATCCGATTGCGA
Organism: Phasia obesa; assembly: GCA_949628195.1. Lineage (NCBI taxonomy): Eukaryota > Metazoa > Arthropoda > Insecta > Diptera > Tachinidae > Phasia > Phasia obesa. The sequence continues at coordinate 143,499,129 of OX451217.1, forward strand.
GGTCTCAAAGTTTTGTCTTTAGCAAGGTTGGTTGCTTCATAACCCCATTATTTCAGAGTGTAGTTAGCACTTATGTAAGCTTACGGTTGCGAATTCAATACCCAGCCGTGGCAACATCGATTTTTCTTGTATTTATTAATTCTATTCACAATAGTACATATCACAGCGCCCACCTTCGCCCGTATTACCACATAGCACTTAAACGTAGTCATACGTTGTTCTATCGTTACTTTACACACTGTGTAATTTTTTAAGTCATGGCAAAATAACCATATACGGATACCACTACGTCATAAAAGACCCAAAAAAAAGACCCCTGTCTCCCAGTTTTGCCCAAAGTACTCCAGGTTTTTTTTTATGGGCCCTCAAAGATGTGGGGGCTCGATGTCATTTTTGCAAAAAAAATGATCATTTACTCAAGCTCATATTTTGCAAACCGTTTGGAATTTTGATATACTCTCTGAGGCAAAGTTGTAGCTCTTGTCATTAAGAACAAAAATTGTGAACATATAAAATCAAAAAAACTTCATCTTCAAGATCGCAAAAAACTTAAAAAAATTCAATTTTTTTACATTTTTTCCCCTGTTCAGGTCCATAGGAAGCAAACCGTTCAAAATTCAAGGAAACAATCAACTACAAAAATGAACCTAAGATCTCAATAAACAACTTTCTAGAACATATGAACTTCCTAGGAATGATTCTTAACACCGTTTGGGTAGCGCTTAGGTAGCTAAAAATTTTTCGGGAAATTTTTCACTTTTGCGGCTACCTTTTGCAAAATATGAGCTTGAGGAAATGATCATTTTTTACAAAAATGACATCGAGGCCCCACATCTTTGAGGGCCCATAAAAAAACCTGGACGACTTTGGGCAAAACTGGGAGACAGGGGTCTTTTTTTTTTGGTCTTTTATCACGTAGTGGTGTCCGTATATGGTTATTTTTTTTTCGTGTTGCACTGTGTTATTTATGAATAGCTGTGTTCGCCACGACGAAGGCGCCTTGAAAATATTTTGTTCGATTTTGCTTTGAAAATAATGCACACTAAATTTTAAGACTCTTCGTTTTATAGTGCTTCAGTAATGGTTTATATATTTTTTTTTATATAGAGGTACCCATCCCTGGTCACAATACTAAAATTTACATAAAGTTCTGATATTACTATAGAGTTCTGTAAATAGCGTTATAAATATCCCGCTTTCAAAAATAAAATCGGTAATCGGTAAAATTTCGTACTTTTACTAATTTTGCTCTATTTTCTCTCGAAAATAAGATACTTTTGCGAAAAAAAAAATTTATATTATAACCGATTATACAGCTATTCGAGGTAGACTAATCAGTCTAAGCCTGAGTGTGAAGATAATCACTCGAAGGTCGATAAACGGGGACAGTCTGACTGTCCTTAATCGATCATGACAATAACGCAAAACAGATCTTAAACATAAAGGAAATATTTTTAAAGAAATAAAATTATAAATTTGATAAGATACTACTAACATTAATAACCATCTAAATTTACCCAACTTTATATGAAAAATTAGAAAATATACGGATTTTTATCAAATCTTGAAAAGCCATTTCAAAACCGAAAGTTGTTTAAGATTCTAAGATAATTTTCGTTATTTTCTTTTGCATCAGTCATTTATTAGACCCGACCGTAAGTCGACTTAATTGACAATATTGTCAAAAGGACCAACATATTGTAAAACAAAGTAACATTTCAAGTACACGGCAGTATACTTGATATAACTTTACTTAATTACAACCATATTATACTAAATTTGAAAGTTAAAAAAAACATACATATGTATGTACATACATAATAAGAACATACCTACTTAAATTTACTAATAGAGATTTTATTGAAATATCCTCCACAACAATTTCATTAAAATTATTTGTAAGTAATTGCTGTATTCACACCTTCTGCTTACTCTCCAAGGATTAATGTGTTTTAGGCTTACACTTTTGAACTTTGTGTTTTTTTTAATATTTCTCTCACTTTGATATTATGAAAAATTGTTTATTCTTAAGTTCTCACACTCTATAAATCATTCATAATGAATGACTTTTTAATAACATGGGCGACGCATTTCTATCACACAACAAAAACAACAACTAAAGCTGTAACATTAAACGACGAATAAATAACAAGCAAATAATACCGTTACAAGGATATGACTGACGAATAAATACTACTACGACTACTACCAACAAAAATCCTGTTTACACATGTTGAGGAAAGGAACAGCAATGATAATAAAGAAAGGAATAAAATAGAGAACAAAAAAGCGCTGTAGTAACATTAATTCAATCAGAGATGGTAAATTTGCTACTATTTTACAGTGGTATAGAAACTTTTTATTTTGGAAATAATTCGCTAGCTAAATATATCTTATTGGAATTTCACAGCGGCAAAACAGAGGTGCTTTCGGACGGCCCCATAGGATGCAGAACGGATTTAGGGTAAGCCCCCAAATTGGAAACCTCGGACATTTTTTTTATAATTTATAAAATATTTATATTTGAAATATTAATATTTTTTAAATTTATATAGTCCATGAAAATATCTACGAAAAATGTGCATACACGTCTTTTAGTTTGAGAGAAAATTGAATTGATTTTTTTTTTAATTTTTGGCTCTTAACATTTTTGTCGAGCGGACTTCTTTATAATGGGATTGTTATTTAAGATAAAGGCTACACTATTGATAAAATTTAGCATAAAGTAGTATCAAATTTGTTTCTGATAGCTCAATTCTTCAATTCACGAATTGGAAAAATGTAAAAATTTACGTTTTTTCAGCGTTTTTTACTTACATATATAAATTAAACTTACTTCGGTACTACTTTTACTCGCGAATGGGAGTAAAACACAAAATGAGTCATAAATTGTAGCCATTCTATCTCTTTGTTTTACTTGTAAGGATAACAGGAAATAGATCTCAAATAGTTAAAAGATAGAGTGTTAAAAGAAAAAAAAAAGATGTTAAGACTAAGTGGGTAGCGATAAGCATGTAAAGATCGTAAGGCATTTTTTCCAACAATATCCCCCAATTTGGGTTTTTATAACTATCAGTTACAATCAAACTAAGAGAGTTAAGGAGCAGGGACATTGCAGCAACAATGATACATACGGGTACATCTTTTACAATATTCGTTTGCTTGTAATCCCAATTTCCTTGCGACGTCAGTAATTATAGTTCTTCAAAGTGCTTGGAGAAGCTTCTTGACGTTTGCTAGTTCTTTTTTTTAAAGAATTACCTAATTTGTAACAAAATATTCTCTCACCTTAGAGATAATAAAACTAAATTACCTTTATCTGTTCTAAAAAAAGCAACTAGTTCTAATAAAAAACCCTGCGATATTCTGGGAAATTAATTTTACACACTTAACTCTATCTATCTACTTTTAATTTATTTCCTTTTTCTTTTTCGTTGTCTCTGATCTATACCACTATTAAACGTCTTTAAGCGAGTTGTTTAACAAATTAAATCAGTGTTCAAGTGCTATTTAAATTATATAAGCGATGCAGTAATTAACATTGATGATTAGCATTACCTACAAAGTTAACATTGTTATGGAAAGTTTTTTATTTTTTTATATATTTAAACTAATAAAAAATTCTTAAAATTTCTTTTTTTAGTTAAAAAAAATTTAGTTCTGTTGAAAAGCTTTGTTTCTGAATAGTTTATGATCTGCTGCAATTATATACATATAAAAACTTTTTAGTTAATATAAAAATACAAAAAAAAACTGAACACATCGCAAGATTATATCCGAACTCTGACTTCGAAGTGTTTAATTCTAAAACACGTCAGTTTAAAGTGTTTTGCAAAACACATCAATGTATAGCAAAATATCTCAAAAACAACTTGTATTGTTCTTAAACACTTCAAAACTGCTTTTAAACTCCAAAGTGTGAACGCCATATTACTTGTAAAATAAACAGCCGACCTAAAGCATTGTATCGTTTGTGGAACAAGCATATAACTCATTCCTAGAAAAATACAACCTTCGCAAAGGCTATGGCATGCTTAATCACACTCACTATGATTTTTCTTAATCTAAGATTGAAAGCTAATGTTAGAAGAAGAAAAATATACAAAACTAAATCAAAACTATTTTTATTTTTGTTTTCTTTCAATGGTGTATCATTTCAATCCGCAAAAACGCCAAAAACGACGAAAAAGTACAACATATTCATGGTGCTAATAAATTAGCACCACTGTTATATTTTAAGCTTGAAACGTTAGTTTTAACCCTCGTCTTCATTTGCTATCAACATGTCTTAACAAAAGTCAAACTTCATATAAAAAAGCCAGTATTAAAAATAATGTTTTTTTATATAAAGTTTGACTTTTGTTAAGACATGTTAATGTCTAAACCCCCGTCTTCATTTGCTATCAACATGTCTTAACAAAAGTCAAACTTCATATAAAAAGCCAGTATTAAAAATAATGTTTTTTTATATAAAGTTTGACTTTTGTTAAGACATGTTAATGTCTAAACCCCCGTCTTCATTTGCTATCAACATGTCTTAACAAAAGTCAAACTTCATATAAAAAAGCCAGTATTAAAAATAATGTTTTTTTATATAAAGTTTGACTTTTGTTAAGACATGTTAATGTCTAAACCGCCGTCTTCATTTGCTATCAACATGTCTTAACAAAAGTCAAACTTCATATAAAAAAACCTAGTATTAAAAATAATGTTTTTTTTTAATATGAAGTTTAACTTTTGTTAACACATATTAATTTCTAATGAAGACGGTGGTTTAAGCAAAAATTTTATTTTACTTTTTTATCGATAACATTAATAGAAATTTTGACGTTTGGAGATTTTTAAAATATAGCTGAACTCTTCGCTCTCCCAAATCTTAAAAAGGCGAAAAAAGTGAGTGTCATAACGGTTTACGTCAATCTTCTCCAACTTCTTTAAGTATTGGAATTATTTATTATTGATATTACAGATATAAAATCACAAAAGTTTAAGGTTTTGAAATTGTATCAAATGAGTCATGGGTGTACGTACCATTGCAATAGTACGTATGCATACAATGCATTGTTCTATTCGATTTCGATGTACCAAAAACTACAAATGAAGTAACTTTGCCATCCCTGCTACTACGACCGCCTGTACGATAAAAAAAATGTGTGGGTGTCAGTCAATGTAGCCAGAACTTTAAAAAAAAGAATGCAAAAATGCTCTGAATTTAAAAGAAATTAAATTAAAATGAAATTAAATTAAATTAAATTAAATTAAATTAAATTAAATTAAATTAAATTAAATTAAATTAAATTAAATTAAAATGAAAAAAAAAGAAAAAACTAAAATTTTACTTTTTGAAAATTTATTTATTATCACTAGAATAAAAAATATTATTTATTCGTTTGTTTTTGTTTATTAAATTATTGTTCTGCTTTAAATAAAATATTTTAAGTCTGAAAATGTACATTGTTACAACAAGGGCCGAAACCTTTTCTCGTAGACGACTATTTGTATACTAGATGTTATAACATAAAGCATTAAATACTTTAATGCAGTTTATCGGATTGCTAACTTCCACAAACTACTTATTTAAAGCTTATAAAAACTGAAACAAGATGTTAAATGTCAAATTAAATGGTTAAAATTATTTCTTTATCTAGAAGTTACAACAGAAATATTCTTATGTTAAAGATGAAAGAAGCTGCATTTGTTTTTAAGAGGACCCAGAGGAATAACAGTGAAAAACGGGTAAAATGTTATCGCTGAAAAAAATTTTGTGAAATTTGGAACACAGATCCTTACCTAAAAGGTGTCAGTTTTCAAATTTAGTGTTATAGGAAAAAAAATTTTAAAACAGAAAACTAATATCTTCATAACTACTAAATAATTTTTTATGGAATGTGTATTTTGTTGTAATAACCCTTTATCCATTTTATATGTGCTTATTTCGACCCTAAGAGTGGTGCCAGGCAACGTCGGGTAAAACAAGCTAGTCCTTAATATATAATTGATTTTTTTACTGAATCTCTGAAATTAGTCCAAGTTAATGAAAATGTATTTACTTCACTAGCTATTTGTCTACAATATTGAAATAAAATCAACTTTCTTTTTGTATTATTTTGAATGGTGAAAAAATCTTATTTATTTATTATTAATTACTATAATGCAATTAATGTAATTAATAGTATAAAAAGAGTACTAGCAGCTAAGTTCTTCGATCCGCAATATATTGGATAATTATAAATATTTATAACTAGTCGAATCCAGCCAACTTTAAGCCGTCGCCGATATATTTTTACCCAGCCGCGTAGAGTTTCACGACGAATTAGTCTCTGTACCTATTATGAGTATAAAAAAAATCAAAAAATGAATGCTCACCAAATAGCAACTTTACTCACTCAACGGTAACCCTGAGAGAGAATATGAATAAAATAAACAAAACTTACTAACAACCAACAACAATTGAACAAACAAAAGAAAGCAACAAATAGGTTTTATATATTTATCGATTTTAATACAAATTTTTCATGAAAAATAAATAAATAAAAGAATAATAAAATACCTAAGTAACTAAATAATATGTATTTATTAATGCAATTATAATCAAATTTATTTAATGTTACCTTTTTGGACATTTTTTGTTATTAATGAACCAATAGTTTTTTGTCCACATTCCCTGGCTAAGCTAAGCGACGTACATGTGTATGTAGTATATAACACCAATTTATCGAATTGTATAAATTAACTAGTTCACACAATTATTAAATTTTGATTACCACATTTATTTTTATTAAAAATAATTGTTTTCGTTTTTTTATTAAAAAGAAGGAACTGATTTTACTTTTTTTAACTTGTATAGTTGAATAGAAATATTTAATTTTTCCTCTATTTTTTTTTATTTAGTATAATCTAAATTGTATGTACTTTTTCACAATCCCGATTTTGTATGCACTTTTCACCTTATTTATTTTGCTTTAACTTTTGTTTTGTTAAAACTTTTATTCTATTTTTATAAAAAAAAAGTACGGAGATATTGTATTGTTTAATTTATATTACAAAATATTTTAATGCAAATTTGTGTATAATTTTTGCCTATGTAATATGTACTATTTATGTTTTCTTTTCTGCTCCTTCTTTGACATTATGTTTGCATGTATAATGTGCATATAAAATATAACAACAAGGTCTAAATCATCGTTGATTAAAAAAGTATTAATGTAGTAAAGTTTATTTTTATTTATGGTTTATTATTCTTCAGATATAATTGAGCTCATTGGGCCATAAAAAGTTTCAATTCAAACCTTAATAGAGGCAACATTAAAACAAAAGTGAATAATGAAATAAATTTTAAAATTAAAATATTTATAATTATAATACACTGATCTTATAAACAAGAAAATAATAAAGTAATAGAATATAAAAATAAATAATAAGTAACAAGTAGGAAGGTAGTAGGTCTGCAACCATACATTAAAATTTTGCTTTTAAATACTTGATGCGAAAATTCAAATTCTTTAAGACAATTTGGCAGATGCTTTAATATTCTAGCTATTCGTTTAAAAAATGATCGATCCAAAGTCTATCTCAATCGATCGACTGAAAGAAATCATACGACATAGGTATTTCAACTTTTATATATTTTACTAAAACACAACTAAGCTTTACATAGTTCAAAAAACGAACTAATTAACCCTCTTATTAAATTTTCTGGCTGTTGCAATTACTTATTTTTCCATATGGTATTTGACATTTCGATCAACGCCAAAATGAATTCATCATATCTTTAAAGTTACTATTGATTATAAAATTTTATCAAATTGTATTCATGCCATGATTCACTATAATTTTCAGTCTTTCAATCTGTTAAAATTAGCATGTGTTATCAAAAAATATGATTGTGCGATTTGGAAGTGCATGTGTGTGACAGACTTTTTGACAGATCTGTACGATTTTTTAATCTTTTTAAAAATTATCATAAAATATTTTTTCCATATGATCAGAGTAGCAAAATCTTCTTTTTGTATAATATTGAGGCACCTACAACGCTATTCTCTAAGGATTTTTTTGTAGGATAGAATTCAACAAATCCAATCAATTTAATATCTATTAGATTGTTTTCTGATTAAATTGTACGATTATATAGAATAGTGAATCCTGACCTTTAGACGTTACGTGATAAATAGTCCTATTCAAAGGTTTCCTTTTTGAAAAACTTTAATGTTTTTAAAATTATTTGCTTTATTTTATAAACGAATTAATGCATTTTCCGTCTCGCTACATCCCTCTTAAGCAATCTTCGTAACTATATACAAGGTAGTTTCAATTTTAATCACTTTTCTATTTCAACAACTTTTACAGAGAAATAGAGTATGATAAATTACATATTATTTTACACTTTTAAACACTATTTCTTTATTTATTATACTACCAAACAAAAACGTTTTCTTTATTTATTGGATTTACATATTTTCTTTCATTGCTAGTGTCTTATTTATAACAACTCTGACAATGCAGTTGTTTAGTAAAGTCTTGAACCTGGTAACACTTAAACTGCTGCCAACTTCAGTCTATTATCGACAACGCAGCAATTAAGATCCATTGAACTATAGAGGAGTGTGAAAATACGCAATTTCCTAAAGAAAAAGCATATATTTTGCAAAATATTTAGTGAATTTTAATAAAATACATTGTAAATAATAATAATTAACAAAACAGTCTATAATTTGTGATTTTAATACCCAAAAACAGCACTCTAAAAAGCGACGGAAATTTTTTAGAAAGTTCATACAAAGCTAAATAAAAGAAAAGTTGCTTGTGTATGCGATGGACTAAAAACGGTCACACACACACAGACTTGATTAAAAGTAGCCATAAAAAACGATTTTTAGTACTTGACATTTCGCCTCTTACTTGATATAAAGAGTAAACACAAACATAAATTGTTTGTGAATGGCTGCTCTTTGTAAGAAAACAAATAAAATTAACAATAATCTTTTTAAATATCGTGGTTCTATAATTTCGAGTAATTGTAGTGAACTTCAATTAATATATAATTTAGTGGTATTCTTAAAACAATGGCTACAATTGGCAAGAATTGTTAAAAAACTGCAGCCATCTTTAGTTTTGCCACTAAACAAACAAATATCGGCAACAACATTAAAAACACCAATAAAAGAAATAAGAAACATCACAACAACAAAAAGTAAAACAGCTACAGTAATTGCTACAACAATAACATAGCAATAATCCCACCATATACTACTTTAATAAACTAATTTTAAAAGCAAATAGTGCGTGAGTGTGTGTTGTTTTATCAATTTATTTTTTTTTTGCTCTTGTTTTGCGTTTCTTTTTTGTGCTCCATCTACTAAAATTGGTTTTACCACTACAATTACAACTATTTTGTGAAATTCTCCAACATTTTATTGTATTTCATTCATACACCAATCAACAAGGAAAGAAGTTTTCAAAAAAGAGCAGAAAAACCCTAACGAATTTGTATGTTAAAAGAAAATTTGAAATAAAAACGCAGTTTATCTTCGTTCTAAAGAAAAATAATCCTTTTATAATTGCAAAATTTTTAAACTACATAAGAACAAATTCACTAAACTAAAAAAAGTGTAACGTTGTGTTTAAAACAAATCAATATTTTAGGTTTTTTTTGTAAAATTGTGATACTTGTAAAAACGAATAGTGTAAATTTGGAAATAAAAATTGATTGGAGAAGTTAAGAAACATGGAAATTGCCTTAAATTCAGACTCACCAGGAGGTTTCAAACATGGAAATGGTAAATATAAAAAAAATCATAATTTCATTCCTGCTTTCTTATTTTAAGGAGCAAAAATAGTTTAAATATGTTTAGGGGGTAGAAAATGTCCAAATTTATATCTATACATACATATAATAAAACTAGCAGGACCACCGTTAGTGTAAATATTTTTTTTAAATTTTTTTAATGGCTCAGATATTAATCAATATGGAATACAAAACACAAATTTTGGTATTTGTGTCTGTCTGACTGCCTGCGTTCGCATCACGTAAAACTGCTGGATGAATTTTAGTAAAATTTTGTGAGAAGATACCTGGGTTAAAATATAGGATACTTTTTCCAGTGAAAATATCTCATTTCAAAAATAATATGGTACGAATTTTTTCCGATATAATAACACTGAAAACTTGGCAGCACCTTTTATTTATTGGGCACTGCATAACTTTACTGCCGGTTTCTCAATGTCAAAAGAATTCGTTTTTTCGTACAAGTACTTTCGAAACAAAAACAACATTCTTGAATTTGTTTTTGTTTTAAATAGGTATAATTGTTAGAAAGAACGAACTCTATCGACATTGTGAAACCGGCCCTTAAGCCTGGTACTCTGTTCAGTTTTTCATGCGGAATGCTGTCAAACTACATACATAAAAAATATGGATGAAAAAGTCATGAAAAAATTTTGCAGTTGTAGTACTCTGTTTTTGTTGTGGAAAAACATTGAAATATTTCTGGCAACATTTTACCAAAGCTGTGAAATAAAGCAATTGGTCATTATTTCATGCGGAATTTTTCAAACAACAGCTGATCACCTGGCTTTTGTTAACATTTGTAAAACAATGTGGTATACTTAAAAGCAATAAAGTCGTAAAATTCTTCCAAATCGCGAGATAGACACCACATTTTAAATGTCAAATTTTCCTTGTGAAATAATAAATGTTGCTCAACATTTTTAACAAATTCGAACAGAGTACTTGGCTTTACTTTAGAATTTTATGTTGCAACAACCTACGTAATTATCCAGGAATGGGCACCTATAAAGTAAAGGGATAAATTAAACATTTTAATTTAAAGTAGCCTGTGTGTAAAATTTAATTTTAAGCATAAAATGTAAAATGAAAAAATTGGGGGCGATCGTTAGTTTTGGAGTTACGGTCCCCCAAAGTTTCTATGTAAAGTATGGTATATTTCGTCTTTTTTATGGCGAAGAGGCAATATGGGTAACATTGGAATGGTAATTTAAATACTTTAAAAAATTATATTTGGAATTTTTAAATAAAATTATTTATTTCTCAAGAACGCATAGTTCCTTTTTTTTAATTTATTATTATATAGTAATCCAAACAGATTACTATTGGTAAAGCATATCCATATAGCATATAGCTTTTGGATTTTTTCTTGCTTTCTAGAATTAATAAACGTCTCATTTTGTTTATTAAAATTTGAGCATAAGAATCTGGGTTTTTATTCGGAAGATTTAAAAAGTCCACTGACGATCTGGGTAAGCACTATGGTGTTACCAACACTGACTTCTTTTTCTAAATATTTTCTGCCTTTTATCGGGCGCAAGGATTTAGTGCTAAATTAAAAAAAATATTTTTTTTGCTCCCCTAAATTTTTTTGCATTTTTTTTTTATTAATTCAGTTGGATAATACTTAAATTACCATACCAATGATACTCATATTATCTCATTCCCCCATTAAATATTTTACAAAGAAAAATTGAGGGCATTTTGTTGATATTTGAATGGGAATATATAAGAAAATGTAAATGCCATATCTCCAGAACCACTGGGCCGATTTCGTGCAAACTTCTCACAAACCATCCCCAACATACCCTGAAATTTTGGCTAAAATCGGTGGACCCGTTTCCGCAGTTAGTGAAGACGTCAAAGTGTACACTTCTTTTTATATATATAGGTATAGATTAATAAATCTTTAAAAATATGTACATTCTCATTTTATATATTTGTCTCTGATATTTTAAATTTTTATGAAAAAAAAGATTATATAATTGAGCCGTGTGTTTGAGACATCTCAACACAAAATTTTAATAAATGTACGAACAACAGGACCGTGTTGATAATATACATCGGTAGATAAAGCAGTTTTCTAGGTACTTTTCTCTAGCTATATTTGTATACTGATTTGGAATTGGATTTACTAACTTCATAACCTTTGAAGAGTATATCCGTTTTTATCTATGTGCCAAATTACATTAGGCAATTTTTGTCAATTTTTGTCATTTTGTGCAATTCTTCATTAATAGGAGAGAGACGAAAGAGGAGTACATGCATATGTGTACCCATTTCATTTCCTCTCCCCCTCTCGCCTACTAATGAAGAATTGCTGCTACAAAAGTTGTATAATATAATTCGGCACTATCATACCTCGTACAATACAATTATTAATTCTGTTAAAGGTATAATTACTCATTTTTATTAATAGGGTAAAAGTCCCAATTTGATTTTTGAAATTCTGAATTTGATATGGAAAAATCCGAATTTATTTTTCATTTCTTTAAGTAATAACGTTTGATTTTTATCCATTATACCTTTTATAAATTAAACTAAAGGTTTTCTTTGTATTTTCTTTCAGCCATAACCTCTCAAAATGGATTAGCTCTCCTTGCATCAATTACGCTTAAAAATGCACTAAATATCAATAATAATAGCAACAACAATAATAATAGTAAAAGCAAAAACAAAAACAATATCACTAAAAAGAACAACAACAATAATCATTTAACATTGAATCACAACAACAAAAATAATATAAAACATCATAAAGCACCACAGCTCCAACATGGTTTTATTTCATCACCAGAAATTGCTTCGTCATCATTATCATCAACTGCAGCAGCAAAAATATCATCGCCATTATCAACTTCAAAAACAGCAACAATACAAACATTACATTCACCAGAACAAAACAATGTATTTACATTTACTGCAGCAGGCCTACAATCCTTAACCGCAACTGCTTTATCAACAATTCAAAAAGAAATTGCAGCAGTCGCTGTTGATCAGCAACAAAAACAACAAACACAAAATAATCAACAATTGCAAACATTAACAACAACATCAACAGCACTAACTACAGTGCCAGCGTTATCCTCTTTTAATAATAATAATAAAAGTCATACCAATTCTTTATCAACGAATCATCATCAGACAAATAATAACTTTAGTGCAAAAGATCCTACTGTAGCTTTATTAGAAGCCTTATCTATAAAAACGAACAAGAAACAGCAAAACGTTTCAATCCCTCAACAGCAGACATCTGTTAGTTCATCAGCATTGACAGCACATTCAACAGTGGGTAATGGTGGCAATAATAATTCAAATAATAATGCCAATGGTAATGGCAACAGCAATAAAAATAATTTTAGAATTCCGTCCGATATACTTGATGATTTGGCCAGTCGTTTTATAATTAATGTTCCCGATATGGAACTAAGTAATTTAATCCGTATATGCTTTCAAATTGAACTGGCTCATTGGTTCTATTTGGATTTCTTTTGCGCATCGGAAGAGGAGAAAAAATTACAACCATGTGGTATTAAACAATTTGCTCTGCAACTATTTGAGGTAAGAATTTGTTTAATGTTCTTTTCATTCTTTATTACAGTTACCGTGAATGATGAATTTTTCAGTCTTTGTTCGTGTAAAATGAAATAAAAAGAAAAAATATTGAACGTGTAAAATAGTTGGTAATAATTATTTTCTTGGTGTTGAGGTCAAGGTTTTATCAAAAAATATGAGATTGTTTAATATCTCCTACATTCCTAATATCTCCTTATTTTCTTAAATACCCTAATTTTTTGGGATAATCTATATCCGAAAATATGAAATATTTGGAATTACGTTGAAAATAGAATATTTTTATAGTCCAAGATTACTTTAATAATAAAGAATATAAAAATTTTATTAGATTAAATTTTTAGCTGAATACAAATGTATTATAAAAGTCTATACATTAAAAAGACCATTTTCTCAACCTTCTGCGTAGTTATCTAAAGATATTTTATTACTGAGATTTAAAAAAGGTTGTCTGATACTCAGACCTTTTTCAAGTTAAGCGTTGTTAACTAAAAAAATTTGATCGCTGACAATCTCAGGTTAGTATAAAAACGAGAATAAAAAATAATAGACATTTTCACATTGAAGGAAACGTGTAACTGTTTCGTGCATCCAAAAGGAAACTGGTCGCGCAGTAACTGATTTTAATTTATTAACTAGCTGTGCCCACACACATCAAATTTTAAGTCTTACGTATATACTTTATATAAAAGTACCTATCACTAGGAAAGATTTTAAAATTTATATAAAATACTAAAATTTTAAAAAACGTGTATAAAATATTTTAATAACAATTTAATTACACAAATTAAAAATACAAATCAAATACAATTTTGTTCAATTGGCTATTTGGCAGTAAGTTATACATATTTTAATTATTTTAAAACAGCGCCATCTAATGCGCAACCGTGTGTAAAATATCCCGCTTTCAATACATTTTGACATTATTTTAAAACAGCGCAACCGTGTAAAATACACCGCTTTCAAAAATAAAAGATGGCTTAAGGTATGCAGTACCTTTAAATCGGTAAAAAAAATCGTCGTACTTTCACAGGGTACTAAGGTACCTCCTCACAAAATTTTGTTAAAATCCATCCAGTAGTTTTTACGTGATACGAACACAAAAAAAGAGTACGAGTTTAGATAGAAAATGTATAGTTCGCTTTCATGTATTTATTTTATATCTACTTTATTTACAAATTTCAGCATATCCCATTCCTACGCCAACATTTGTCTTCCATTGATACAATTTTGGAAGATTGGAAAAATTACAAATTATCTGTGCCCACCTATGGAGCCATTTTAATATCCGAGGATCTCAATTATTGCCTATTAGTGCAATCTTATTTTGCCAAAAGCTCATGGGGTTTCCCCAAAGGAAAAGTTAATGAAAATGAAGATCCGGTACACTGTGCCGCCAGAGAGGTAAAACAATATACATACATACATATATCTGTTTATTTCAATTTTATGTAATTTATTTGAATTTTTAAGGTTTATGAAGAAACCGGTTATGATATCACTGAAATAATTGTACCAAATGATTATATCGAGGCTGTTATCAATTATCAATACACTCGTTTATATATTGTACGTAATGTTTCGTTAGAAACGAAATTCTCACCTCGTACTCGCAATGAGATTAAATGCTGTGATTGGTTTCCCATTGATTCGCTGCCTGTCAATAAAACTGATGCCATATCAAAACCCAAATTAGGCATAAATGCCAATTCATTTTTTATGATAATGCCATTCGTGAAACGTCTGAAAAAGTGGGTTAACGATAAACGTAATGGTGTCGAGACACGACGTAAATACTCAGGTGGTGGCTCACCAACATCTACATCACCCTTGACCACCTCCATAATGGCGAATGGTCAAATGAAATCCAGTTGTAAGAAACAACAAAAACGTAATAATAATCCAAATAATTTTAATGACGATATAAATGCCTTAAATAATGTTGGTGGTGGTGCTGCTGCAACCGCAGCATTATCTACTATTTCCTGTGGTAATAATACAAATACAAATGTTAACTGTTCGAATTCAAATCGTTCTAAAAGACAACGCCATAAATCAATGGGTGATTTGGATGGTATTAAATTAAATAATTTTAATAATCAAAGTAATTGTAAGTCGACAATTAATAATAACAATAACTGTGGTTCTACCACAACAACATCATCAGCAACGACCACTGCAAATAGCGGTGGTAATATGAGTTTTAATAATAAAAATTCAAATAACAATAACAACAACAATCAGAAACGTCATTCAAAAATTGTTGCTGCTGGCAGCAATGTCTCTAATAACATTAACAATAATATAAATAATGGTTGCAACAACAACAACAATGGTAGCAGTTCATCATCGAAACGGCAATTGTTCCAAGGCCAAAGTCAAACCAATAATTTACAACAAAACAGTGAAAAGGTAATTTGTTCTTTCAAAAATTAGAATAAGAACTGAGTCTCAAAGGCCAATTTTTTATTTCTTCAATTTTGATAACAGTACATAGTATATTGAAAGTAAGGTAATTTAAAAAAAAGATTAGATGTATTAGCTTTTAACAGAGTTTTTCTAGAGAAATAAAAAGGGCCAGCGCTGGGCGGCGAAAGCTAAGATTTTTTGGGTTTAGAAACAAAGTTCTTAGAGCCGTGGTAGGTGTAATCACTGGTCATTAGAGCAAGAACCATTAGATGTGTTACCAATAGATGGGTACATCGTATTTCTGAAGGTTGTGCGAGGACGAAGGAGAATTATAAACTAGAGCAGATTTAGTGTCACTGCCGGTTATCAAGGAAACCGGACGACTGAGTGATAGGTAGCAGGACTCACTTTTTCATTTTGTTTAGTTTTAATTAGCTGAAGGGAATCATAATGGACCTTCTGGGTCTCCGAGTGGATGGGCCACTTTTGGCACAACCCTTCTTAACCTAACCTTAGGGAATAATCTTACTGAGTCAAAAATGTTTTTAAATTTAAATTTTTTGCAGATTGTAAGTTCATTTGACTTAATACGCAAAGAAAAACAACAAATGAAAGCTGCAATGGCCAAGGTACAAAAACAACAGCAAAATCTCAATAACAGCAACAACAACAATGGACGCCAAAGAGCCAAATCCCAAAGTGATAAAATGTGTATGCAACAGCAAAAATCTACAGGCAATAATGGCCACAATAATAAACAGCAACAACAGCGTATACAAAAACAACAATCGCTAATTGTTACCAACACAAATATGCAAAATTACAATATTAACAACAATAGCAACCAACAGAATAATATCAACAACAGCAACAAAAACCATAACAATAACAATACAATTGCAAAATCAAATCTAAATAATAATTTTAACAATAAAATAATGACAACAGGAGGACATAAAACTCCAACACCACCACCACTTAGTGGCAATGATTTACTAGCTTTGGCCGCTGCTACGTCAGGTGTAACACCAGTTGCCCAAACAACGAGAGAAACAGCAATAACAACAGCTGCAGCAACACCTCAACAAAGTTTCATGTCAAGCATTTGTGGTGAACAAAAACCCAGACCTTTATCAGCATTATTGCATTTTCCCGAAGTCGCTGCAATTAAAAAAGAAACTACAGATATAACTATGGCAACTGCTGACAATCAAATGCCACAATTCAAACGCATGGCTTCGGGCACAAATTTACGTATATTAAAGAGATCAACATCCCATCAACATACGCAACAAAATCTACAGCCGCCACAACCACCACAAAGACAAGCCTCAGCTTTACAATTTACACCCAGTTTTAATTCATGGACTAATTTTACATTTACCAAAAATTTTATAGCCAATGTTTTTTGTTAAACATTAAAGGCTTGCTTGCCTGGCTGGCTCTTGTGCCTCCACTCCTCATCCCTACATCCATCCGAACCATGAAGAGTGCATGTAAGAATTACATATGAAGAATTTGTCAATTTAAATACTTGTATTAAAGGGCAAATTGTTAAATTATTTATATTACTTGTATATAAATAATGAGGTAAAATATTATTTTTTTAATTTTAACTTTTAATTTTAA
Source organism: Phasia obesa (assembly GCA_949628195.1). Taxonomy (NCBI): domain Eukaryota; kingdom Metazoa; phylum Arthropoda; class Insecta; order Diptera; family Tachinidae; genus Phasia; species Phasia obesa. The sequence goes on from OX451217.1 coordinate 143,516,524, forward strand.
ATATGAGTGGTACTTTTCTTATCTCTTTTAACTCTTTTGTTTTTAAAAAAGGATTAATTAAAATTCTTGATTTGTTAATTTTTTATTTTCTAAATATCTTTTTCTTTTTTTTTTAAAGGTACCCTCTAAAACATATTTTTTATTTTACTTTATTACTCTTTTTTTTAAATATTTTATTCTTCTTTTTATCCTTCTTTACCTTAGGGCTTTTAATGTATTTCTTTTTTAACTTTTAACTCTACTCAAACTTATTATTTTCGTGGTTTATACTTTAATTTTCTTTGTGTTAAATTTTTGTTTTCTTTAAAAATTTGACTAAATTTTCTTAACCATTCTCAATTCTACTTTTAAATTTAATATAATGGATTTTTTTATTTTTATTTATAAACGAAATTTTGCTCAAAAAACAAATACAAATCTTTTGCTTAAAAAGAAAACTTAAATATACGCTTTTAATTGGAACTCTTAGGACCATTATTATAACTTGCCAATAGCTAAAGTTAGGATTTTGTTAGAGCGATATATAGGTTTTCGTTATAATAACGAGGTTAATGCTCATTACTAATACTCGTCCTTAAAGACGAGGCTGGTTTTTAGCTTCCTTATAATAAAAAAAAAACTATTTATCGCTCCAACAAAATCCTAACTTTAGCTATTGGCAAGTTATATCAATGGGCCTTAAATTGTTTATTTTATGATTTTTATTTTATTTCATGATTTACTTTCGGTTTCAATTTATGAATTACTTATTTTTATTTATATTTTATTTTTAATTTTGTTATGTGTGATTTAATTTTTAAAATTTTGTGTTTTTAATTAACTTCAATTTAATTTTTTTAATTTAATTTTGTTTTAAACAACACATTTTTTCTCTTTGAAAAAATGTGTGAACAAAATTTAAAGGTTTTCATTTTAGTAAAGAAAGAAAAGTAAATAATTTTTATAAAAAAAAATCAAAACTTCAGAAAACTTTTATCTTCGAAAAAACTTGAACTTTGGAAAAATATATATTTCGAAAAAAAAAAGACATCCAAAACTCTTAATCAATGTATTTTTGAAAGAATAAACAATCTAGAATGACATGTTATATCCCGTGAAACAAATAACATGTACTATTTTTTTCAAATTTATGTTTGCAGCTTATTTTAGTTTACATATCCTTCGTGTAGGGCATGAATAACAGTTTTCAGCTTGTATTTAGCGTTATAAAAGAAATTATAATTTTAACTTATAGCGCATTCAGGCTGCCACGAAATTAAGTAATTTCGAGCTGAAATTACGAACGAAATCTAAAGTGTTCATACTGGGCTTTTTGACATTTGAGTTAATTTTGCAAACAGCTGATCACGCTTAGTTGCATTTCTATAATTTAATTCTTTTGCAAAAAGCTTTCGCACAACACTTTCGGATTGATTTAAAATATACACGAATATTAAAAGCAAAACTACAACAAAATTAATGTACAATTATGTACATTTCCATTATTTCATTTAGCTTTAAAATTTTTCAAACAAAACGGACTTTCTAGGTTGTAAATATGGTCATGGTTGCATGGTAGCTTTTTCTACAAAACCAACGTTGTCTATCGTAATTTCAAGTTAATTTCGACGAAATTAAGTAGAATGAGTTAATTTGGGCTATGGTAAAATGTATCCGAAATTACGTAATTTCAACTTGATTTCGACCGAAATCACAAAATGACTTAATTTCGTGGCAGCCTGAACGGGCTATTAAGTACGAATAGGGTATTTATTGTAAACAAGCTAAAAGCTTAATTTTTTTTATTTGATTTATTTAAAAATATTTTATTATTTATAAATATTTTTGTTTATTCATAAATATTTTTTATTTATAAATATTTTTTATTGAATATTTACCCCCATATTTATACAAAATAAAATATATTTTAAATCTATTTTTCAAACAAAAGTTATTCTAAAATACATTTCAAATTAGTTTTATTTTTTAAAAAATATGGGGGTTAAAATTTTATTAGTCGAACTATTTTATTTATATTCAGATGAAATCTTGAAGTCAGGCTTTAGTTCGTTTTTATTCTCTCTAAGTAAAAATATTTTTTTCTGGAAATTTGTCTTGAAATATTTTTTTTTTGTTCTATATATTTTATTTTATTCTTATACTGACCTGTAAAACTTACTAAAGTTATTTTAATGTCCATTTTTTATATTGGTTTAAAAATTTGCAATGTGTTTTTTTCTTTAAAAATACGTTTATGTTGTGAAGTAATTTTGTAGTGGCACTTTTAAGTGTTTTTATAGTCTTATTTAAAACAATTTGTTCTAATTATTTAAAATGAAAAACCATTTGTGCAAATAGACGTGTTTGGAATGCAATCAAACATTTTGAAATTTACAAAAGCGTTTATTACAAAATTTTATTTAATTTAACCCGCATTAAAGCCAAATTTATAAGGCACTAACTAATACGTTAAACATAATAACTGTACCCAGTGGTAAAACGAAAAAGGCCCTCTTACTGGACGCCTTTATACGATCCTCAGATTTCCGTGTATGCCACTATTTTTGTGGAGTTTGTACAGTATGTGCCTTTGGTTTATGAAGATGAAGAGCTGTATAAATTTTGGGTATAATCGGGAAGGGGCAAGGGGTAGTTTACTTAACACCCCAAACCGAAAATAATTAAGTTTTCGATTCGAATATACTTTGGACTTTTATTCTTTATGTAATACATATATTCATAAAAATATTTGTTTCCATTGGGTAAAGTTAAATTAAATTGTTTTAGTTAACGAAGTTTTGAAATTCAGTGGTGTCAAATCAATGAAAACTTTTTTGAAAGCTCTGTTTCGCAATTTTAGCTTTTAATAACAAAAATATTTTATTTGAAAAAAAGTATCGAATTTTATATTTCATAACATTTTTTGTTATTTGAAAAAAAAAAATAATTTTGTTTTTCCAAATTTTTTTTTTATTTTTTATTAAAAAAAGAATTATTAAAAACTACACTTACGGAATAGAGTTTTCACAAAAAGTTGTCATTGAATTGTCACTTACTGCATTTGAATAAAAAATATTTACTTTTCTTTTAAAAAAAATATTTCAATTAAAAATTTTTGTTTTAATATCTCATAAACTTCTGAATTTTTTTTTAATTTAATAAAATTGTTAAGTCATTTTAAGAAGTTTATGAAAATTAAGTTTAAATACGCCAAAAGCAATTAGAAGACATCGTTCGAATTAATTTGGAGGTCAAGAAAACAATATTTATTAAGCTATAAACATATTAATAACATAAAATCATTAATTTCAAATAAAAAGTTTTTTAACTGGTCTAATTGATCATAAAACATAAATTTTTTAATTTTAAAATTAAACAAAATTGTAAGACCAAAAATAAATAAAAAAAATGTTTCCTAAAATTTAAAAATAAGAATTGAATTAAAATTGTTTTTAAATAATTTTTTTTGTACTCAAAAAGAAGATTTTCTAATTGAAAAAAATAATTAAATATCACGGCCATATTGATAAAAATTATTTTTGTTTTTTTATAGGCTTAAAAACAAACTTTTAACTAATTAAATTAATTAAATGTTTGAAATTAATAAAATTGTTTATTAATTGAATTATTTAGTTAATTTAATTAATTTAACTAATTAATTGAATTAAATAATTAATTAAATTAGTTAATTAAATGTATTATTAAATTAATTAAATTAATTAAATGTGTTATTAAATTAATTAATTAAATTAAAATTAATTAATTAAACTAGTTTAATCAAGATATATGCGATATGGCGGAATCTTGTATCTATCATTCTTAGTTTTAACTAAATAGCCTTCGTTTATAAAACTGTTTCCCGAGTTATATTTAGTCCTTTAATTGTACTATATTATGATGCTTCTAATTGCTTTTGTTTGTCCTTCTCCTCATCCTCATCCTTCTAAAAATCAAATGGTTAAAGATTTTGTTTTTATTTTTTTTTTTTTCGCAAAGAAAACGAAAACTATTTTATGTTTTCTTTTTCACCCTTATTTTTTTTATACACAAAAAATGTCTTCCTTTAAGCAACAAACATTAAAAGTACAATACATTTTATATACATATTTATTTTTTAAACCAAAAGAGATTATAACTAACCATTTGATTTTTTCGCAACCTCATAAGAAACCCCTTTTACCTAACACCTTCTTAAACATCAAAATAACAAAAAATATACCATTTTAAAAATGGTTATTTTTTAAATTTTACACAATTTTATAGTATTTTTTTTTTAATTTTAGAGATTGTTTAAACATTTTTGATGCTAAATTCAGCAGGGTTTCTATATGCATTGAATTATAACACTTGAATGTATTTTCTTTTTTCTCTAGGGGTAAAATTTGTTTTTAAGTATGAATATTTGTTTGCAATCTCAAATTAATATATTAAATGACTATAGAACTGTGGAAGCTAATAAAAAGCTACTTAAGCTTTTAAATAAAAAAACAGCAAAAATATAAAACATCAGGCAGATCTGGGGGTTTACGGCGTATTTCGATTTAAAAAAAAAATGAATAATTAATCACTTATACCTTGTGTTTCGAAAATGTATTTTTCAAACCCGAAATACACACTAAACCACCTGGATCCTTTTTCAAGCAAAATACTATGAAAATATTGTAAAATAAATATTTTCATCTTCCAAACGATTGTATTGGATCCCGTAACGTGTTTTAAGCAACAGAAACAAGAACGAAAAAACAAATTCGACATTTATACGAAAATTATATCATTCGAAATTGTTGAACTTGTAAAAACATTTTCGAAATGTTTTTTTTTTCTTATAGAAATACATAGTAACTTCACTAAATTTATTTTTCGTTTCGTTTTACTGACGCGGTCTGCTTAAATTAATCCTTTCTTTTTCATTTTCAAATAAAGGATTTAAACACAATATAAATTTCGTAAAATCATATAAATCATTTTATTAAATTTCAAACAAAAAAACAATTTTTCGCAAAACAACTTAACATCCCACTCCGTCTTAACGAACCATTGATATGAAGAAGACATAAACATAAATAACACCGACAGAACAACGGTATTAACTTATTCATGTTATTGTAGGTGTCGAAATTATATTTATGTTCATGTTCTAATTGACCATAATTTTTGAAATTCTATTAATGTTGCTGAAATGGTTATAGCAAAGCAGAAAGGTACAGATGGCGCTGTTTAAAAACAAAACCGTCAAACTAAAAAAACTAAAACGCCATTGTCATGTTATAAAACAGCTTTTAAAACAAATGTTTTAACAACCAAGTTGGACAGAGTCTACACGTAACTTTTAATGTAAATGTTATTAATTTCATGTCTAATGTAGACGGGGTGAAAACTTGACATAAAAATGTTAAGTGGAATATGAGATTTGAACTAAAAGGTTAAGGTAAGAAATGGAAAGTTTAGTAAAAATCGACTTATTTCGAACTTCATATTCCTTTTAATAGCTTTCAACAAAAAATTAACTTAAATAAAAAAACTTCGTGATTTTATAAAATAAAAGTCATGACTACATTTCACATTTAAAATTTTCATAAAATTATCGTTTTCTTCGGAAAGGAATTTTGATTTTTAGTGAAAATTAAACAATTTTTTAAGAGTGTATGTTTCTTTAAAATATATATTCTTCATTTTGTTTCAATATCCTTTTCCACGTTTGAATCCACGCTTATACAACTTCTAAGCTCTTCTGGCAAAAAACTGGATTAAATTATATTTGACTTCCAAATTTAAATTAAGATCTTTTCCAAAAAAACAAAAAAAAAATGCAGAGACCGAATCAAGTAATAGTCCGAAGAAGACAAATTTTGAGAATATGGTGGGCATTTATAACGCCTTCATTGAACTGCTTTCCTTTATATACGATATAAAGGAAAGCAGTTGTACCCCAACAATCCCCTTGCGACGTCTTACTTATTAAACCCGTTTCTAAGCAAACCAGTAATCACTAATTTAGACTTATATGACAGATAAAATGAAAGGAAGTCAACTTAATCCGTTGGCACAGTGGATAGTCTATTTGTGCTGTATATTGTAATTGTGAATTCAACACTACTTTAAAATCTCGAATTTATATGCATATTCCGAAGTTTATCAAATTTTCTTAAAGGTTTTTTACTCAAAACATAAATTAAATGTTTTTTATATGAGATTTATACTAAGTGTTTTTTTTTAATTTAATTTTTTAAATGTTCAAATGTTCAATTTTAACCTTCCTCTCAGATAAGTTTTTATGCAAAATACTCAATTATATAACGTGTGCAGATAAAATTGTTACTTCTTGTCTTTGGGACAGGCTGTAAATGTGATTTAATAAATTGATTTTCTTATGAAATTTTGTAAATTTGTTATAAAATTTACACACATGTTGTTCCTATATTCAAAGCAAAAAAAAAAATAATAATAAGCTTAAAAGTAAGTAAGTCCTATATACACAATCCTATTGGACAATTTTTTGCTTGGAATTTAGAAACAGATATATAAATTGTTTTTATAAACAATTCAAAGTGAATTCATATCAGGTGATCCACAGCGATTGCCAAAAGCAAATCCAAATGTCAAGCTGCATATGATATTTGGCACATAAATAAGTGGCGAAATTACCTAAATTCGCTCCTGCAAACACCTAGTATTAATTCGCTTTGAAACTACTTAATTTAATTGATTTTTAAAACTGTTTTTTATTTAAATTTGACATTTATGTATGTTGTAAAAACGGAGCTAATTTTCAGGTTGAAAGCAAAAATGTCGTTTTGAATATTTATGTGTGAAACAATAATTTTTTATATTTGTAAATTGTTTCTGTACACGTTTTTAGACGATATTATTGCTAAACTTGATAAAATGTTTAATATAAAAAGTTTTGAATAATATGGTTAGAATGAAAAATTGATAAACAAAAATTTGGCGACATTTATTATAAAAAATTTTAATAAAAATTTATTTAAATAATTTTAATTAAAATTTATTTAAATAATTTTAATAAAAATTTATTTAAATAATTTTAATTAAAATTTATTTAAATAATTTTAATAAAAATTTATTTAAATAATTTTAATTAAAATTTATTTAAATAATTTTAATAAAAATATATTTAAATAATTTTTAAATTAATTTAATCAAACAATTTTCAATCAGAAAGAGATTTCCAGAGTTTGATTGCAGTGGTGAAAAAGCTCATCATATGTTATAAATCCAAATGTCAAACGCCATATAAAAAAATGTATAACAATTTCTTTTCACATATAGTTGGGCATATGGCGACGAAAATTCCCGAATTCGCCCCCCCTGTAACAATCTAGTATTAATTCGCTTTCAAGCCCCGTATAAGAAAATTTAAAACAATTTATTTTCAAATATAGAGTTGGTTAAAGGAGAAGGAGGCGAAAATGCCTAAATTCGCCCTCCCCCTGTAACAATCTAGTATTATCGACAATGGTAAATTTATTAATCTGATCCGTAGCTCGAAATATGTCAAATTTCAAATGAACTATTAAAGTCAGGGTTAATTAAATTCGTTTATTCCCTATATTACTTAAAAGGATTGAAAGAATAAATTTTTGTATATAAAAAATCATATTCGATTCATAATATTTATGAAAAAATTCATGGGATATAGATATGTAATATTTTTCTTTTTATACAAAAAAAATATTTTTTTAAGTATAGATTTTAACATTTCGAGCTACTAAGCAAATTAATAAATTCGCCACCGCTTTGTTAAAGGATTCACCTTGGAAATATTTCTACGTTTGCAAAATTTTAATTAAATTCATATTTTTTTATTGTTTTACTTAAAATTCAGACAATTTTTTCAAACACTCAATATTAATAATTATTTTTTTAAATTCTTTTATAATAATTTTTTTCAAAAGTTTAGAAAATTGTTTTAAATTTTCATTAAAAATATATTTTGAGCTGTATATAATAAAATGAATAGACATTTTTTCTACTCTCGAAGTCTTTTTTTAAGAAATTAATTTAAAAACTTTGTTAGGCCATCATAATCCTTTGGTTACGTCATCCTAACAACACTATTTTTAGTAATGATTGTTGTTAGGATATGTTGTCTCTTTTATGTCTTTCCCTTGCAGTGAGAGCAAATTATTTCCATAAGAATTTAAGAGTTTATATGGAAAACTCTTAGTTTCTTGTTCTTTTACATATTCAAGCAAAAAATAATATTATATTGTGTTTATCTAGCTCTGGTTTAAATGTCAAATTTAAATAATAAAAATATTGAAACAAAATTTTGTGAACAACAATTTTTTTTAGTTTTTTATTATAGAGTACAGAATAAAATCTTTTTTTTTTGTCGAAGAACGAGCAACTTTAACCAAATAACCACCTCTTTTACATCACTAAATATAAAAGTTTTGTTTGTTAGACTTACATATGAATGTACATACATATATTATAATTGTTTAAGTATTTCTTTACTTTATAATCTTAAGAACAATAATGTGAAATACTTAAAAAGAATTTGTAAACTTTGGTTCGAGAATTTCTACAAGTAATTTTTTATTTTTTTTTTAAGATACAAGAATAATTTAGGAATTTACTTACTTTATTTTCCATTATAAATAGTTGCATTTATTGGAACTTAAATGCAACTAGCAATTTCAATTTCATAACTCATAGTTTTTTCAATATCTTCGCTTAATTTCATGTCTAGAACTAATTGTCCTCAAATGGTAATATAATAATAATTTTATTTCACACTTCTCATTTGGTTTAAAAATTTTTTATTTAATTTCGAAATTACAGTTGCAGTGTTATAATTCTAATTATTAAAAGTTTTGTTTTCAATCCAATCCTGAAGTTAATTTTCTAACCAAAGTTTATAAGTTTATTTTACGTTTTAAAATTTTTTTAAACTATTAATTCATAATAAGGACAATGTAATAAATAATTCTTAAAGACTTGTAATCTAAAGTGCTAAAATATCCAGTTGAATTTATAAATATTAAGTCAAAAAGGTTTTAAATTTGTAGAAAACATCTCTTAAAAAATCAATGACGAAAAAAATTTTCAATATAATTTTTTACCTAACCCCAATATTCGGTATTTTTTTTTGGGTTAGAATGAAAAAAAAAACTCATTCTTCAAAGTTAGAACTAAAACACCACAGACTGATTAGTAGTGCGCTGGAGGTTGCGGGTACGATAAAAAATTTATTTGCATGCGTACTACCGTCGACGCTGGAAATAAAATCAATAATTTTTGATTTTCCATCCAACATCGTTGGTATCACGGATATAAAGAATTTTTATTTACCAAACAACCAAATAAACTATACCAGCTGCTTGACAAACGAGTAGAAATGTACGCTTGCGTAATACGTTTGTTTCACCAATAAATTGCATTATATTCACCTTTCACTATCGACACTCTTCAGCTTGCTTGTAACGAAAGCAATATGTCATTCGTTTTAGTTTTATTTTAGCCTTCGTGCTACCATAGGAATTAGTGATAACTCTTTGAAGGATTTATGTTCAAATAAATCTTTACTAGTGGCTTACTGCAGTTTTGTGTTTTTTGTTTCGGTTTATATTATAATCAATCCAGCACTGTGTTGTCTAGTGGGCTGAGTCATATCATCTCACAATATGTAAGAAAATTAAAAGCCGTTGAAGTTACAATTAATTTAACAAGGAAAAGTTTTTTTTACCAGCACTGTGTTTCCACGATGTGTGTACATATATAGATTGTGTTGGAATGGGATAGAACTCCCAGCTATTAAAAGGAGTATGAAGGCCTTCTAGAAGGCCTCTATTCTCTTTCTTAAGTAGTCACAAGGCCTTCTAGTCACATTCCATACTCATATCTTTTTTAAACAGATTTTCATTGTGGAACAGGTCTTCCATTCTTAATTTCTGTCGTCAAGGTCTTCCTTATCTGCTAGAAGGCCTTCATTTTAATGCCATTTAGAATGATTTTCATAGCAAAAACAAAACAAATAACTGTAAATTTTTCTTCATGTTTTTTTTTTAATCGAACCCGCAACCCACAGACTGTTGAACTAACGCGCTACCAATCAGTTAGTCGAGACATTTTAAATAAATAAAGGGCAATTAAATTAACTCTTGCTTTTTATAAACGAGAAAACTAAGAGATATAAATATATAACATCACGCTTCCCTTCTAAGAGAAGGATAGTAGGAATGTGTAGTAGATCTTTTACAAGGGAGAGGAAGGCCTTCTAAAAGTCCTTCATCGGAAGAACGAAACAATGAGGGTCGTAGAGAGAAAAGGTCTAAGTATGCCTTATAGAAGGCCTGAAGTAAAAAGCCCTTTTTAGCTTTACCGCTCGACTGAGTTCAAAAGAATATCATCAAACCAGTTAGTCTACTCATTTCGCATTTTAATTGTCTTTCAATTATAATTCAGCGCTAGTTTAAACCGCTGAAATGGGATATTACTGGAAACTGAACATTGAAATTGCGCCTAAATTCAACCACTTCTAGAGAACCAACTAAACGCCTACTTATATACTCTACATAATTTAAAACCTTTTTAAAAACAATAATTATCTACAAATGTATTTAAGAACACAACAAAATATATTGTACAACTTAAGTAAGTGGTCTCGTTAACTTTACTGTTTATGTATTTAAGTTCCTTTTTATTATAATTATATTTAATAATTTTAATTTAAGAGTAAAAATAATCGTATTGATTTGCATTTGTTTACCCACACAACCAACCACAACAACAACAGCAACAAACACACACACATTAACACCCACCCACAACTAGAATTGTAAACACCCTACAATTTATATTTAATTTTAAGAAAATGTTAAGTTTATTATTATTTGTTTAATATGCTCTTTTTTAGAATGCAAACAGACCCTTTACGCTTAATGATGGTTGCCAAAATAACACTTTAAGAACTGGTTGTTTTAATTAAGAAATATTCGCATTTCTTTATTTTAATAAAAAAAAATGGAAACATTTTGCCAGATTTATTTTAATTGTAAAAAATATGTGAAGACTTGCTAAAAAAAAAAGATGAAACAAACTGTGGTATTGACAAAGAAATTGAAAAATATTGTAAAAAAGAATGAATTTATTTTGTACTTTAAACCTAAAAAATTTTCAAAAAGAAAAAATATAAAAAATAAAACACAGCAGAAAAACAAAACACTTTTTATTTTATTCAGTAGTCGTCGACGACAAAAATTTATGTCGACGGGTCAATTATATTATTATCTAAGTCGTCGTTGACAGCAATCGATTACTACTGACGATCGCTAGATATTATCAAAGGCGCCCTGAACTCGATGTTGTGTGAAAATAGCTCTGTGACTTCAGATTGATCAAGTTCAAAACGCACCCTATTACCGGCCTCAAATTTGAAGGCAGTCTATCAGAGATCAAACGCCCTAGATCTCCATTATTCAAATGCAGATAATCTTGCCGCACTGCTACTATTAAATCAAGAGATCTGTTGGAATGAAGTACATATGGTTACTGTGTATTTCTATTAGAACAAAAAAAAAAAAAAAAATCATTCGAATTTGAATGACTTATAAATTTCGAAAATCTTATATTTCAAATCGAAATACATAGTAACTGCCTATTAAAGCACTCAGAGCTCCTGAAAGAATTATAGGTATACAACCCGTAATACAAATATCAGCAGATTTTTTGATTAAAGCACCCAATTTAATTCTTTCCACAAAAACTCTGCTCATTGTAGTGTTGATCACTGCTTAATGAAACCATTACGAAGCCACAAACTTCCTAATATGGCTAGGCGAAAAATTTCATGATGGGCTAAGCAACATTTCTGGGTGCAAACTAAAATATGACGTCTCGGCTTCATCAGAGGAATCTGGTGGCTAATTCTGGAGTAACAACACAAATGGAAGGACCAACGATTAATAATTTGAAAGGAATCACAGTCCCCTGTGAAAGTACTTCCAAACAGGGTTTCCGATTGAAAGTGCTATTCTATTGGCGAAACCCTTTTCTTAACTTTACCTATCTCTAAACTAGAAATAACCCAATCTGGCCAATAAATCTAAATTTATCAAATATTTTTCCGTTTTTGTTTTTAGGGGAAAATTAGAAATGTTTTTTGTCGAAATTAGGATTTTTGGAAAATATTGCCTCGCAAATTTTGGGCAATATCTTCACTGTTTATAGACCAATATTGCTGATTTTCAATAGTATACATAATTCCAAAAGCCTTTTCAGACAGATCGGTATTGACTTTGTGGGATGGAAAATTAATATTTTGGAACTTACAAACGGAATAACATCTGTAGTCAGAAAATCTGTAAATAAAAAATTCAGTGGGGTTACTGCGTATTTCGAAATCATTCGAATTTATATGACTTTAACATTGTGTTTCAAAAATGATTTCTTTCGAATCGAAGTACGCAGCAGCCTCCCAGTTAAGGCTAGCATTTACACTTAGTGTTGGAAATGTTAAAAAAAAACACTTTTTATTAATTTCAATTTAATTTTATTCAATATCATTTAGTTAACAACTTATTTTATTTCGAGTCTCTTGGTGTTGCATACTTTAAGGCAAAATGGCATTGTTAATATCTGCTAAATTTCTTTTAATACCTTTCCGTAATTCCTCATTCCTTAATGCATGATCCAAAGCATTATGCCACATTTGCGATTCCATAGTAGTAGAGGAAGAACTCAATGAAGCATCATCATCTTCAATTTCTTCCTCCTCATCTTCAGTAAAGGAGCATTCGAATTTTCTTAAAGCCTGCATTACTTCAATACCATCTGGATCGGGATCCGAAACGGTGGAATAAGCTGGTGAATTTTGTATCGCGTTAGTAGCTGTTGTTGTTGTTCTCGTAATGTTTAAAGCTTCGGCAGCATTTTTATGTAAAATTTTATGTTTCTTATAATTTGAAGCATCAGCATAAGATTTTGGACATAAATTACATTTGTAAGGCTTCTCGCCTGTATGCGTGCGTATGTGCTTAGTTAAGGACGATTTTTGTTTAAAATATTTGTAACAATAAGAACATTGATGTTTATAGTCGATTGGTGGTTTTATAAGATTTATGGGAGCATTAGTTAAGGTAGAATTGTTTGGTTGCACGGGGATTGGTGGTAACAGTTTTAGTGGAGGTAAAATTTCAATTTTCGTTATTAAAGGTTTTGCAGATAATGTGGTTTGGTTTTTGTCGGGGTTTGTTAAAGATAAGGTGGATATTTGTTGAGTTTTTAAGATTGGTTTAAGTAAAGATCGCGTAGAAATATTTGAAACTTTTGGAGCAGATTCTGGAATATTTTTTCCATCGCTTTTTTGATTCAAGATATCATCTTTGGATTTTGTAACATGAGAAGCTGCTAAAGGGTTGCTTGAAAAAGAATTTGTTACTGATGTTTTGAGGTTAAAAATATTTTTTATTTTTACTGGTTTTGCTGAGACCTTAAGTTCTCTTGAAGGCCAATTGTAATTATGTTGTAAATTGAAGCTGCTTTCTGTTTTGGTGAATTTATTGTTAATATTTAGAATGTGTTTAACACCGCTTAAGGGTTCATTATCTAACTCAGTTGATACATTTGGAAGTTGAGAAATATTTATGAATTTACCTTTACTAGAACTTTCATAATTTGTTATATTCAAATTTGAATTTGAAGAATCATCACTAGATTGAGGGGCTTTCGGAATATTATACGATTTATTTTTTGAAATTTGTGTTGAATTTGGCTGGGAATTTTTGCTACAATTTGTTTGTAAAGATTTATATTTAATAATGGCAGTGTGTGCCATATTTTCGAAAGTATTTTCGTAATCGTATAGACTTTTCCCTACTCCAGTAGTTTTGTCGATTTTAAATGGTTTTAATTTTTCAATATTTGAAAATGAAGAATTCTTAGATTGGTTCAAAGGTTGGGAGGTCGTTGTGGGTTGATAAGATTTTGGCCATTTTTTTAATCCTAAAAGTGTTGCCGAGGGTAAAACTTTTAAGATACTACTGTCCAACTGAAATCTTCCAAACTCAGCTGGTATTTTAAGGCTTTCCCTAGAAGTTTCATTTGCTTCTGAGAACTTTAAAATTTTGTTATCACTGCTTGTTCGTATAACGTCAGGCCTAGCTATAGATTCCGAAAATAATTTAGCTCTAGGAGAATTTTTTAACTTATCGTGTTCGAAATCTCTTGTAAAATCTTCAAAATTTGGCGGCGAAACATTTTGTTTATTTAAATGTGACTGCATTTCTATTTCATTTTCTAATAGAATTTGTGACGAATTTTGATTTATTTTTTCCTCGATATTAATAGGATCTTTATGAGTTGTTAGATTTGCTGAATTTTTCGAATTAAACAAATTTTCATGATTATAATCTGTTTGTATTTCATTCTCGAAAAGATTATTTGATGGTTTAAAGATATTATTTAATAATTTTTCCTCGATATTAGTGGAATCTTGAAAAGTTGTTGGATTGGGTGAATTCTTAAAATAAACATTTTTATCATTTAAATCTGGCTGCATTATTACTTCGTTCTCTATGAGATTTTGTGGCGGTTTAAAGATATTAGTCTTTAATTTTTCCTCAATATTAATGGAATCTTTAGAAGTTGTTAAGTTTACTGAACTTCTCAAATGTTTAATTTTCTGATGGGCCTTTAAATTTGAGCGGTGGGCAAAGGCAAACGAACAGAACTACAAAGTATTTTAGGTGGGGTGTTATTTTTTATATTTATTATAAATGAATATACACTTGTGGACAAACAATTAAGTTAACGATGGAATAATTTTTTTGAGTGTAAAAAAACGGTTACTTATTTGCTTTTGTTTTGTAGTTTTTGCAAATATTTAGAGTACTGTTACAGTGTTTTAAAATTATTAAAGAAAATTAGCACTTCACTGTTAAACCTTTTTTTAATAATCTGTAATTTGTTTACTCACATCGAGTTAACAGGACAAATAATTAAGTTATTTAAATTAAAAACGGTAAATACTGGAATAAAATTCTTTTGATAATCAAAAAGTTGTAAATTTTATATAAAAATATTTAGGATCCCTCTTAAAGTCTATAAATTAAATATTATTCAGCTATGGGTAAGAATAAAAGCTCTACTCCCTCTGAAAGAGAGATCATTTGGAATTGCTTCCAAAATGTTGGATCCATTGCTGAGGTGGTAAAAACATTGACGTTGTCTCGGGGAAAGGTAGTTAACGCCATAAATCATTACCGAAAATATAAAACTTTTTACAATTTAAAAAGAAATAAACAGCGCAAAACATCCCAAGGCGAAGACAGGATTATGGCCAGAATGAGTAAGGCTGATCCTTTCCTCACATCTACCCAGATAAGATCAAAAATGGAATTCGAACACAATGTTAAAATATCAGCAAGGACCGTAAGAAGGCGTCTGACAGAAAATAATCTTCATGGTCGCATTGCTAGAAGAAAGCCAAACGTGTCAAAGAAAAATATCAAGCAACGTTTGCAATTTGCGAAACCCCACCTCAATAAAGACCCAAAGTTTTGGAATCTTGTAGTGTGGAGTGATGAATCAAAGTTCAATGTCTTCGGAAACGACGGTAGACCCTATGTGCGACGGCCGGTAAACACACATTTGGATCCAAAGTATACAAAGAAAACTGTCAAGCATGGAGGATCATCAGTAATGGTATGGGGATGTTTATCATCGTCCGGGGTTGGTCCGTTAGTAAAAATAGATGGAAAAATGACTGGGGAAATGTACAAAGATATTCTTCAGAATAATCTTGACAGCGACTATGCTGATGGTTTGTCACTTGCCTGGATATTCCAGCAAGACAACGACCCGAAGCATAAATCTCGGGTCGTAAAGACTTGACTTGAAGAGAAAAACATTAAAGTTCTCGAGTGGCCGGCTCAAAGTCCCGATTTAAACCCCATAGAAAATGTATGGGGAATAGTAAAACGGGCAGTTTTAGCTAAAAAAACTACCAATAAAAATAGACTCTGGGATATTATTCAGGAAGAATGGAATAATATTACTTCTCAGCAGTATTCTGGTTTAGATAATACAATGCAAGCCAGATGCGCCAAAGTAATACGCCAAAGGGGATACCCAACAAAATATTAAAGGTATAGAATAATTTCAAATGAATAGAAAAAATAATAATATTATTTTTTTATTCCTTCTTCCATGTAACTTAATTATATGTACACGTAGATTAAAAGACTTAATTTAGTTTTCAAAATAAAATTGTGTTTCTGTGAATTATTTTTTAAGATTTTGTTATTAATTATCTCAAAGAATATTGAATTAATAAATGAAGTATGTTTTCGCTATTCTTTTTATCGAAACTCTTTTATTTTAACGCTCAAAGGTAAAAGAGCAGACGTGACTTAATTGTTTGTCCACAAGTGTACTTACTTCACATTTATAAGGCTTTTCTTTTGTGTGGGTCCTAAGATGTATCTTTAGTTCATAACGCATTAGGAACATCTTTTTACAAAAAACACATTCAAAACGCTTTTTAGCCACATGTTTAGCCATGTGGTAACTAAGATTAAAATTGTACTAAAAAGGATAAACAAAAATGAATAAATTTGAAAAGATTTCGATTATTTTATGAAAACATTGATCATTTTAATATTTTTACCTTAAAACTTGCTTCACAATATTGACATTTTAAGGGTCTTTCCTCAGAATGTACCAGTCTAAAGTGTTTTCTTACAAGATAATGTGCAGTAAAGGATTTATCACATAATTTGCAATAAAACAAATAATTCTTTTTAAAATCCTTTTCTTCCTCATGTGTTTTTAAATGCTTTTGAAACCCATTTTCGAAACGAAATACTTGGCTGCAGATTTCACATACAATTCTCATTTTAGAAGATTTTCCTTTACTGTCAACTTCAATAAGTTTACCGATATCTTGGCCATTATTTGACCGTAAAACAGCCACTTGAGGTTCATTTAATATATTATGTTGTACTGTGGTTGCTGCAGTGTTAGGTAAGGCTTTACGTGAAGAATTTAAAACATAATTCTCGTAGTGTTTGGGATAGCGTCTCATACGTTTTTGAGCGGGTTCGCTAGCATCTGTAATACAAAGGGATTTATCCTTGCATATAAGTTTGCGCGGTAGTTTTATTCGTAATTTAATGGGCTCGCGCTTAACACTGGCGTGAGAGGTTACATGTTCATGTTTTAGTTCTGTTACTGTCTTAGTCGATACATGTTCATATTCTTTCGGAGCACCACACAATTCCCCTTTAGATAACACTACTGGCTTTCGCTCTTTTAATTCCAGCAATTTATCTGTTTTTATTCTATTGGCTGTATTAGCTTCTGGAATATTTTCCCAAAATGTAGCTACACTTTCTATGCCTTGTTTGCAATTATCACATATTGTTAATGGCTGGTTAATATCCAAGGGATCCTGTAAATAAATTGATTTGAGAGATAATAAAAAATAGGGCTTAACAACATATTTACCTTAAAGCCTTTTAATTTTAAAATTATCTCGGCTAGAGATTTCGTGCGGTCATTGTAAATTATTGTTAAATAGTTGTTTAGCTGTTGACAAAGTCGACACTTATTCATATTGTTCAATTATTTTTTTTTTTTTTTTTTATTTTGGGATACTCTGTGCCCCAAATAAGAAGAATTGGGAGACCACAAAGGTCAAAATTCCATCAGGAAAATCAAAAGGAATAATTTTAAAATTTACTTCATTTTTTGTTTTTGTATTTCAAAAATATTTGTAAACAATCACAGCTGCTTACCCTGTGTTGATTATTACTAACTAAAGTTGCCAGATTGATAATATACGTTTTTTAATTGGGTTAAAATCAGTATAACAAATTAATTTTTAATATGATATTGGTCGTAAGGCCGCTCCTGTTTAATAAACAACTCTCGCGTCATCGTCATTATTTGTTAAGGGCGATCAGGTCCTGATTCTGTTTAGTTCACCTCGAGAGTTTTGTGTCTCACTCTCGCATTGGCTAATGGTTAGCCCCTGATAACTGTATCGAACAACGGTTTATGGCGGTTTTTCCATTAACCACATGCATTCGTCGATAATTGTCAACTGTACATTTATGTAATTTTACTGTACAGTCCCTGACAATATAACCTATTAGTGTTGGCCATTTAATCTAAAACCCAAAAATATGGTTATTGCCTTCTATTAGAAAATATTTATATTGTGTTCTCCACCTCAAGTAATAAGTAAGAACCAAGGTATGTTTATTTGAACAGGAAGTGGAGTCAGTCGAGCAGATTGTTATTATTTTTCTTCGCTAATTTTGTAGTTCGACATGTCAAAAGCTGCTTATATTGTTATTAAAAATACACAATTTTATACTGAAGAAACGAGAAATCAATAAAACAAGAAGCTGTTTTTGGACATTTCGAACTACAAAGCAAAAACTCTTGTTGTTTTATTGTAGAGGCGCTATTACCTAGCCAAATACATTTACCTTGACTAGAACATAACATTTTTAGTCCTTTATTCTGCCGACGTTTTTACTTGTGTTTATTACTATTTTGGGATTTAGGGTCGTTGTATTCATGATAGCTACATATGTAAAATACAAAATTGTAGCCTTTTTAAAAATTCAATGGAATATTATTCGCTTCTAAAAATATTACGTGTTTCAAACGTCAGTGCAGTTGTTTCACCACCTAATTCAATAAACAACACCAGGGAAGGTCCCAATCGAACTGCAACATAGAGACAAGCATAAATAAAACAAAAGAAACACAAATAAACAAACCAACAACTAGAAACCACTTCTGAGGGAGAGATAGGTGTTGGAATCACCACTCGTCTATCTAACCTAGGATACATTTCTAAACTACAATTAAAAATGTTCGTGAATAATATCTATTAATTCAAATCTAGAGTGAATGCAATAGTAGTGTCTCCAGTTCAAAACCAGATTTTTAAAACATACACATGTAAAGTAAATAAATCCGAAAATAGAGGGTGCAAAAATCTGTCTGTCTTGTTTATGTGCAAATGTAAAAACTTTACCCCCCGTCATCATTAGACATTAACGTGTCTTAACAAAAGTCAAACTTTATATAAAAAACATTATTTTGAATACAGTTTTTTTTATGAAGTTTGACTGTTGTTAATAACTACGGGTGGTTATGATGGTGAAACCGAAATCAGTAAAAGTCGGTTTAATAGAGTCTGTTAACCTAACTGACAGTTAGTAAATTTCCTATTAAAAATAAAATAATCATACGTTGTGAAAACGGCCGTTATAATAACGAAAAACAACTTATCTCTCCTATAACTATTTAGCTATTGCCAAGCTATACAGATTGGCTTAACGTAACATACCTACATATATGCGATTTGAAATGTATGGACCGATAATGAATACTTGTTACTACACGTTTTAAAATTGGTTACTTTATAAATACAACTCTGTATATTGGTTCTATGTGTCAACGTCTGATAAAGGAGAGTGTGCATAAAAATAAGAGTAAAGAAAAAGAACAAGTGAAAAATTATCTTACTGGTTTGAACGCACTAAAAAAGAAGGTGGAAAATATATAGAAAAAGTTATTTAAGTGCAACTAAAATTATAGAAAAAAGAAAAGCAATATAATAAAAGAAAAATAACACAATAAAACTATAATAATAATTTAGAAAATATAATTAAGAAATGGTGAGTTGTATAAGAAAAAGTGAAAAATTGCCATGCAAAAGCCATAAAAAAGGAACCAAAGACAAGAAAAAAAAGTTAGAATTCCTTCTAATTGATGATGCAGCATAATGATAAATATGTTGGAAATTGATTTGTCGAAAAAAATATAATAATTGCCTTTGGAATTCATGTATATTTTTTTTTATTAAAACATTCTAGAGTTTTGCGGAGAAGATTGCTAATTTAATGGCCAGGCCAAATCAGCAGCCTGGCCCAACTGATGATCAGCCCTGGTATTTAAAATATGGTGTAAGGGTATTAGGAATAACTGGAGCATTCTGTAAGTATTTTTTAGAAGTGTTTAAAAGAATTACTTATTTTTTTTTTTTTGGAAAACAAGCAACATTTTTGCTATATCTTTCTGTTAAATGATTTCATTGATTTTTTGTGTACCTTAGTTTTTCTTCCTCTCTTCCAAGTGTCTTATCTGTCTATTTGTGTGTTGCCCTGCTATTTTTTTTTCTACTAACTGATGGTCATATATACATATGTATGTATGTACATATAAATTAGTGGGTGGTTTGGGTTTTTATGTTTTTGGATGGGTTTTCTGTTTGTTGTTGCCACTGTTTAAGGTTGTTGCTGTTCAATTCTTCCGTAAATGCTTGACATTGGATATGAAAAAAAATTATGTATATACATACTCGCATATAATTTTTTTGTATCCTTATTTTTTTGTCCTCGTATATAGGTTAAGCATACATGTAACCTTTTTTGCTTTTGTTTACTACGACCCTTCTTTGTATCTTTCATAACATGTTCTTTCATCATTATATGTGCAACTTCTATATGGGTATACTGATTTTCATTACGATCTAGATGAATTATATAACGGCAAAGACTATTTAAATTATTTTCAATTATTCATCATTTAAACTCGAGTCTATTATTAATAAATCTTATGAAAAAATCAGCTTTTTTTTTGTAGTACTGACTTTTGTAGATTAAAAACATATCAAGTTACATACAATGAATGCCTCAATGGATTTTGTGGTTTATCTTTTTAAGCAATAGTATTGAAAAGTAAATTCAGTAGGTTTATTGCATGAATAGTTTCAAGTGATATTAAAAAAAAACATTTAAAAGCTAGAAGCCATTTAAAAAATTTTATTTCTCTTTTTTTTTTCATTTGAAAAACTCTTTGTTACTAGATAAATCTAATAATAAAATAAATTAACATTAAGCAAATTGAGTAAAGCAGAGACACTTGTCTTTTTTTGCATAAATCTGCTGTAAATGGACTGATTTTACTGATTTTCAATAGAATAATTACTGGAACTATATGTGACAGATGGCTGTATTAAATGTGATTACAAGTTCATAGGGCCTCCAGAAAATCAATTTGAACATCTTATATCGACTCTCACTTCTATAAAAAACCGGAATAGTGTTGGACAAAATATATAATAATATCGAAGCATCGGTTTATCGATATTTATTTTATATATATATATATATATATATATATATATATATATATATATATATATATATATATATATATATATATATATATATATATATATATATATATATATTATATATATATATATATATATATATATATATATATATATATATATATATATATATATATTTTTTATATATTTTTTTATTTATTTCATTTATTTCGTAATATAAGGCCCAAACAGGTCCAACATAACTTCAGTTTCTTGTTTATGTTACTGAAATTGTAATGCCACGATTTTTAACAAACAAAATACATATTTCCAATATGTGTAAAAACGAATCGTGGTTTGTTCGGTTGCTAAAAATTTGAAAACGAATGAACCAAAATTGATACTTACTTCTGATGGTTACCAATAAAAACCTTTCGTTATAGGTATGTATGTATCGCAGAAGTCGCAACTCTATTATAACAATATTTTCGATACAACTTCATGTGTATTAAATTAGTATTTATGTTTTATATACGAAATAGGATATATGAATAGTATATACATGCCGTACTGCAATTACCTTGTTGGATATACATTAATTGCATCATTTTTTAATGTCTTCTAGGTTGTTCTCTCCTTGAGAGAAAGAAACGCTAATCTGATTAAGTATAAAAATTTGAAAGGAGAAATTGATTATTTAGGTTAGCACACCAGACCACAGGTTTATCGCTGGCACTTACAGTATAACTACAAAGATGAAATTTGTTGTAGGTCTCGGTGAGTACGTGGCCAGAAAAATCTAAAAACAAGAAAAAAGAGTCAGAATCCCACAAATAATTAAATGTGAAAATAAGTCTAAGTTAATATACAAAAATTTCGGCCGTTAAAAGTACTGAGATCAAAATGGAAATCAAGTTTTTGCTTGATTCAATAACGATCACTGTTAGGATCTCAAAAAGTTTAAATTGTACCGTTCCACTTATAAAATTGTACCAAAATTTGGAATTAACTAAAAAAAAACCATACCTGCATTATAATAGGACTATCCCAATGCTTTAATACTAGGATATTTCAGAAGAATGATAATTGACCTTGAAGTTTTGAACAATTCACAGCACGATATTTTGAATAACATCTAAAGAGCCATCTATTAAAAAAATACCTTACAATTTATCACAGAAAGAATGAAAAAAATTAAGGCCGAATAAGACCGGAAAGAGGTTGAGTGTATGGAAAAACGTTTAATCACTGTAGTTAAGCAAAAAGTCCTTGAATTTTACCACCTTCTATTTGTTAGTAATTTATCCAACCTTTGCTAAGTAATGAGAGCTACTCTGTTTTTTGATTCTAATCTGGTTTGAATCCAAACTTTGTTATGTATAAGAGGATTAGCTTTAGGTGGCGGTAAACTTCGTTCTAACCAACTGACGATAGATAATTGAATAATAATTTCTCGTATTCCTTTATCTGAAGAATGCTGAAGAATGATGTAGCGATTCTGAAAATGCACTACATTCTGGTAGTGTCGAATTAAGAATTTTCCCACTTTTTCTTTAAAATAATTAATCGTATAATTTGTAAAAAAATATTCTTTCAAGACTATTAGTATTCGGTCGATATATTAGAGAGAGTAAACGAACTTGAGCCTTACTTTAACAATTTAGTTAAACTTTATTTTAAATTAATATTGCGATGTTTTTAATCCAATGCAATTAAAAGCTTAGCGATTAGTTATCTATTTATTCCCTCTATTGTTAGAACAACAATAAGTTAGACAAGACGGTGATTTTTATTACTGCTCTTAAGATGAAATAAAGAAATGCTTGCTGCTATTTGTATAAAATTTTCTTAAGCGTGGTTTTATAAACTAAACTAAATTAAGTTAATAATAAAAAATAAGAAAATATGTATATATTTTTGTTTATATTTTTGTTAATACTAATTTATTTTGCTGTCTTCATCACTCTAAAAATATGTCATTTTAAAAGATTCAATGTAAACTCATTTCCAAATAGTTTATGTTTTAAATTGGATGTGTAGCATTTTATTTTTTATTGTTATAATACTTTATTTTTATGATTTTAACTGCTAGTAAGATGATTGACTAGTTGGCTGGCTGTTTGCATTTGTATTTTTTTTCAACTGACGAAATGTGTGCGCCATTAAACTGGTTCCATATGATTGCCTTTTTTATGTTATACGTATGTATATGCAGTTACGACTGTGTAGAGTTTGTTGAACTGTATTAAAGGTACTAAGCCGGCTTTTTAGGTCTTTTTTAATGTATTAAGGTAAAATTAATTAAATAAAATAACAAGCTTGCAAGTGTTTTAGCTAGCTGCTGGTTTTTGTTTATATTCTTTGTATAGGTAAAAACAATTAACTGAAGAAAAAAAAATGAATAAAAACATATGAACAGTCAAACAGGGTTATAACGACTCGTATGTCTATCAGTTAAAGTTTTTATACCCTTCACCACAGGTGGAAAGGGTATAAATAAGTTTGTCATACCATGTGTAATTTCTACAATATTCATTTCCGACCCCATAAAGTATATACATATATTCTGAATCCTAATACATAGAGAAGTTGATTTAGCGATGTTCGTTTCGGGTTGAAATCAACTTTGCCAAGGCACCTGAAGTGATACAGAAAATTTAAGCCTATCAATCTGCCATGAATAGTTTCGAAATTTTTGCTAGTGAAATTCAGCAACATCAGACTGTTCCTTTCGAGGCTGCCGGCAAAAAACCCCCAACCTATATTTTGTTCACATTTTTTTTAGGTTGTTTTTATTTTTTAATCGGTTGTAGGGATTTTATGTTACTAAATATTAGACGGCGACCAATATATCGCATACACATCTCGGGTGGCAATAACCCTCAGGGAAAGACGATTTTTTGTTTCTTTTTAGGTTAGTGTTTTTCTGCTTTGATTTTTTAAAGGTGTTTTTCCTTTAGTCCGACCATTCTAAGTCAATATGGATGGCAGGACTGTCCTGCGGAGGTTGGCGATGGACCCTTTTCGGGGAAGGTAGTTGTTTAGGGTTAATAATGAGTTTGTTTTTCTGAGGTTGTCGTTTTTATTTTACTTAGGTCTGCCGTTTTAGTGCTAACGATTTCAGCGCTGAACAAGAGAAGACGGGGTGTAGGGCAGCTAGAACCATCTTCTAGTAGTAGGGCAATATTGGATTTGTTTTTTTTTTCTGTTTTTTATGCATTTTTTGCTTCGATTATGGTCACCATAATCGAAGATATGTACCATTTTTTAAGACAATTGAAACTAAGCAGTGCCCAAAGAACAACAAGAGGTAGAGGTAGCGTCAATGTGTGTGTGTCAATAATGGGTCGCTTTTTTGAGTTTTAATCATTTATTTTCTGCACGCCATGGATGAACTAGTTAGTTTATTTTTTTTTTCTTGTCGACACTTTAGAAATTGAAATTTTAAAGTTTCTTTCTCTTACTATAGATGTTCGTTATAACCGTTTTCGACTGTGCAAAGCAAATTTTGTGTTCAAAAAGAGAGTGAATGAGAAAGCGAAATATTAAATATTGTACTAAACAAAACAGCTGATTCTTAATGACTCATATAATGTTTTGTTATTAAACAAATGCAAATATTTATGTATTGTTTTTAAATATTTGCGTTGTGTCTTATAGCCGCAGCCAACAACAAATTTCGATGATAATTATAGTTCAAAAAATGTATTTATGGATCTATTTGTTCTCTAATTTTATATTTTGTTTAACATTAAAAGATAACACAGCAATAAAAATAGAGATACATATGTATGTAGAAATTTGCCATTATTTCATAATAAAATGGAAGGAAATCTGTTTTTGTATTAAGCTAAAAATTTGAAAAGATAAGCTCAGAGATGTCAGACACCAATGTACATACATATTTCAGTTAACTTTGGTTTGATAAACACCAGGGATGGAAAAGTTGATGCGATTGTTATATTTTTGATACTATTTGATAGTCTGACAGTACCGTATTACTCCCTTGACTCATTTGGCTTATTTTTTGTTGTCAGTCATGTACATATGCATGTTAGAATATGAACAGTCTGGGTGCCTCACTACAGCGAGTGAAGGTTTTCGTTACTATGCTTAATAATTTAGATTAGAATATAATTTGTAATTGTATTAAAAAATAATAGTAAAATTGTGATTTAGTACTCTGGGGTTCAAATAAGTACTATTTAAAAATATTTTTGATTCTGAAAAATCATTTTCCATCCCTGATATAGACTATTCCTATGAGTAACCTGCAAAAAATGAGAATATGGAAGAAGAAAGAGAAATGGGGTAGATAATTAAAGAAAGACCCTAAACGGATGAAAGAATAGTTAAGAAGAAGAGGGGGGAAATATAGTGGTTGGATAGTAGGAAATGAGTAAAAAGAAAAGACTGAAGTTTTGACCAAACAATCACTATGGGAAGTAAGAGTGAAAACTTACCATTGCTTCTAATAAAGATTAGAGACTGCTCAATTTCTTTGTATAGTGCAGCATAAAGCCACAATATGTAGAATCTAAAGCCCAGACTGGACACTGTAAGGTCTAACATACTTCTAGTTTTGGACAGAAAAGGGCTTATGATCTTGATTTGTGTAATAACAGATCATTCATTGTTCGGTTAGAGCTAGAACCCGTTTATGGCAAAATGGTACTCTGCATTTTTTTAGGATGTGCGTGAGGATGAGGAATATTTAAATATATGGAGCACGTTATCTGTCATTGGCCGGGACTGCAAAGCCAAAGACTCCGTTGGTTGGGAGAAAGATTGCAAGAAGGGTGGAATGATCTACAATTTCCCAATAAAATACATAATACAAAAAAAAAAGACCTAAAAATCTATAAAACATTTTTAAGCGTAAAAAAATTGGTAGCATTAATTTTTATTATTTTAGTTAATTATAAATAATGATTTTGTGCTTTTAATGTAAATTTAAATATGGTACGATCGTTCTATAGCCTTCTTGTGTGAGTTCGTCTTGTAATGGACAGATTTATTTAATCACAATTTTTTCTTCATTTCTTTGCAGTTTGTATATTATTCGGTCTCTTCAATACTTTATCATTATTATTGCTAAATGTTGGCTGTTTAATTGGTGGCATTCTACAAGTAGTCTTAGGTTTTCTAGTAATGGCCTTAGAAGCACCCTGCTGTTTCTTCTGCATAGAACATGTTGGTCATATGGCTGACATGGTCGATGCTAGACCCATGTGGAACAGAGCAGCACTTTATTGTGTGTAAGTATTTATGGGAAATTATATTAAAAACAAAATATTATAAAAATATTAATTTTTTTCTTCTTGCAGACTGTCAATTATTCCGATATTTTTATGTTTTGGTTTAGGCAGTTTATTTCCCTGTGCTTTAATCTTTGGCACTGGTGTTATATATGGCATGATGTCATTAGGAAAAAAGTAAGTAATTATTTTTTCAATTTAATTTGTGAATATATGATTTTTTTTTGTTTGAATAATTTAATGCTTTAAGCTGCTTTAAAAATGAAACCTTAAAGTTAATATATAAAATATAAAAAAATATGCCAGAGGATATGTATTTATTAATTGTATTATTCCCATTTTTTCTATCTCTTTCCTCTGTACCTTGCTTACAATTTTTACTAAACACGTAAAACACGTAATATATAAATTAAAAAACAATTTTTTAAATGTGGACCCAACCAAAAAAACAAAACATAATTTAATTAATAAATTAAAACATAAAGAGCTTCGCGTGAGGATATGGCTGCTGCTGCCACATCACCCACACAAATGCAGCCTGACGGTGAAGGACAAATGCAAATGAGCACTGATCAACATATAACATTAATGGAAGATCCTGATGTTTGGCGTCCAACATAAATTCATTAATGAATATAAATCAAACTAAAACAAAGACAAACACATCCTCCACACATACACACACGCGCATTCTTCTAATAAACGATAATTCCATTTAAAATATATAATTAAAAAGAATCTCACAGCCAACAAACCGTTACTAACAAAAAACAATAACTACGCTAAATGTATATTAAAAAAAAGCAACAACAACAAAAATGTCATCATTTTTATCATAAATATTTAAAAGTACCACACAAAATAAGAGTTTGTTAAACAATTTACTAAATATAAAATTAAAAATTAATTAAAATATATCATAAAGTTTTAAACGAAAAAAAAGAAAACAAAAAAACAATTGATTATTAAGCCATTAAGCAACAACAAAAACAAAAATCCCCACCAAAAACAAAAAGAGCAAACATTAATTTTCAAAACATTTACTCCATTTGGAAGGCAAACAAATTGATCTCAACAAACAACTTCAATAGCAAATATATTTTTGGATTCCATTAAGAACAGTATTTCCGTGAATGAAAAAAAAACTGACTTAAATACACACAAAACGTAAACATATTTTTTTGCTTCTATATAACAAAAGAAAAAAAAAAAAAAAAAACAAAGAATAACAAAAAATATAAATAATAGAGCGGTACCTTAAATATAAAATATATTAAGAAAAAAAATAGTTAATAAAGAGAAAAATCAAGAGGAAATGAAAAAATTTAAAAAGGAAATAAATCGATTTTGCACTCATAGTAGTAGTGCCCGTGTCCTGACAATATTTTGTTCCAATTTACCTTTTGTTTTGAAAGCAATTCACACCAAATTTTAAGACTTTTACTTTTATAGTGCTGCACATGTGGTTTGCAGTTATATTAACTTTGTATAAAGGTACTCGTCGTCTCTGGGTAATAACACATATTATTGCAACATAGGTTTTATATAAAATTCTATTATTGTAGAGTTCTATAAATAGTGTTGTAAAATTTCCAGTTTACAAAAATAAAAAGTGCTGCCATATATATTGTTCTGTACACTTCGCTACACCCATTCTTAACAAAATACAATAAACACCAATTGGAAGTAAAAGTATGGCCAACCTTTAACTCGAAAATGCACGTTTTACTAGGAGATGCCTATATCAAATTTAGAGGGGGTCACTATTGCAGCTCTGTAGATATAGACTAATTATTTTATGAGGGGGTACCCGGTCCTTCCGTCCTAATCACCCGCCGCCAGTCAATTTCTTTTTCGACTATGTTTGATATTACGGAGGTTAGTAGTATATAATTTCAAAAACTTACTTAGTATAGGTCCTAAGCTACATATTGCTAAATAGTTACTTTGTATGGGAGATACCTTATCTTCCAATTTAAACAATTTACAATACACATTTATAAGGGAGATGCTCGTACAAATTTTTCAAGACCTAACTGTTGTAGTTCTCTAATTACATAATAATAAATGTTCCATATATCCTGTTTTCCGCTAGGGTTTTCCAACATAACCTTAAAGCTTCTTTTCCTAGAATGAATCCGATTTCCTGGAGTGCATTTTTGAGTTAATTTTTGCTCCTATACTAGTGCTCGCGTAATTTAGTCTACATATACACTCCTAGGTACTCTACAGGATTAAGGCCAAGGCTCTGGAGAAAATGGGGCAGCTTTTTATTACATTATATAGAAGCCATTTTTTAACTATTACGGAAGAATGCTTTAGGACGTTGTCCTGAACCAGGCAATATTTAATTTTACAGCTGATTGCGCTAAATTATCTTTTAATATATTGAAATAATCCGTTTTATTCATTATGCCTTTTATAAAAACTAGATTTCCAACCCCATTGATCTCCACACCATAACATTGAAACTGCCATCCTTGATAGTTTTATTTGAATTTTTGTTACTCAAGGCCTGGCCTTCTTTGCGCCACACTAAGCGACGACCAACAGAACCAAAATGAATTTATTTGTACCATCGGATCCAAATTCAATTTTTTGGATCTGGATAGTGCGCGTCTATTCCAAACCACACAGTTTTTTTTCCTACATTATGCATATTAATAAGGGAGTTATTTGCACAAAATTTTAAGGATCTACCTATTACAGTAACACGATGATAAATAATAGCATTGTGTGGGGTGTGCCACGCCCACTTTAAATATTAAAAAATATATACCCTATTTTTTCCAACCGCATATCTGGTAAAAGACTATGAAAATTCCAGGCAAATCGGTGCACTGGTGTAGGCAGCTATAGCTATCCGACAAAATTTATAAAATATTCTTATGCTGTTTACAATGTAAAGTTAAGTGGTAAGGAACCCTTTGTGTATGAGTTCAACTCGCACTTGGCCGCATTTTTAAACTTTTTCAATGCAAAATTTTTTATAACAAATCTTTGCTTCCCTTTTCTCGATCTTTCTCTGAAAATAAAGCTGACATTTCTCTTATTTAACTATTTATTTTTATAAATTGCATTTTAGAATTCTCACGAATAAAAAACCATTTTAATGCTACTTTTTATGTAGTTATAATTTATAAATATTAATTAAAACATTAAACAAATTATTGCTAAAGAAAATGTTACTTAAATGTAGTAAAATTAAAATAAAATATTAAAAAATATATAAAACCAAAAGGATTTGCTCATAGTTAAAGTTAAATGAACAAATTATTTATTGCTTTGAATTTATATATTTTATTTAAAAGATTTTATGGTTTTAATTTTTATTACTATTAAGTTGCCCTTAAACAAGTACCTACTTACATACATATAAAAATTATAAATTGCCGATTATTATATAAAGCTCTTTATTAATGATTAGTTTTGCTTTAGACATGCTCACATAAAACTATTTGAAATTTTTTTTATTTTAAAATACCCTACAAATCAAACTGTTGCAAGCAAAGGAAGGTAACAAAATTTCAACACAATGAATATTCTTTATCTAAAATTCGAGCGCAAACACAATAACAAACATTTTATAAATTATTGTTTTATCAATTGATAACAAACGAAATTTTCAAAACTTTGAGAACAAGTTAAAATCTCGATGGTTGTACCAGATCTGCCCGATGTAAAATGGAAAATAAATGAACAATTGGTCATAGTTTCTCTTAACTTTGATACACGTCTTGCTGCTGCTACAGCTATATGCATAAAAATAGCAGTACCTATAATAAAGTATTTTAAAGTAAACAAAAACTTGTTGCCATGCATTTCGAACGGCATGCCATTTGCATTTGTTTTGGAAATTCTCTTGTCTGAAATAGTCCTGTTTAATGTCTTTCGATACTTTTTTCGTGGGGTTTAGGTACCATATATCGTTTTCTAAAATGCAACTGACTTTTTAAAGCCTTTTCTTTTGTTGAGACGAAAAACTTTAAAATTGAAGTGGAGAGCCTAAATGTTTCCATGTTTTTTAAGTGTCACGTTCTATGTGTCAGATCGGGTTATTTTGGGGCTACCATCGTATTTTTATCTGCCTGTGAACCTAATTCTTAACAACATAAATCAAATTAAAAAATTTTTTTGGTTCTTTATCGGGTTCTCTCGGTATATTCTACGATACATAGTTATGAGTACATATTACAATTCAACTAATCTATACTTTCAATTAGCACTTAAAACTGCACCTGTTCTCCTGACAATAGTGAACATTAAATTTAGGTTGTTTGGAAAAAGTATACAGATATAAATTGAATACTATAAAAATTAGGTAAATTTTATGTATTTTCGAAATAAAAGTTTGGGATTAAGTTGAAAATAATTAAATACATACATACTATATTTTTTGATTTGAGAATAATTTTGAAATTAAGTTGAGATTATATATTTTTTTCGAATAAAATATTTAAGTTTCAAAATGTATTTTTTTTATGATTATTAAATCAAAACAACGATATGTTTGCTGGATACTTTGTTGAGTGTAACAATTAAGGGGCGGGCAAAGCTGTCATTGAAGAGTTAATATTTTTAAAGCATTTAAGCCAAACTTTAAAATTTTTTTTATTTAATCTAAAATTATTTCAAGCTTAAGTTGCCTTAAAAATAGTTTTAAATATTTTATATATTTTCAAATGACTAATACTGTGGCTCGAGTTCGTATCTTAAGTACTCCTAACTTTCGACTAACCTAAATCAGTGAGTCTTTGCCTATCTTTTACAAATACTCCGATACATACAAAATGTATGCGGCGTTGCAAAAGGAAAATCTCATTTTCACAGCTCGTTGATGCTGTTATTTAAATATACAATTGCACTGTTAAAGCAAGGAACTAGACGCTCGATGTGTCAATTTAGGTTGGCCCGTTAGAGTTAAAGGACTTTTTTCTTTTAATATTAATTACCTTTCATCTCTAAGAATCAGTGAGGATATAAACTTGAGCCAAAGAATTATTAATTTTAAAATAGTTCGACAAATATAAATAGAGACAAAAATATTTATTATATATATTTTTTTAATTTTTTTTTAACGCCAGACATTTATGATTTTATATTTTTTAATTTTATTAATTTTATTAATATTTAAATATTTTAAAATTTAATCCAAAAAAAAAAAAAAAAAACAATACACAATACTCTCATTCGACTATTAACTTGTTGTTGACGCCAAATATCGTTTTATATCAATGTATAAAAATTAAAAGGATTTAAAAATTTAAATTTTATTTCACATCTCATACACACACATACACATATAAATACACACCTAAATCAACAACAAATGCAATCTACTGCCAATTTAATAAAACTGAATATTAAAATAAAAACGATTTTGCTAATAACCTTATAACGAAGCCAATTAATCTGCAACATCCATTTAAAAAAAAGAACACCAGCATCGACTTTTGTGTTGTTTATAAAATCAAAAAGGCAAATATCATTTACATTTTTTCTATTCATAACTTAGTCATTTATAAATAGCTGATTAGTTAGTAAAATGATTTAATTTTGTGTTAGTAAAATTCTTCCCTGTAAAACTTTTAAACCTTTAGTTAGATTTAGCTTACAATTCCTTCAAAATTTCCGGTAGTTTTCCCTTTTTTATTTAAATATGTTTAATGAGCATTTTTAAGTAGAATTTGAATTTCCCTGTAGTTTGTACTTAAATTTGGTTTTTAATCCTGTTAAAAAAAGAAATATTTTTCCAATTTTATTGCTTATTTTTTTTTTTGTAATCTGCACTTTCATTTAAAATTCATTTTATAAAAGAAGTAATATAAAAATTGCTAGCGATATTTTTAAAGCCATTTTATTTTTGAGAATAATAAAGTTATACAAAATATAAATATATTGCGTGCTCATCAGGGTATAAAACGAATTCCTCAAAAGAACTTTGTGAAAAAAAATGTTAATATAAAAATGTAAAAGAAATAAATTGATTATCGATAAAATCTTTCGATATAAATTTTATCGTATTTAAAAAATTTTTATTCATTTTATTAAAATTTTGACAAAGCAAAAGGATGTGAATATAGAATCGTATAATTGCAACACAAAAAGTCAAAAACTACATACAAATGTTTTTTTGTCCATTATTTTTTGAAACTATGACAAAATACTATTATTTTCAGTATGTTCGAAATTTCGAAGTTATTTTCGAAACTTCGAATTTTGTTACGATATCAACATTTAAGGCCTAAATGTTATAAAAACCTACAATTTAATATAAAAATAACTATGTTTGTAAATTTAAACTTTATTTTACAAATTTAATGACTTATTTTCGAAATTTCGAATTTTATTCAAATATCATATTTAAAGCCTTAATGCTATGTAATTACGTTTGAAAATTCTTTACTTCCATAAAACTTAATTTCGAAACTTTATAAATCCTGTACTTTTTTATTCCTTAATGGCTTAAACAAAACAAAAAGGTTTCATGCTTTTTAGGAATTTTAAATCACCAAATTTCATTACAGTTATACTAACCCCTATCCTATTTGACGTCTTCGACACAAAACGACGATGTTATGTGTCGAAGGGTTTACATGACTGTTTATTTTTATTTCTTATTTTGTAAGAAAATGTGTCGAATCTTCACTCCATCGAATTGAAGTGACACAAAATTCAAAAGTGGAAAAGTTTAAAAAAACAAGTTCGAACACATTCGGAAAATTAGTGGGAGAAATGGAAAAATATTTATTTTATTTAAATAGGAAGTACTCCCAATAAAAGCCTTTGCTACTGCATTAAATACCCTTGGCCTATCAAGAACATCTCAGAAATATGAAAAGGAAATTATAAAAACTAAGAAAAATTTGACAACATTTAATTGTGAATAAAATCAAGATTTGTGCATCGATTTGTATGAAATATAACTTATTTTATTTGTAATACTATATCCATATTTATGAATAATGACAAAAACGTTTAATTTTTGCGTTTTCAATTTTTTTTTGTAAATTTTTAAAAAAGTAAAATTTATATGAAAAAATTTTGTATGAAAAGATTTTTAAATAATTATTGTAGTTTTTGACCTTTTTTTATATTTGAATTCTATTTTTTAACAAGCACAAGGTCTTTTTTATAAAAATGTTTTAACAATTTTTATTTTCAATATTTCGCTACGCCATTGGGTAGCATCTTCAGAAAGATTTTTTATAAAAAACTGTTTACGCCACTAATTTTCGAATAATTTCAAAACTACTGTACAGGCAAGAAAAATTTCGTTTAAATAAGTTTAAGGCAAATAGGATTAACCGTTCTCGAATTGTGATGAAATATACCAATGTGAA
Organism: Phasia obesa; assembly: GCA_949628195.1. Taxonomy (NCBI): domain Eukaryota; kingdom Metazoa; phylum Arthropoda; class Insecta; order Diptera; family Tachinidae; genus Phasia; species Phasia obesa. The sequence goes on from OX451217.1 coordinate 143,550,207, forward strand.
CGCCAACATTCTTAAAAAATCTCGACGTTATAGAGAAAGCAGATCTTGAGATATCAGAAGTTATATGAATTCGATTAGAAGGCTTTCGTGGGTTTTTTTTTTTAATTGACGAATAGGATATATTTTGTATTTAATTTGCTTTTATTTGTTAAATACTATTAATTATATTATTTTTTTATTTTTGAAAATACAATGGCAGAAGAACTTATGTCGGTCAACTATAGATGTATTCTTTTAAAAGCTTTTTTATCCCAAAAAAAAAAAAAAAAATGTTTAATTATTGTATGATAAATCTTATTATGCCTTTTAATTTTATGCACGTTGAGTAGATTTTTGGTAGTACTTCTTATATGTACGAACTGGACTGATCCTCTTAAAATATGTGCTTTTATATAGTTTAATCAAAACCTTCGAATCACTTTTAAATTCAAAGTCCAGCTAAAATTAACACAAGTATTTTTTATTTTTGCAAAAAACTTACCTTTGCACTCTAATATTATTGTTACACATTTCGATTGAAATAATTTTTATCACTAGATTTCCGTAACAATATTAGATGTAGAGTTTAAAATTGTGTTTGTTTTTTTTTTGTATTTGTTAGACAACATTATAAATATTAATAAAAGAAAACATCATTAGCTTAATATGCTAAGTCCATTTCTCTTAAAAATTAAACAACTCAAAAAATTAATTTTTGAAGTAAGGCTTAAGTTCGTTATATTCTCAAAAAACATCATATGGATATGGGGTTATCAGGGATTCTGATAATAACAAATAGCATCATCTTATTATTAGGATTTAATCAGATAACGTAGTTCTACTTCGTTACTAAAAACTTCGTAACTTTTGAGTTATTGTTTTCAGCAAAAAAGTATTAAGTCTTCAATCGTCCAATGTCATTTAAAAAACTTTATCTTGAGCTTTCGGCATCAGTTATGCTGATACGACCACAACGATATTCAAGAAATCATATTCATTTTTAAAATGGATTTCTGGCACAAGAAGTATTGCATTATAGCATTCGAAATTCACATTATTCCATTTTTTTTTATCGAAATTCAAAATAATTCAGTATAAATTTTTAATTAACAAGAAGGGGGAAATTGAAAGTGTCACAGAGTTTATAGGCTGCCCATGCACTCATAAATGAAGGCACACTACTGCAGTGCCTTCACTTAAAATGTGCCCGCTGCTTTATAACAATTATAAAGGGTGGAATACTTAGGCAGACCACTAATGTTTTGTATACTTTTTTTACCTTTTCTCCGTTTTTCGGAATTTTTCGTAACCGACCTCCTTAGGTCAGGTTGGAAAAAGTAGTGGCGATAGACTGGAATGGAAGTGCTACTCGGAGATCCATAGGTTCTATTGTGGATTTTCTTTAAATTACCAGCTCTTTTTGCGTGCTGATACCCATCACTTAGCCGCCACAGGCTTATATGCTCAAAGATTTTTATTTCCTTGGCCTACAGCGATCAGAGACATTGGACAAATAAAGCCATCAAGCCTATCAAGGCAGCCTGTTGACTTCCTTACTCTACACTAATTTCGGCTTTAGTGATTTCTGAATGTTGAATAGTTATCGACTTTTCTTTTTATCACTGAGCCGGGGTCATCGCTAGCTTCACGAAACAGTCCCCTATGTAATCTGCTCTTAATATGTAACTGCTCCTAATATGTATATGTATCTGAGGGTGCTGTTGCTTCTGTAGTTAGCACTTCGGCTACTAAGCATTTATATAGGCTTGAGTCGCCGGGTTCGTATTCCAGCCGCATTAATTAACATAATAATTCTTTCCGAAAAAATGAATAATTTTTTTCTATTCCTACTAGTATATATCACAGTGTCTTTTTCACCGGTATTATTCTATAGCATTAAATGTCGGCTAAGTAAATTATAAAAAAGTTGGCTATATAGCTTCAAAACTAATGTACCTACTTGACACCAGAGGCGCTGTACAACTGTTCTAAAAATAAATATCACTTTCAAAGAGTGAAACTTTTCTCTAATCATTTATTTCAGAACTTGTCTGACTTCTACTCTACACCCCTTTCCCGAAGAAAGTACAGCAATTAATTGGTAGGCATAGTTACTCTCTGAGTGTTCTTCCTCTTGCCTTTGATTCTAAGCCTATTGTAGTGTTGCACATTAGTTACATAATTAGTACATTATATTGCACTTCATGCTTTTCTCACGGCTATTGATAATATTTTATACTTAAATCATATTTAGTTTAAGCAGCATGTTTAATCGAAGCTTTGTATAGAAATAGTAATAAGTTTAATGATTTAAAAAATGTTAATAATAAAAATTGTATTTATCTTCTTTAGAGCTTCGGCGGAAGATATGAGGCAAGCGGCTGTCAACTCGGGCTTAGCTAGTACACAGACAACAAACGATCGTGCGGGTATTATAAATAATGCCCAACCATTCTCATTTACTGGAGCTGTGGGCACTGATAGTAATGTGTGATATAATGGTGAATTAACTCGCACTTTACAAACCTCTTAGGATGCCACATTAAATGAAAAGCGAAAACCCGATATTCATTTACAAAAGAGAATAAAAGTCAAATATATTAATTAATTTTATATAAATTATAACACAAACAAAAAAGAATCTAATAATAAAAAATAACTGAAACAGGATCTCTGTAAAGGAATCTAAAGGCAGACAGATACACAGATTTTTTTCTAAATACTTAAATTTATATATTTATTTTTTTCGTGTTGTAATTTATTATTTTTACTGCTTTGTTTTAACTGTTTCTATTTTTTGTCATTAAAAAAGTGTTAATTTGTCAACTGTTTAAAGTTCTTTTCACTCGTTTAAAAATTGGAAAATTAAAAAAATCTTCAATTCTTCCAAATTTTTAAAAATTAAAAAAGAAAACAACTATTCATTCCAATATTTAAAATAAAATCTAATTACTTTTTTGGTTTAAATTTTTTACTTATTTCTTAAATTCATTTGTAGTTTCGTTAAAAAAAAAATTATTTAAAAATAAAAAAAAATTTATTGAAAAAATATAAATATGTAAAAACAATTATTATTATATATAATTATAAAAGACCTGTTAATTATATATATAAATATATATTAAAAAAACTAAACAACTATATCATGCTAAATTTAAATTAATTAATCAATATTTAATTTATAATCAATTAAGAAAAAAAAATAACGTAACTCCTAAAAAATTTTTAATAATTTTGTTCTTGTAAATGTATTAAATGCTCGTAATTAAGCAGGTATTGTTTTTTTCCAAAATCACACAACTGTTAATTATTTTACATTTTTAGTCATTTTAAATATTAATTAATTATAAATGTAATACATTTAAATAAAGAAAGAAAAAAGAAAATCACAGAAATTAAAAGCAATTGTGCTAAATTTTTAATTTTAATCAAGGAAAGAAAACCTTTTTATTTTAAAGAAAATAATAATAAAAATTTATTATTTTTTAAAAGTAACGATTTCATTTATAATTATAATAATTATAAATAAATTATTAACAAAATAATCAATATTCAACAGAAATATTCATTATTCATAAAAAAAATTAAAAAAATATATATAAAACAATTTAATAGTGTAAAATTTAATTAAAAAAAACTATATTTAAAAATTAAAAAAGAAACAATAATTAAATAAAAATGTATAAAAAATTCAATAGAGAATTTAACAATTTATTAAAAGAACGAAATCTATTTAGTTGCATTGTAGAATCTCGAGTGTGTTGTGGTCTCAAGTAGAAAGGACGGGGCACATAGAATCTGTCATACGTTATACGTCGTCTTTTTCAACTGAAAAGTGAGTTGAAATACAAGTTTTCTTATGAGCATTGTCACAATCAGTACGTCTCCGTCAACGCAAAGTACGAATGTTGGGCAACTTCTAACTTTTCACGTACGTTGTGCAGTTTGATAGCTATTAATTGGTTTTTTCCTTTGTTTTGATAAAATTTTTGTGTTAAGTTGCAGGAAAAATAAAACAAAATACAACAAAATAACTAAATTAAATAAAGTAAAATCGACAAAAAGCTTTTTAATGCCCCTATTACGGTTTACAATTCAATTCAAATGAGTTGTCTAAAAGACAACTTGAAAGACAACTGCTACTAATGAGTTGTAATTTGAAACAACTGCTACTGTCGAGTTGTAATTTTTTTAAACTTTTGTTAACTGAACTAACACAGGGTCGTAAACGGTGAAAATACAACAGAGTTGTAACACAATTTAAATTCAACTTAACAGTTTTTGACAAGTTGAGTTGTAATTGATAATACCAATCTGTAAAATTTCAACTGAAGTAGAGTTGAGTTGTAAACCGTAAATAGGGGCCTAAGTGTTTAATTTTAAACACTTTACTTTAACTCATTATGTCAACCTTGTACGTCGTTACTTGGATTTCAGTTGAATAAGTCAAAGTATAAAGCATGATGGATTCTATGGGCCCCGGCCTGAAAGGCCCTAACTCGTATTTTTTACGAAATTGACTTGTTCAGTGATTCCAATAGATTTCACACAAATACACCTCGTCAGAAAAATCTATTACTATAGTGTAAAAAATAATGCTTTTACAAGCAGTTGTACATTACAAATGACATTGTGAATATTACATTTTCTATTATGTTTTTACCGTCTTCTGTAAAGTTGCAGTTATTTGAGTTAGGGCCTTTTTACTTGAGCTTTTATTTATAATTTTTTTTTTTTATTTAAAAAAGTTTTATTAAACAAAATTTTTTAGAATCGGAACAACATTTTATTGTATGAGGAGGACATATCGCTTTTTATTTGTCCAATGTAAAATATTCAAAGCAATATAATACTTTCGTCGATTTAGCACTATTAAGTGAAAAAATAGAAGTGAAAAATTACCACGAAAAAAAAAATATTTCACGATAAGGGCAAATTCTGTTTAACATTAAAATTATTCATGGGGCTATTATTCACGATGGCAAATTTTAATGATAGGGAATATATTTCGAGGGAAAAATTATCTACGATGGTGGAGATTTTCTAGTTTTTTTTTTGTTTTTGTTAATGGTCTATGCTAATGGTTTCCAGGGACTTTTTAAAGTTGATTTTTGACAAAGTTTCATTTAATGCGAAATTGCTTAATATAAAAGTGAGTAAGTATGTCTACGGATGAAAGTAACAGATGTATTTATTTTTTTTAATTAAAAGATATTTTTATTTTTATTCTTAAACTTTAGTTTTGGTCATCAGCTTTTGCTCTAATAGCTGCGTTTGTTAATTTTAGTAGTCTTATTTTTGTTACACACGTGCTATTTTAATGTTAACACTTTGCACTCGGTTTATTCAGCTAAATGAATTAAAGTATTTTACAGTAGTAAAATTCAACATATTATATTTCATTATCTATACATACATATAATAAAATAGTAACTCATTTCCGCCTGTCGGTCTGCTATTCTTTGTGTTCCAATCACGTGAAAACTACTGAATGGATTTAACCAAATTTTGTGAGGGATCTTGATTCCAATATGGGATTCAGCAAAATATCTCATTTCCCAAAGAAAGTGGAGAAAAAGCAGTGAAAGAACGCAGTTGAACTAACCGGCTATGAATACTTTATAAAGTACGCCCAACTCTGTTTTTACACGGTCTTTTCTTACACGGTTTTGATTGAACATGGTTTGAAAATAAAAAAAAAAATATTTTTTTACACGATTTTATTCCATTTAGCACGATTCAAAATCTCTTGACCTTAGATTTTATTTGTAAAATTTAAGTTTTGCGAAACATTTTCATATCAAAAAAATAATGAGGAATTCCCTTTTTGTACATACAAGCATTTTTACTTGTTAGAGCAATTGAAATGTGTTAATATTTTGTGAACTATCAATGCATCTCTACAAGAAGACGACGAAAACTACAACGTAAAGCCATTTGTTTAGAAAACATAAATGAAATTTCAGATCGCCTTTGAAATGGAGAAGGCTCAACATTTTTTTTTAGCAAAATGTTCGGTTTAAACGAAGCTACAGTAAGAACTATAAAAAAATTAAGATTCAATTAGGCAATCATTGATTTCTGGAACGAAACTATCTATTAAGTCTTCATCATACACTAAAGATGCAAATAAACGGTGCAAATACACATTACCTATATGATTTAGGGCTTGTTCGGAAATGCATCACTGCGCTGCATCTGATGCTCAGTACGTTTGGAAATGCATCAGTTTGCATCACTGCAACTGTCGTGTGTTCTAAAATACATCACTGAAATAGATGATGCGCAAACAAACGTCAAACACGCATCACAAAAATTGCTGATGCAATGGATGAGTGAGTTTTTTATTTGTTCTTTATTAATACACACTGTGTAATTTTTTTAGTCATGGCAAAATAACCATATACGGACACCACTACGTCATAAAAGACCAAAAAAAGACCCCTGTCTCCCAAAGCCGCAAAAGTGAAAAATTTTCCGGCTACCTAAGCGCTACCTAAACGGTGTTAAGAATCATTCCTAGGAAGTTCACATGTTCTAGAAAGTTGTTTATTGAGATCTTAGGTTCATTTTTGTAGTTGATTGTTTCCTTGAATTTTGAACGGTTTGCTACCTATGGACCTGAACAGGGGAAAAAGGTAAAAAAAATTGATTTTTTTAAAGTTTTTTTGCGATTTTGACCTTGAAGATGAAGTTTTTTTTGATTTTATATGTTCACAATTTTTGTTCTTTATGACAAGAGCTACAACTTTGCCTCAGAGAGTATATCAAAATTCCAAACGGTTTGCAAAATATGAGCTTGAGTAAATGATCATTTTTTTGCAAAAATGACATCGAGGCCCCACATCTTTGAGGGCCCATAAAAAAACCTGGAGGACTTTAGGCAAAACTGGGAGACAGGGGTCTTTTTTTTTTTGGTCTTTTATCATGTAGTGGTGTCCGTATATGGTTATTTTTTTCCGTGTTGCACTGTGATATTATTTTGTTAAATGACATTTGTTTATACATTTATTAGAGTTCGATTAGATATGGAAGAATTTTATTTAATTTTTGCTTTCATCTAAACCAAGAAATAAAATTATTATTAACTTCCCAATTTGTATTGTTTAAGTATTCGAAAATTTAAACAAATGTTAATTAATTTTGTTTGCGCATCAATTAAGTATCAGCATCAGCTCTTTTGCATAGCAAACTAATTACACATGCGCATCAGATGCAGCGCAGTGATGCATTTCCAAACAAGCCCTTAGTAAAATAAACATGATTTCTTGTTCTTAAAAAAATTCTCGTTTTTTACTAATTTTAATAGGTTTTAGAGATAAGGAACCAATCACCTATTTTTGCATAAGATCAATGTATTTTTTTAAGGATTTTTCTGGAACCAATCTACCGTGTAAAAGCAGAATTAGGTGTAATTACATAAACTGATATGCAGCATAATTTAAGGCGGCATTAAAAACGTAAGGGTCTTTGGTGTGGATTGCTTACAAAGCAATAAGTGGCGGGCACAGCTAGTATTTAATATAATTAACAGAGTTTATTTAAAAGATGTAAATTAATAAAAAAAATACATACATATGTATGTCCATTTTTTACATTTTCCAAACAACAATTTTACTTTTTAACCGACTTCAAAAAAGAAGGAGGTTATCAATTCGTCTGAATGATGCTTTTTTATGTATGTAACCGCAGAACTCAGCCATTTCTGAACCGATTTTAAATTTTTTTTCTTTAATTGAAAGGTTATATTTTCAGGTTGGTCCCGTTTTAAAAACAGTTCATTATATTAAAAATTATAGGGTGTCCCCATACAACATACATGTTTTTTACGTGTATTAAGAACCGTAAAGGGCACCAGATTAAAATTTTAAAAAATTGCGTGTCGCTATAGCTTCCAACTGCAGAAAATAATAAAAAAATAAATTTAAAATTTAAAGGGTGTTCCCATAGGTGCCGTAATTTGCCCTATATATGCCTATCTTTTGAACCGTTATAGACAAAACCTTGAAAATTTTACAGAATGTCGATTACTATGACCGTTATAATAAAATGTATAAATATTCAAAATTTTAAACTAAAGGGTGCTCCAATAGTTCATTTAATTTGATGTATATGGCCATACTTTTGAACAGTTGTACACAGACCGCTGAAATTTACAAAGGAGCCTGTGTTGCTAAGTCAGCTATAACAAAAAATATAAAATTTGAAATTGGAAATAAAAGGGTGTCCCAATAGTTAATGTAATTCTATGTATGTGGCTAAACTTTTTAACTGTTATAGACAGACAGCTGAAATTTTCAAGGAACCTGTATTTCAAAGTCCACTATAGCAAATGTACAATTTGAATTTAGAAATTAAAGGGTGTCCCCATAAATTAAGTAATTTGATCTATATGGCCCTATCTCTTGAACCGTAAAACACAAACACTTGAAAATTAGGCAGAATGTCCACTATTTTCTCTGGTATAATAACAAGTATAAATATATGGAATTATAATGTAAAGGGTGTCCCAATAGCTTATGTAATTTGATATATATGGTTAAACTTTTTAACCTTTATAAACAGATAGTTGCAACTTACAAAGAATCTTTGTGACCAAGTTCTGTATAACAACAGGTCTTTAATTTAAAATTGTAAATTAAAGGTTGTCCAAATATGAGATGTTATTTGATCTATGTGACCCTATCTTTGAAACCGTTATACACAGAGGCTTGAGTGGTATCCCCATAAAAGACGGAGGATGTATGTATGCATGCGTAATAGCTTAACTTTTGAACAGTAATAGGGAGAGGCTTGACATTCACATAGTCTTTACTTATGTTCCCTCTAATTTTGGCGCATATTTTATTTGGTTAAAATCTAAATCTTACAGATAACTTCTTACATTTTTAGTTTAGAATTGGTGCCCTTCTATCTGTTTTGAAGTCGGTTTTTTTCACAAGAATTATTGTACCTATATTTTTATATGCTTATGTCAAAAATACATACATATATGAATATGTGTGTGTTTTTGTTTCATGTAACGTTGGTCGCTTAAATTACCAAATAAAAGTAACTTGAAGCAAAGATTGGGGACGACTAAACGTTTAAGATTAAAAAAATTTTAAACTTTTAAATTTATAAGTTGTTGAGCTTAATTTTTATACACAACAATAAAAACATATTACAATGGAAACTTTATTAAACCTTAATTTGTAATTGCCATAAAACCAATTTCTAATTAAAATTAAACCACCTTTTTATCACTCATGCAATTTATAATTCATACAAATACTTTGGAGTTTTACTGATTTTTTGTTGATATTGTTATTGTAGTTGTAGTTGTTGCGGTTGCATTTGTTTCGTTCCAGTCTTAAATGAATAAAAATGAAATGTTAAATTGTGTATGTTGTTGCATAAATTTAATTATAATTTATGCTAATGTCTTTTTATCTACAAACATGCAACAGCATATTTATGCGTTTTTGTATGCATATTTGTATAAACAGAAATACATACATATGTATGTATGTATGCATGCATTTAAGATTGGAAGACTTTTTCTTTCCAACAAAACGAAGTATGTGTAAAATAAATGACTGAAACGCGAAAAAAAGAGAAAAACGGAAAGATATGTATAAAGGCAAAAAAAAGGCAACTTACTACTGCACAGTGGTTTGAAAACCATTTATTTTGGACATAATTCCCATGAACCACTGAATATATCTTAATAAAATTTCACAGAGGCAAAGCAGAGGTGTTTCTGAGTGGTGCTTAGGGATGCAACATCGTTCTTAAAAACATCGATGTTTTAAAAAATCGATGTTTCCATGAAAAACATCGATGTTAAAAAACATCGCTAATAGACACGATACATCGATGTTTTACCGATGTTTTAAGTTTCTCATATGCATACCAAGTCACTAATATTTTTTTACATAAATTCACCATTTTTAAAAGTACAAAATAATTCTTCAAAATTTTATTTGTTACAATTACTATCCAATAATTGTTATATAGAGTTAAGGAAACGAAGTTTGGATAATCTAGTCCCCAGAAGGCTTTTTCTTTCCTGAGTAAGGGTTGCTCCAGCTTATGAAAACAAACGCTCGCTTGGCACAGACATGGCAACGATTGGAAGATATTACATTGCAATCTTTGACAGTTTGGGAAACAGCGTACTACCAACGTAACTTTTTTGCGAGGTAACTTTTTCCTTGCTGACTAAACTGGTTGAAGCATTTAAATCAATTGTTCCTATTTCCATATAATCAGGAATGGTGCTAACAGTTTTTGCTATCTTGCTATGAACGTCTATATCTCCCAATTGCTTCGCAACGATTACTTGTATTTCCTGAAGTTTTTAGGGTTTAAGGCTTCTTTTTCCCCAGTTTTGTTTAAATAATTCAAAATTTGACTCTTCAATTTATTGGTTGGCATTGTTTACTACAAATACCAGAAAATATTGTAAACATGTTTGAAAATTAAATAATATAGTTAAAAATACTTACTTAATATTCTTATTGTCAGCAACTTCAGTGAAAATATAAATTATTGTAAAGGAAATTATTGTAAGACAGCAGGGCAGAAATAAACGATGTCGATGTTTTTTAGTTTTGACGCCGATGTATCGCCGATATATCGTCAACCAAAACATGGATGTTAACATCGATGTTTATGAACGATACATCGATTTTTTTATAACATCGATGTATCGTTTGCATCCCTAGTGGTGCTGCGAACGGTCGGACCCCTACGGCTTCTGGGTAAGCCCCCAAATTTGGGTACATCGGGTATATGATTTTTTGGAAATGTCATAAAAAGTTTAGTTCTAAATTTAAGTAAACGTTGAAAATATCTATAAAAAATGTGCTTACATGTGTAGCTTATCTCTTTTAGTTTGGCAGAAAATTGGCTTACAATTTTTTTTTTAATTTTGGCTGACCCTAACTTGGTATTTTTGGCGAGGTGTACTTATTAACGATCGGATTATTGTTTTAAGACATTGCCTATTTTCTTGATAAATTTTAGAATAAATTAGTTTTGTTCTGAGAGAGCTTTTCGCTAAAAAGTTACAAGCCTCTGAATTGGGAAAATGTAAAAATACTATTTTTCAGGATTTTCCCCAAAAAGGTGGTATTGATTTTTTGCTTATGTAATTTAAACTTCTTTCACTACTAGTAAATTTTTTTTAAACTATTTTAAAGACCACCTTTAGCAAATGCAAATAAAAGAACAATTATGTCGATTCTTCCTCCAGCCCTATCCAAACATAGCCAATTTTGAAACAAAATTTTTAAATTATAGTTAAAATTCTCGGAGTGCAAAGCATCGATTAAAAAAACGTAAAGCCTCAATTGTTGGCTACTTACTCCCAAAAGGATTTGACTGCACCGTTATTAATAAAGGCAGAGCAGACACTTTTGTAAAAGAGGCAATTTTTTGGATCATTTTTTCACCGTTCCGGGAATTTATACGATAAAATAAAAAAATTTGAAATTTTCTTTCACCATTTGATTTAAAACTCTTTTATCTTTTTAATTTCAAAATTCTGTAATTTGTATTTGGTGTGAAGAGCAGCTAGCAGCACTAATTGGTGGTGTGAATTGTAGGCCGGTGGCATCATTGGAAATTTTCACTTTTACCTTTCCAAAGACGACGAAAGCAGGAACGTTACTGTGAATGGCGAATGGCTTTCGATGATAACAATTTTTTTTTATATCCAAAATGGAGGAGCTGGACTTGACTGACGTGTGGTTTCAAGAAGGCGGTGCCAAATACCAAACAGCACACGAAACATTAGAGCAGTTGAGAGGCGAGTTCGGTGAACAGTTTATTTCACATTTGGGGCCGGACTATTGGCCGCCTAAATCGTGCGATTTAACGCCTTTAGACTATTATTTGTAGGGCTATGTTAAGACTTATGTCTATAGGGACAAGCCCGCAACGGTTCACGCACTGGAAGCCAATATTGAAGAATTTAATAGTGAGAAATGTTTTTTTTTTAATTAAATCTGAAAGCTTTGAAAATATCAACCCTTGGTAGAAATCCCAGCACTGAAAGGTAGCGCGCTAGTTTATTATCCTGGTAATTCCGGGCTTGATTTACGCCAAAGAGTATGGGTGTTTTCTGCAAAATAGCAAGTAGCTGCGCAGTTAGTTGTTTTAAAAACACACAAAAATAGTAACCACAATAAGGAAATTATAACCTTCCATTGAAGTGTGCCTTTTGTTGCGTTTACAGGATTTCCTACTCCTGCTATTTAGGCCGTATATTTTGTTGCTTAAGCATAGAAATAAACCAAACTGTTATAGTTTTGTAAGTCTCGAGTTACATTAAGCAACTTTTGTCGTTGCAATTCCTCATTAGTAGGCGAGAGGGGAGAGGGTTATGCATACACATGCATCTACTCTTAAAATTCGTGTTGTACTTTCATTCGTAGTTTTAATTTTGAAGTTTTAAATTTATTTGAATAATATTGAAGTTTTAAATTTGTTTACAAATATATACATCCATACAAATTGCAGCAATAAAAGTTGCTCGATATAAACAAAAATGCAATATTAAAGAAGAAACGAGAAAGATTGCAGCGACAAAAGTTGCATATTCTAATTCGGGACAAAACAAATGTTCATGTCACTTAAGGCCAGGATTCACTATCCTACACAATCGTACGATTCGACCACAAAAAAATCTAACAGAATTCTGTACTACTCAAAACATCGTTTCAAAATGGCGATGCAGATGCCACACTATCACACAAAATAAGAGTTTGCAACTCTGATCGCATGGAAAAGTACTATTTTATGAATTTTTTTAAAAGATTATCAAATCGTACAGACCTGTCAAAAAGTCTGTCACACACATACACTTCTAATCCACACTATCATACTTTTTTAGCACACATGCAATTTTTGACAGATTATACGACTGAGTATGATATCGAATCGTGGCCTTTATTAGCACATTATTTTCATAGAAAATATGAGAATTTGAACCGGTCCTTATCATTTAAGAACTAGTTACGTGAGAAGTTATGTGTTAGTTATCTTTCCCCCAGTGAAGTTTCTTTGTACAACAAAAACTTAGTTTTTTACATTATACAAACAGTAAGTTTAAGTATATTAAAATTTTAGATCACCGTTTTATTACTTTCATATAAATGTTTTTATTTTTTAATTCCCACCGCCCTTATTTTTTTTTACTTATAAAATATTTGTACTTTTATATACAATTGCATTTGCTACTTACTACCCAGTAACGGTAGCAAAATTTTATAAATGGCAAAAACAAAAGCCAAAACGGAAATGCACATAGTGACATTAAAAACGCAACATTTTACCTATTGTGGAATTTCCTTTAAACATAAAATAATAAACGAAGGACAAAAGGCCGGCCTAAGACTTTAACAAATGTTAAAGTTATTCATTTTTGTTTTTTTTTTGTTTTGTGTCACGAAAAGGTGTAGAAAGCAGAAAAAATTTGAATATTATAAAATTGCATTATTTTTTTTTATATAATTGTAATAATAGATTTAACAATAATGAAATTAATGGAGTTATAAGTGGGAGCAATTTTATTAAAAAAACCTAAACCTAAAAAATATTATTTTATACGAGAGAATAAACGAACCCAATTAAATTCGCACAAAATTAACGTGAATATTTTTTCATATTTATCACAGAAAAAATTATTTTTCAGATTCGAACAATTATCGTCAAAGATTTTTGTCCTTTTCTCGATTAGATGCTGTTTAAAGAAGATACAGCAAAAATAAGATAGGTCGTCACAGATTTTTGTCCTTTTTTCGATTAGACGCTGTTTAAAGAAGTTACAGCAAAAATAAGATTTTCATATAAAAAAATAGATTTTTTATGAAAAATATAGGTCGTCACAGATTTTTGTCCTTTTTTCGATTAGACGCTGTTTAAAGAAGATACAGCAAAAATAAGATTTTCATATAAAAAAAAGATTTTTTTATGAAAAATATAGGTCGTCACAGAATTTTGTCCTTTTTTCGATTAGACGCTGTTTAAAGAAGATACAGCAAAACTAAGATTTTCATATAAAAAAAAAGATTTTTTATGAAAAATATAGGTCGTCACAGATTTTTGTCCTTTTTTCGATTAGACGCTGTTTAAAGAAGATACAGCAAAAATAAGATTTTCATATACAGCAAAAATAAGATTTTCATATAAAAAAACAAGATTTTTTATGAAAAATATAGGTCGTCATAGATTTTTGTCTTTTATCGATTAGACGCTGTTTAAAGAAGATACAGCAAAAATAAGATTTCCATAAAAAAAATAGATTTTTTAAATATAGGTCGTCACAGATTTTTGTCCTTTTTTCGATTAGACGCTGTTTAAAGAAGATACAGCAAAAATAAGATTTTCATATAAAAAAAAAAAAGATTTTTTATGAAAAATATAGGTCGTCACAGATTTTTGTTCTTTTTTCGATTAGACGTTGTTTAAAGAAGATACAGCAAAAATAAGATTTTCATATAAAAAAAAAGATTATTTATGAAAAATATAGCTCGTCACAGATTTTTGTCCTTTTTTCGATTAGACGTCACAGATTAGACGTATAGGTCGTCACAGATTTTTGTCCTTTTTTCGATTAGACGCTGTTTAAAGAAGATACAGCAAAAATAAGATTTTCATATAAAAAAATTGATTTTTTATGAAAAATATAAAATACTAAAAAAAATTCATAAAAATGGATTTTTTATTAAAAAATTCGATTTTTTTTCAATAAAAAACTAAAAACTCATTTTCTGGCTAAACTAAGCGTCCAACAGGCAAAAGGACAAAAATCTGTAATCACTAAAAAAAAATCATAAAAATGGATTTTTTATTAAAAAATTCGATTTTTTTAAATGAAAAACTAAAAACTCATTTTCTGGCTAAACTAAGCGTCCTACAGGCAAAAGGACAAAAATCTGTAATCACTAAAAAAATTCATAAAAATGGATTTTTTATTAAGAAATTCGATTTTTTTAAATGAAAAACTAAAAGCTCATTTTCTGGCTAAACTAAGCGTCCTACAGGCAAAAGGACAAAAATCTGTAATCACTAAAAAAATTCATAAAAATGGATTTTTTATTAAAAAATTCTATTTTTTTAAATAAAACTTTCGATTTTTTATTAAAAAATTCTATTTTTTTAAATGAAAAACTAAAAACTCATTTTCTGGCTAAACTAAGCGTCCTACAGGCAAAAGGACAAAAATCTGTAATCACTAAAAAAAATTCATAAAAATGGATTTTTTATTAAAAAATTCGATTTTTTTAAATGAAAAACTAAAAACTCATTTTCTGGCTAAACTAAGCGTCCTACAGGCAAAAGGACAAAAATCTGTAATCACTAAAAAAATTCATAAAAATGGATTTTTTATTAAAAAATTCGATTTTTTTAAATGAAAAACTAAAAACTCATTTTCTGGCTAAACTAAGCGTCCTACAGGCAAAAGGACAAAAATCTGTAATCACTAAAAAAAATTCATAAAAATGGATTTTTTATTAAAAAATTCGATTTTTTTAAATGAAAAACTAAAAACTCATTTTCTGGCTAAACTAAGCGTCCTACAGGCAAAAGGACAAAAATCTGTAATCACTAAAAAAAATTCATAAAAATGGATTTTTTTATTAAAAAATTCGATTTTTTTAAATGAAAAACTAAAAACTCATTTCTGGCTAAACTAAGCGTCCTACAGGCAAAAGGACAAAAATCTGTAATCACTAAAAAAAATTCATAAAAATGGATTTTTTTATTAAAAAATTCGATTTTTTTAAATGAAAAACTAAAAACTCATTTTCTGGCTAAACTAAGCGTCCTACAGGCAAAAGGACAAAAATCTGTAATCACTAAAAAAAATTCATAAAAATGGATTTTTTTATTAAAAAATTCGATTTTTTTAAATGAAAAACTAAAAACTCATTTCTGGCTAAACTAAGCGTCCTACAGGCAAAAGGACAAAAATCTGTAATCACTAAAAAAAATTCATAAAAATGGATTTTTTATTAAAAAATTCTATTTTTTTAAATGAAAAACTAAAAACTCATTTTCTGGCTAAACTAAGCGTCCTACAGGCAAAAGGACAAAAATCTGTAATCACTAAAAAAAATTCATAAAAATGGATTTTTTTATTAAAAAATTCGTTTTTTTTAAATGAAAAACTAAAAACTCATTTTCTGGCTAAACTAAGCGTCCTACAGGCAAAAGGACAAAAATCAGTAATCACTAAAAAAATCATAAAAATGGATTTTTTATTAAAAATTCGATTTTTTTTATTAAAAAATTTGTTTTTTTTTTTAAATGAAAAACTAAAAACTCATTTTCTGGCTAAACTAAGCGTCCTACAGGCAAAACAAAAATCTGTAATCACTAAAAAATATTCAAAAAAATGGATTTTTTATTAAAAAATTCGATTTTTTTTAAATGAAAAACTAAAAACTCATTTTCTGGCTAAACTAAGCGTCCTACAGGCAAAAGGACAAAAATCTGTAATCACTAAAAAAAATTCATAAAAATGGATTTTTTATTAAAAAATTCATAAAAATGGATTTTTTTTATTAAAAAATTCGATTTTTTTTAAATGAAAAACTAAAAACTCATTTTCTGGCTAAACTAAGCGTCCTACAGGCAAAAGGACAAAAATCTGTAATCACTAAAAAAAATTCATAAAAATGGATTTTTTTATTAAAAAATTCGATTTTTTTAAATGAAAAACTAAAAACTCATTTTCTGGCTAAACTAAGCGTCCTACAGGCAAAACAAAAATCTGTAATCACTAAAAAATATTCAAAAAAATGGATTTTTTATTAAAAAATTCGATTTTTTTTAAATGAAAAACTAAAAACTCATTTTCTGGCTAAACTAAGCGTCCAACAGGCAAAAGGACAAAAATCTGTAATCACTAAAAAAAAATCATAAAAATGGATTTTTTATTAAAAAATTCGATTTTTTTAAATGAAAAACTAAAAACTCATTTTCTGGCTAAACTAAGCGTCCTACAGGCAAAAGGACAAAAATCTGTAATCACTAAAAAAATTCATAAAAATGGATTTTTTATTAAAAAATTCGATTTTTTTAAATGAAAAACTAAAAGCTCATTTTCTGGCTAAACTAAGCGTCCTACAGGCAAAAGGACAAAAATCTGTAATCACTAAAAAAATTCATAAAAATGGATTTTTTATTAAAAAATTCTATTTTTTTAAATAAAACTTTCGATTTTTTATTAAAAAATTCTATTTTTTTAAATGAAAAACTAAAAACTCATTTTCTGGCTAAACTAAGCGTCCTACAGGCAAAAGGACAAAAATCTGTAATCACTAAAAAAAATTCATAAAAATGGATTTTTTATTAAAAAATTCGATTTTTTTAAATGAAAAACTAAAAACTCATTTTCTGGCTAAACTAAGCGTCCTACAGGCAAAAGGACAAAAATCTGTAATCACTAAAAAAATTCATAAAAATGGATTTTTTATTAAAAAATTCGATTTTTTTAAATGAAAAACTAAAAACTCATTTTCTGGCTAAACTAAGCGTCCTACAGGCAAAAGGACAAAAATCTGTAATCACTAAAAAAAATTCATAAAAATGGATTTTTTATTAAAAAATTCGATTTTTTTAAATGAAAAACTAAAAACTCATTTTCTGGCTAAACTAAGCGTCCTACAGGCAAAAGGACAAAAATCTGTAATCACTAAAAAAAATTCATAAAAATGGATTTTTTTATTAAAAAATTCGATTTTTTTAAATGAAAAACTAAAAACTCATTTCTGGCTAAACTAAGCGTCCTACAGGCAAAAGGACAAAAATCTGTAATCACTAAAAAAAATTCATAAAAATGGATTTTTTTATTAAAAAATTCGATTTTTTTAAATGAAAAACTAAAAACTCATTTTCTGGCTAAACTAAGCGTCCTACAGGCAAAAGGACAAAAATCTGTAATCACTAAAAAAAATTCATAAAAATGGATTTTTTTATTAAAAAATTCGATTTTTTTAAATGAAAAACTAAAAACTCATTTCTGGCTAAACTAAGCGTCCTACAGGCAAAAGGACAAAAATCTGTAATCACTAAAAAAAATTCATAAAAATGGATTTTTTATTAAAAAATTCTATTTTTTTAAATGAAAAACTAAAAACTCATTTTCTGGCTAAACTAAGCGTCCTACAGGCAAAAGGACAAAAATCTGTAATCACTAAAAAAAATTCATAAAAATGGATTTTTTTATTAAAAAATTCGTTTTTAAATGAAAAACTAAAAACTCATTTTCTGGCTAAACTAAGCGTCCTACAGGCAAAAGGACAAAAATCAGTAATCACTAAAAAAAATCATAAAAATGGATTTTTTATTAAAAATTCGATTTTTTTTATTAAAAAATTTGTTTTTTTTTTAAATGAAAAACTAAAAACTCATTTTCTGGCTAAACTAAGCGTCCTACAGGCAAAACAAAAATCTGTAATCACTAAAAAATATTCAAAAAAATGGATTTTTTATTAAAAAATTCGATTTTTTTTAAATGAAAAACTAAAAACTCATTTTCTGGCTAAACTAAGCGTCCTACAGGCAAAAGGACAAAAATCTGTAATCACTAAAAAAAATTCATAAAAATGGATTTTTTATTAAAAAATTCATAAAAATGGATTTTTTTATTAAAAAATTCGATTTTTTTTAAATGAAAAACTAAAAACTCATTTTCTGGCTAAACTAAGCGTCCTACAGGCAAAAGGACAAAAATCTGTAATCACTAAAAAAAATTCATAAAAATGGATTTTTTTATTAAAAAATTCGATTTTTTTAAATGAAAAACTAAAAACTCATTTTCTGGCTAAACTAAGCGTCCTACAGGCAAAACAAAAATATGTAATCACTAAAAAATATTCAAAAAAATGGATTTTTTATTAAAAAATTCGATTTTTTTTAAATGAAAAACTAAAAACTCATTTTCTGGCTAAACTAAGCGTCCTACAGGCAAAAGGACAAAAATCTGTAATCACTAAAAAAAAAATCATAAAAATGGATTTTTTATTAAAAAATTCGATTTTTTTTAAATGAAAAACTAAATACTCATTTTCTGGCTAAACTAAGCGTCCTACAGGCAAAAGGACAAAAATCTGTAATCACTAAAAAAAAATTCATAAAAATGGATTTTTTATTAAAAAATTCATAAAAATGGATTTTTTATTAAAAAATTCAATTTTTTTAAATGAAAAACTAAAAACTCATTTTCTGGCTAAACTAAGCGTCCTACAGGCAAAAGGACAAAAATCTGTAATCACTAAAAAAAAAAATCATAAAAATGGATTTTTTATTAAAAAATTCATAAAAATGGATTTTTTTATTAAAAAATT
Source organism: Phasia obesa (assembly GCA_949628195.1). NCBI lineage: Eukaryota > Metazoa > Arthropoda > Insecta > Diptera > Tachinidae > Phasia > Phasia obesa. The sequence goes on from OX451217.1 coordinate 143,569,529, forward strand.
CGATTTTTTTAAATGAAAAACTAAAAACTCATTTTCTGGCTAAACTAAGCGTCCTACAGGCAAAACAAAAGTCTGTAATCACTAAAAAATATTCAAAAAAATGGATTTTTTATTAAAAAATTCGATTTTTTTTAAATGAAAAACTAAAAACTCATTTTCTGGCTAAACTAAGCGTCCTACAGGCAAAAGGACAAAAATCTGTAATCACTAAAAAAATCATTCGATTTTTTTATTAAAAAAATCGATTTTTTAAATGAAAAACTAAAAACTCATTTTCTGGCTAAACTAAGCGTCCTACAGGCAAAAGGACAAAAATCTGTAATCACTAAAAAAATTCATAAAAATGGATTTTTTATTAAAAAATTCTATTTTTTTAAATGAAAAACTAAAAACTCATTTTCTGGCTAAACTAAGCGTCCTACAGGCAAAAGGACAAAAATCTGTAATCACTAAAAAAATCATAAAAATTAATTTTTTATTAAAAAATTCGATTTTTTTAAATGAAAAACTAAAAACTCATTTTCTGGCTAAACTAAGCGTCCTACAGGCAAAAGGACAAAAATCTGTAATCACTAAAAAAAATTCATAAAAATGGATTTTTTTTTAAAAAATTCGATTTTTTTTATTAAAAAATTCTATTTTTTTAAATGAAAAACTAAAAAATCATTTTCTGGCTAAACTAAGCGTCCTACAGGCAAAAGGACAAAAATCTGTAATCACTAAAAAAAATTCAAAAAATGGATTTTTTATTAAAAAATTCGACTTTTTTATTAAAAAATTCTATTTTTTTAAATGAAAAACTAAAAACTCATTTTCTGGCTAAACTAAGCGTCCTACAGGCAAAACAAAAATCTGTAATCACTAAAAAATATTCAAAAAAATGGATTTTTTATTAAAAAATTCGATTTTTTTTAAATGAAAAACTAAAAACTCATTTTCTGGCTAAACTAAGCGTCCTACAGGCAAAAGGACAAAAATCTGTAATCACTAAAAAAAAAATCATAAAAATGGATTTTTTATTAAAAAATTCGATTTTTTTTAAATGAAAAACTAAAAACTCATTTTCTGGCTAAACTAAGCGTCCTACAGGCAAAAGGACAAAAATCTGTAATCACTAAAAAAAAAATCATAAAAATGGATTTTTTATTAAAAAATTCGATTTTTTTTAAATGAAAAACTAAATACTCATTTTCTGGCTAAACTAAGCGTCCTACAGGCAAAAGGACAAAAATCTGTAATCACTAAAAAAAAAAATCATAAAAATGGATTTTTTATTAAAAAATTCGATTTTTTTTAAATGAAAAACTAAAAACTCATTTTCTGGCTAAACTAAGCGTCCTACAGGCAAAAGGACAAAAATCTGTAATCACTAAAAAAAATTCATAAAAATGGATTTTTTTATTAAAAAATTCGATTTTTTTAAATGAAAAACTAAAAACTCATTTTCTGGCTAAACTAAGCGTCCTACAGGCAAAACAAAAATCTGTAATCACTAAAAAATATTCAAAAAAATGGATTTTTTATTAAAAAATTCGATTTTTTTTAAATGAAAAACTAAAAACTCATTTTCTGGCTAAACTAAGCGTCCAACAGGCAAAAGGACAAAAATCTGTAATCACTAAAAAAAATCATAAAAATGGATTTTTTATTAAAAAATTCATAAAAATGGATTTTTTATTAAAAAATTCAATTTTTTTAAATGAAAAACTAAAAACTCATTTTCTGGCTAAACTAAGCGTCCTACAGGCAAATGGACAAAAATCTGTAATTACTAAAAAAAATCATAAAAATGGATTTTTTATTAAAAATTCGATTTTTTTATTAAAAAATTTGTTTTTTTTTAAATGAAAAACTAAAAACTCATTTTCTGGCTAAACTAAGCGTCCTACAGGCAAAACAAAAATCTGTAATCACTAAAAAAAATTCATAAAAATGGATTTTTTATTAAAAAATTCGATTTTTTTTAAATGAAAAACTAAAAACTCATTTTCTGGCTAAACTAAGCGTCCTACAGGCAAAAGGACAAAAATCTGTAATCACTAAAAAAAAAATCATAAAAATGGATTTTTTATTAAAAAATTCGATTTTTTTTAAATGAAAAACTAAAAACTCATTTTCTGGCTAAACTAAGCGTCCTACAGGCAAAAGGACAAAAATCTGTAATCACTAAAAAAAAATTCATAAAAATGGATTTTTTATTAAAAAATTCATAAAAATGGATTTTTTATTAAAAAATTCAATTTTTTTAAATGAAAAACTAAAAACTCAATTTCTGGCTAAACTAAGCGTCCTACAGGCAAATGGACAAAAATCTGTAATCACTAAAAAAAAATCATAAAAATGGATTTTTTATTAAAAAATTCGATTTTTTTTAAATGAAAAACTAAAAACTCATTTTCTGGCTAAACTAAGCGTCCTACAGGCAAAAGGACAAAAATCTGTAATCACTAAAAAAAATTCATAAAAATGGATTTTTTTATTAAAAAATTCGATTTTTTTAAATGAAAAACTAAAAACTCATTTTCTGGCTAAACTAAGCGTCCTACAGGCAAAAGGACAAAAATCTGTAATCACTAAAAAAAATTCATACAAAATGGATTTTTTATTAAAAAATTCGATTTTTTTAAATGAAAAACTAAAAACTCATTTTCTGGCTAAACTAAGCGTCCTACAGGCAAAAGGACAAAAATCTGTAATCACTAAAAAAAATCATAAAAATGGATTTTTTTATTAAAAAATTCGATTTTTTTAAATAAAAAACTAAATACTCATTTTCTGGCTAAACTAAGCGTCCTACAGGCAAAAGGCAAATCTGTAATCACTAAAAAAAAATTCATAAAAATGGATTTTTTATTAAAAAATTCATAAAAATGGATTTTTTATTAAAAAATTCGATTTTTTTTAAATGAAAAACTAAAAACTCATTTTCTGGCTAAACCAAGCGTCCTACAGGCAAATGGACAAAAATCTGTAATCACTAAAAAAAATTCATAAAAATTGATTTTTTTAAATGAAAAACTAAAAACTCATTTTCTGGCTAAACTAAGCGTCCTACAGGCAAAAGGACAAAAATCTGTAATCACTAAAAAAAATTCATAAAAATGGATTTTTTATTAAAAAATTCTATTTTTTTAAATGAAAAACTAAAAACTCACTTTCTGGCTAAACTAAGCGTCCTACAGACAAAAGGACAAAAATCTGTAATCACTAAAAAAATTCATAAAAATGGATTTTTTATTAAAAAATTCTATTTTTTTAAATGAAAAACTAAAAACTCATTTTCTGACTAAACTAAGCGTCCTACAGGCAAAAGGACAAAAATCTGTAATCACTAAAAAAAATTCATACAAAATGGATTTTTTATTAAAAAATTCGATTTTTTTAAATGAAAAACTAAAAACTCATTTTCTGGCTAAACTAAGCGTCCTACAGGCAAAAGGACAAAAATCTGTAATCACTAAAAAAAATTCATAAAAATGGATTTCTTATTAAAAAATTCGATTTTTTTTAAATGAAAAACTAAAAACTCATTTTCTGGCTAAACTAAGCGTCCTACAGGCAAAAGGACAAAAATCTGTAATCACTAAAAAAAAAATCATAAAAATGGATTTTTTATTAAAAAATTCGATTTTTTTTTAAACGAAAAACTAAAAACTCATTTTCTGGCTAAACTAAGCGTCCTACAGGCAAAAGGGCAAAAATCTGTAATCACTAAAAAAAAATTCATAAAAATGGAATTTTATTAAAAAATTCGATTTTTTTAAATGAAAAACTAAAAACTCATTTTCTGGCTAAACTAAGCGTCCTACAGGCAAAAGGACAAAAATCTGTAATCACTAAAAAAAATCATAAAAATGGATTTTTTTTATTAAAAAATTCGATTTTTTTAAATAAAAAACTAAAAACTCATTTTCTGGCTAAACTAAGCGTCCTACAGGCAAAAGGACAAAAATCTGTAATCACTAAAAAAAAATTCATAAAAATGGATTTTTTATTAACAAATTCATAAAAATGGATTTTTTATTAAAAAATTCGATTTTTTTTAAATGAAAAACTAAAAACTCATTTTCTGGCTAAACCAAGCGTCCTACAGGCAAATGGACAAAAATCTGTAATCACTAAAAAAAATTCATAAAAATTGATTTTTTTAAATGAAAAACTAAAAACTCATTTTCTGGCTAAACTAAGCGTCCTACAGGCAAAAGGACAAAAATCTGTAATCACTAAAAAAAATTCATAAAAATGGATTTTTTATTAAAAAATTCTATTTTTTTAAATGAAAAACTAAAAACTCACTTTCTGGCTAAACTAAGCGTCCTACAGACAAAAGGACAAAAATCTGTAATCACTAAAAAAATTCATAAAAATGGATTTTTTATTAAAAAATTCTATTTTTTTAAATGAAAAACTAAAAACTCATTTTCTGGCTAAACTAAGCGTCCTACAGGCAAAAGGACAAAAATCTGTAATCACTAAAAAAAATTCATACAAAATGGATTTTTTATTAAAAAATTCTATTTTTTTAAATGAAAAACTAAAAACTCACTTTCTGGCTAAACTAAGCGTCCTACAGACAAAAGGACAAAAATCTGTAATCACTAAAAAATTCATAAAAATGGATTTTTTATTAAAAAATTCTATTTTTTTAAATGAAAAACTAAAAACTCATTTTCTGGCTAAACTAAGCGTCCTACAGGCAAAAGGACAAAAATCTGTAATCACTAAAAAAAATTCATACAAAATGGATTTTTTATTAAAAAATTCGATTTTTTTAAATGAAAAACTAAAAACTCATTTTCTGGCTAAACTAAGCGTCCTACAGGCAAAAGGACAAAAATCTGTAATCACTAAAAAAAATTCATAAAAATGGATTTTTTATTAAAAAATTAGATTTTTTTTAAATGAAAAACTAAAAACTCATTTTCTGGCTAAACTAAGCGTCCTACAGGCAAAAGGAGAAAAATCTGTAATCACTAAAAAAAATTCATAAAAATGGATTTTTTTATTAAAAAATTCGATTTTTTTAAATGAAAAACTAAAAACTCATTTTCTGGCTAAACTAAGCGTCCTACAGGCAAAAGGACAAAAATCTGTAATCACTAAAAAAAATTCATAAAAATGGATTTTTTTATTAAAAAATTCGATTTTTTTAAATGAAAAACTAAAAACTCATTTCTGGCTAAACTAAGCGTCCTACAGGCAAAAGGACAAAAATCTGTAATCACTAAAAAAAATTCATAAAAATGGATTTTTTTATTAAAAAATTCGTTTTTTTTAAATGAAAAACTAAAAACTCATTTTCTGGCTAAACTAAGCGTCCTACAGGCAAAAGGACAAAAATCTGTAATCACTAAAAAAAATCATAAAAATGGATTTTTTATTAAAAATTCGATTTTTTTTATTAAAAAATTTGTTTTTTTTTTAAATGAAAAACTAAAAACTCATTTTCTGGCTAAACTAAGCGTCCTACAGGCAAAACAAAAATCTGTAATCACTAAAAAATATTCAAAAAATGGATTTTTTATTAAAAAATTCGATTTTTTTTAAATGAAAAACTAAAAACTCATTTTCTGGCTAAACTAAGCGTCCTACAGGCAAAAGGACAAAAATCTGTAATCACTAAAAAAAAATTCATAAAAATGGATTTTTTATTAAAAAATTCAATTTTTTTAAATGAAAAACTAAAAACTCATTTTCTGGCTAAACTAAGCGTCCTACAGGCAAATGGACAAAAATCTGTAATCACTAAAAAAAATCATAAAAATGGATTTTTTATTAAAAATTCGATTTTTTTTATTAAAAAATTTGTTTTTTTTTAAATGAAAAACTAAAAACTCATTTTCTGGCTAAACTAAGCGTCCTACAGGCAAAACAAAAATCTGTAATCACTAAAAAAAATTCATAAAAATGGATTTTTTATTAAAAAATTCGATTTTTTTTAAATGAAAAACTAAAAACTCATTTTCTGGCTAAACTAAGCGTCCTACAGGCAAAAGGACAAAAATCTGTAATCACTAAAAAAAATTCATAAAAATGGATTTTTTATTAAAAAATTCATAAAAATGGATTTTTTTTATTAAAAAATTCGATTTTTTTTAAATGAAAAACTAAAAACTCATTTTCTGGCTAAACTAAGCGTCCTACAGGCAAAAGGCAAATCTGTAATCACTAAAAAAAATTCATAAAAATGGATTTTTTATTAAAAAATTCATAAAAATGGATTTTTTATTAAAAAATTCGATTTTTTTTAAATGAAAAACTAAAAACTCATTTTCTGGCTAAACCAAGCGTCCTACAGGCAAATGGACAAAAATCTGTAATCACTAAAAAAAATTCATAAAAATTGATTTTTTTAAATGAAAAACTAAAAACTCATTTTCTGGCTAAACTAAGCGTCCTACAGGCAAAAGGACAAAAATCTGTAATCACTAAAAAAATTCATAAAAATGGATTTTTTATTAAAAAATTCTATTTTTTTAAATGAAAAACTAAAAACTCACTTTCTGGCTAAACTAAGCGTCCTACAGACAAAAGGACAAAAATCTGTAATCACTAAAAAAATTCATAAAAATGGATTTTTTATTAAAAAATTCTATTTTTTTAAATGAAAAACTAAAAACTCATTTTCTGACTAAACTAAGCGTCCTACAGGCAAAAGGACAAAAATCTGTAATCACTAAAAAAAATTCATACAAAATGGATTTTTTATTAAAAAATTCGATTTTTTTAAATGAAAAACTAAAAACTCATTTTCTGGCTAAACTAAGCGTCCTACAGGCAAAAGGACAAAAATCTGTAATCACTAAAAAAAATTCATAAAAATGGATTTCTTATTAAAAAATTCGATTTTTTTTAAATGAAAAACTAAAAACTCATTTTCTGGCTAAACTAAGCGTCCTACAGGCAAAAGGACAAAAATCTGTAATCACTAAAAAAAAAATCATAAAAATGGATTTTTTATTAAAAAATTCGATTTTTTTTTAAACGAAAAACTAAAAACTCATTTTCTGGCTAAACTAAGCGTCCTACAGGCAAAAGGGCAAAAATCTGTAATCACTAAAAAAAAATTCATAAAAATGGAATTTTATTAAAAAATTCGATTTTTTAAATGAAAAACTAAAAACTCATTTTCTGGCTAAACTAAGCGTCCTACAGGCAAAAGGACAAAAATCTGTAATCACTAAAAAAAATCATAAAAATGGATTTTTTTTATTAAAAAATTCGATTTTTTTAAATAAAAAACTAAAAACTCATTTTCTGGCTAAACTAAGCGTCCTACAGGCAAAAGGACAAAAATCTGTAATCACTAAAAAAAAATTCATAAAAATGGATTTTTTATTAACAAATTCATAAAAATGGATTTTTTATTAAAAAATTCGATTTTTTTTAAATGAAAAACTAAAAACTCATTTTCTGGCTAAACCAAGCGTCCTACAGGCAAATGGACAAAAATCTGTAATCACTAAAAAAAATTCATAAAAATTGATTTTTTTAAATGAAAAACTAAAAACTCATTTTCTGGCTAAACTAAGCGTCCTACAGGCAAAAGGACAAAAATCTGTAATCACTAAAAAAAATTCATAAAAATGGATTTTTTATTAAAAAATTCTATTTTTTTAAATGAAAAACTAAAAACTCACTTTCTGGCTAAACTAAGCGTCCTACAGACAAAAGGACAAAAATCTGTAATCACTAAAAAAATTCATAAAAATGGATTTTTTATTAAAAAATTCTATTTTTTTAAATGAAAAACTAAAAACTCATTTTCTGGCTAAACTAAGCGTCCTACAGGCAAAAGGACAAAAATCTGTAATCACTAAAAAAAATTCATACAAAATGGATTTTTTATTAAAAAATTCTATTTTTTTAAATGAAAAACTAAAAACTCACTTTCTGGCTAAACTAAGCGTCCTACAGACAAAAGGACAAAAATCTGTAATCACTAAAAAATTCATAAAAATGGATTTTTTATTAAAAAATTCTATTTTTTTAAATGAAAAACTAAAAACTCATTTTCTGGCTAAACTAAGCGTCCTACAGGCAAAAGGACAAAAATCTGTAATCACTAAAAAAAATTCATACAAAATGGATTTTTTATTAAAAAATTCGATTTTTTTAAATGAAAAACTAAAAACTCATTTTCTGGCTAAACTAAGCGTCCTACAGGCAAAAGGACAAAAATCTGTAATCACTAAAAAAAATTCATAAAAATGGATTTTTTATTAAAAAATTAGATTTTTTTTAAATGAAAAACTAAAAACTCATTTTCTGGCTAAACTAAGCGTCCTACAGGCAAAAGGAGAAAAATCTGTAATCACTAAAAAAAATTCATAAAAATGGATTTTTTTATTAAAAAATTCGATTTTTTTAAATGAAAAACTAAAAACTCATTTTCTGGCTAAACTAAGCGTCCTACAGGCAAAAGGACAAAAATCTGTAATCACTAAAAAAAATTCATAAAAATGGATTTTTTTATTAAAAAATTCGATTTTTTTAAATGAAAAACTAAAAACTCATTTCTGGCTAAACTAAGCGTCCTACAGGCAAAAGGACAAAAATCTGTAATCACTAAAAAAAATTCATAAAAATGGATTTTTTTATTAAAAAATTC